>JALAZF010000834.1:1200000-1557661 GCA_022829125.1 Lathyrus tuberosus
ATGTTTTCAGCCACTTTGGCTCACTCATAGCTGAAAATCCATAATGAATTGGAGTTAGGCCTAGTTGAAGTTTTTGTAGAGGGCAATGAGATCTACAAATCAAGCTTTGGATGGGAAAAATTGGCCTTGTGGTTTAGGAGTTATGGTCCTCCAAAGTTGGTGTATTAGTGGTACTTTTCCATAACTTAGAAAAATTTCTAAGTTTTATGGTTACCCCTTTTACAAGTTATCCCACTTTTCTTGATTTTTCTTGATGAATGATGATTCAAATCATACATTAACATCATTTTAGGGTTAAAATTCCATTTTGGTGAAAAATCTCAAAAAGTCAAAGTTGACTTTTGTGCACAGTTGACTTTTTATCAGATGAATTCCAAATTGTGCAATTCTTCAGGAAATCATGTCCTTGACCTAAATCAAACTTGATGGACATGTTCCATGGGTGTCATAGGGTATATTGGGGTATGTCCTAGGGTTTAGGAGCATGTCTTGGTCAAAAGTCAAAGTTACAGTTGACTTCCCTCGCGAAACCCTAATTGTGGTGCAGATGAAATTGAGACTTGTTGCTCAAGCTTCTTGGATTAAACCGTTGTCCCAAATGGATCAATATAGTTCATTATAGACCCTCAAACCCTCTCTTGAGGTCTTGGTTCATGATTTGTCCCAAAAGTCAACTTAGGGGTGAATTAGGTCAAGAAACCCTAATTCCTGATTTTTGATGAATGCATCCCCTGAGGTCAAATTGACTTGATGATTGGGTCCATGAGGTTCCATGGAGTATATTAGGTTGTGTTTTGGATAATTGGCTCATGCCCAGAGGAAAATTTCCCTTTGGAGGCCCTGGTCGACCAAAACCCTAATTTGGTGACACTGTCGATCTTGAGACTTGATCCACCTAGAAGGGAGCAACCTTGTGCTTAATCCTTGAAGTGGGAGTCCTTTTGATCCATTTGTGGAGGTTTGAGAGGTTAGACAAGTTGAAGATCATGTCATTCCTTGATTGATCCTTTGTCTAAGGCTCTGAGAGGGCTTAAAACCCTAATTTTGATTGTAGTGAATGCTCAACAACTCTTGAGGCATTTGGTGAGGCATGATGGTTCATCCATATTGTGATGATGATTTGCACAATGATGGGAAATCTTAGTGGTCAAAATTTGGGGTATGACACTCTCCCAGACTCCGACCTCAGTGGAAACAGCTGCACTTATCGGGCGACTTGAGATTGTAGTTTATTCAGTGTTCTTGTACTTCGATCGTGCTTGCAACCAGATGTCTCAATATTTATTTATGCAACACTCTGGGATCACATGGAAGGGGTAGTTTACCATAAGTTTGTTATTTAAATAAACTGCTCCTTTGGTAACAATTAACCTAAGTGATAAGGAAAAGATGTAGAAAAGTTGGCATGCTCCATCACGACCTATTGTATACGGCCTTAAGAGATTTATGATCATCATTTAGAGATCCTTTGGCTTATAGCATGGTGCCTCAAAACTGGATCGATGCCAGCATTAATTGTGAATTCGTCGTATCTTCGATGTCGCAAAGGTAAGCATCACATTCGCAGTGGGTAATATAGGCAATGTTAGAAGATAGATCATGAATCTTTGACATGATCTCCAAGGAAGTTGTGTTCACTTTCTGGTGTTTTTAGTGTAGATTTGGATTTGGATTTGGATTTATGATCCCTTCTTCTTTTACTTCGCAGAGTTCTCGAGGGAATCAGAGATCTAGAGATCTGATTAATCGTACTTGAAACGATAACTGACTAGATCGAATGCGACGAATCTCCGTGTTTGATTCTAAATTTTCTTGATTTGGTGACTTGAGGAAGTTATGAATTGGTAAGTCATAGATTGGATCTAAAATTTTGGAAATTGTAGGAATCAAAAGTAGATTCCAATGTGTAATACCCTAATTTTTGCCCCTAAGATTCTTTGCTTTTCATTTGCATTTCATACCACAAACAAGATCACACATTGGTTCCCTCTTCTATAGGATTGTGCCTTGCAGGGATCTTTGGGTTTGTGTGTGTTTGTTAGTTGTTTTATTGTTTAATTGTTTATGTTTACTAACCTTTAATAAAAAAAATATTTTGTTTTCTTTCACTAACATTTTCAGGGGAAGAACAGGCTAAAAATACCAAAACAACAGTCCCTCGGCTCTAATGAATTTCATCTGAATAAAGTCAAAGTTGATCTGCGATTAATTCAAAAATTATCTGATCAAGAGTTTCCAATATTTAATTGATTATCATTCAAGGGACTCCAAGGTTCATGTGTTTATTTCCATGCCTTCTTTGACAAGCAAGAAAATCGAGCCAGAGCCAAGACAGCACATCAAAACGCTATTTTTTCCATTTTTCACTGTGTTAATCGATTAACCTAATTGCACAGTGAAGTGGTTAATCGATTAACACGTGCAATTTTTGGAAAAAATGTGCCAAATTCAAATTCTGCAGCAATTGGCACCAATTTTCATCATTTTGATCACATGTGGAATATTCTAGACCATCCCATTTTAATTCCCTACATCACTTTGATTAATTCCCACCATGTACCATCACTAATCACCACTCTTTTGTGATTTCCCTCCAAATTTGAATTCCAATCCTAATTTTGATCATCCAAACCACCAATTTTTCCAAGCCTAAATTCTATAAATAGAGGCTTCATTTCATTCATTCTTCAAGCTTTTGATAGCCAACAAACCTCTTGCAAATTCTATTCCCAACCACAAATTTTCACCCAAGCTCACATTTCTTCTTTTGAAAGTTAACAAGAATTCACATTGAATCTTGTTCAACTTTGAGCTAAACCTTCATCCATTCTTGTTTTTGTTCATCAATTATAGTAGATCAAGGTTTTGGAGTGTAGATCTTAAAGCAATTTGAAGGAATTTTCAGATTTGAAGTGGTAATTCAACTTTCACCATTGTTGAAGCTTCATCTTCATCTTCCATAATGTAGATCCTTTGTTGATTCTTGTTACTTGATCCTTTGGATCTTGTAATTATGTTTGTTGCTGGTTTTTGCTGCTGTTTTACTCCAAAATTCGTGCACAATTGAATCCTTGATCCTAAGATGTTTGAAGAAATGAGTGATCAAGGATTTGGCAATTTTCAAACTAATTGTTGTTTTTACAGTGTTAATCGATTAACCAAAACCTGTACATTTAGGTTAATCGATTAACAGCTTGTTTCTGCGCAAAAAACTGCAAGTTTGTACTAGTTAATCGATTAACCTAATTACACTGTGAGTTGGTTAATCGATTAACCAGCCTCCAGAATGTGTTTTTTGCTTGTTTTTGGGGTTGTTTTGGTTTTTCTTCCTCCTTCTTCCCCTTTCTTCTTATTTTAGCCTTGAAACACATTGTTGAGATTAATTTCTCTTCAATTTCAATGGACTTTGGATATGGTTAAAGTAATTAAACATTCATTAGTTCAAATATATTTTTTAATGAATTGTTGAATTCATTTGAGGTGCTTTGAATTAGTGATATGTTTTCACACTTAAATCTATCAATTAAAGGTGATTGAACCTGAAGATGAAAGGTTCTTAACTTTGTAATTCAATTTGGCTTTCTCTTCATCTATTTCCTTTTTTATTTTGATCGATGAAAGTCTTATGGATCTTAGAATTTCTTTGTTGAATTCTTGATCAAGACTAGATCGTTACCTATTTTCTTTTCGTGCGGTATTGCTTTCGGATGACGATCTATATATCGTTCATCTAGAATGCATTAGTACAAAGAGCTATTGACCAGCCTCATTGTAGGGTAATTACTCTGTAAATTACTCGGCGATTGCTTAACATAGCGCAACATTTGTCCCTCTTTATCCAATTCGGAATTTGAACTTTCATGGTCCGGACCTTGATTGGTCGCGTCAACCCAATGGTGATTGATCTTTTGCATTAGGTCCAGAATCTTTGAAACTTGGCATTGTAGAGGCTTTGGTTTTACCAATCTTCTGTCAAGTTCATTAACTTTGGCCTAAGTGTATTGTTTATGACTATAGTTCATAACGCGAAACGGAAAAATCGGTGAAGGCTTATGGCACTAGAGCCTTGTGCTACTAACCACTAACTTCTAACTTCTTTAAATTTCTTTCTCGCTCCCTATCTCTCTTTATTTTTTGTGTGCTTTATATCATTATATCATATCATGTTTATGTTTCTGTCATTTTTCTTTTGTCCACTTGGACCATATTATCGTGTGCCTTGTTTTTCTTTTGTCCATCTTGGACTCAAAAACATTAATAAAGGATTAAACCACTAAAAGACTTGTGCTCTTAATTGTTTGGACTATGGCCACTATCCTTTGCATTGGAGGACCTATACTCTTAATTATGGACTTACGGACTTAGAGTTAGGATCTTAACCTATGCTTGGGAATTTGTGATGGAGAACCTTGGATTTTGGATACTTGGAGTCCTTTTTTGAAGACTTATTTTGAATCAAGACCAAATCAAAAAGGAAAAAATGCTTATGTTATGGAGCTTGTCCATGTGGTTAGATCTTTCTTATCCTTAACTTTTATTTTATGCACTAGGATAGTCACTTCTTCTCCACCCCTTCTTAAATTTTCAAAACTTCCTCTCTTTTTTCAAAACCTTCTTGTTTTCAAACTTAAAACGACTTTCATAATAAAACCTTGACTTTGGTCAAGTGTTCTTTTTTTAGCTTTGTTTTCTTTCATAAATGTCAATCAATATTAACCGTAATTTTACCATTTCATAAAAACATAAAAAATACAAAAACTCATCAAACTCTTTTTTGTGCTTTATGCACCTTTTTTCTTTTAAACCTTTTCATAAGTTTAGACATGATTCATTTCTTTAAGCGAAATTATTCGTTTGGAAATGACGAATTGTCTTTACACTTAAAATCAACCAAAACAAAAAAAAATTTGTTCTTTGTACCACGAACTACATGGTTTTGATCCTACATTGCACATCGTGGGTACGTAGGCATGAGGCGATAAGTCTCTCCAAACACAAAAATCTAAAAAAATATTTCTCTTCTCATCTCCCCAATTTCTTTCAAGCAAACCATTTTCAGACCAAAAGCATGAATACATCAAAGGGCTCCTATAGAGTACTATGGATGTATTGGGTGCGTAAAACCTTCCCTTTACATAACCAACCCCCTTACCCTTTATCTCTTTGTTCTTTTAGAACTCTTTAGGTTTTGTTCGCTCTTTTTCCCTTTCCTTTTTTGGATAAAAAATAAAAGTGCGGTGGCAACTCTTGTTTATTTTTGAGTTAAGTTAATCAATAGCTTACACTCACAAATTTCCCCGCTATAGAAAAGTGGCGACTCTGCTGGGGAAATCTTCTCCCTTGAGGGGTTTAGCCTACTTTGATTTATTTACTGTTTTTTGTTTGATTTGCTTGTTGCTTGTTTGTTCTGTTTGGGAGTTCCTCTGTGTGTGAGATAGGTCATATACCCGGACCAGAGTGCACTTTGAGATAGGAGAATAGTATAGTCAAGGGAACTTTGAAGGAGTCGAATCCTGGAAAAGAAGAACTTAAGAATTTATCCGCTCGGTGGTTGCCTCTTTGGAATTACAGATGCCGATCGAGCGATCGAGAAGGCATTACTTTTTCCATAGAAGCCTATAACACTGAGGACCGTAGTAACTCTTAACCCATCTTAGCCTTTTTAGGATCGTAGCACGGAAGCTATAAAGATGCAAATCTGACTTAGCTGTCACGCGATGCTACACTCAGGTTAGATTCTCTTGAGGATAACTACCAACCTCCGAGCAAATCGGTGTGCTGGTGTGTCTGATAGTGGATTATGGACCCTAGGCACTTTGTTATAATCGCTGTTTTCTGCAGGTACAATGAAGACAAAACCTTAGTACATACCTATGTAGGATTGGTTCTTACCCTTGGCTTCATGCTCGTGACTTGAACCTTGACCCGTGCTTTGTGTGATCTTGTTTGTGGGTGTTGCATTCATGCACTCATGCATTCATGAGCATTCTTTTGGAAGGTTTCAAGGAACTTAAAGGTGCTATTGTAAACATTGTAGGTACTTTTGTTATGGATTTTGGAAGGAGAAGTACCAAGAAGTACACTTTCAAAAGTCCTAAGTTAGAGGGTTTGAGAGAGCTAGGATCTTTGGTTGTTGATACCAAGAAGCTCGAGTCCAGATATGGAAGGCTTTTATCGTGATATGGCTGAAGGATTGCTTGCTACTTTGGTTCAGTTCTATGACCCTTTGCTGCATTGTTTCACCTTTCCTGATTATCAGTTGGTACCTACGCTAGAGAAGTATTCTCCCCTGCTTGGTTTGCCTGTTTATTGTCAGATTTTCTCCGGTTTGGATCCCGCTCCCGAGCATCATGCTATTGCGAAAGCTACTCACTTGAAGGTTTCTGAGATTAAGGCTCGCATGGATACCAAAGGAAATATTCTTGGGTTACCCGCTAAGTGCTTGATGGATAGAGCTCATCACTTTGCTAGTGTGAAGAACACAGTTGCTTTTGAGGCTATTATTGCCTTGCTTATTTATGGACTATTCCTCTTCCCAAATGTTGAGAATTTTGTCGACATCAACGCTATTCAGATCTTCTTGATTGGGAATCCAATTCCCACTTTGCTTGCCTATGCTTATCATTCTATTCACCTCAGGAGTTTCCATGGTGATGGGATGATTATCTGTTATGAACCTTTGCTTTACAAGTGGTTTATTTCTCACTTGCCGAAGTCTGCAGCTTTCTGGAATCTCAAGGATGGTTTATATTGGTCGCAAAAGATTATGTCTCTCACTCATTCTCATATTGATTGGTGTAGCCGTGTTCCTTTTGGAGCGATAATTATTGATAGTTGTGGTGATTTTCCCAACGTGCCTCTTCTTGGTACAAAGGGAGGAATTAGCTACAATCCCGTGTTGGCTCGTCATCAGTTGGGATATCCTTTGCGAGAGGTACCGAAGAACATTCATTTGGCTGGTCTCTTTTTCAAAGAAGAAGAATCTCAGGTTGCTCTCAAGAGAGAAATTGTGGAAGCTTGGTGCAGCATTTGTAGAAAAGGAAAGGAAAGTTTGGGGAATCCGAATTGTGTCTCTTTGGAACCTTACCTCCAGTGGGTTAAAGATAGAGCTATTACTTTGAAGATGCCTTATGTGCGTCAGGAGCCTTTATCTCTAACTGATAAGAAGCTTATTCTCTACTTTATGGAAGACCAAGAGAAGTTTCAGATCGCTTTGGCCGAGATGCAACAAGAGAGAGATGCTTGGAAGAACAAGTATCAAATTGTTGAGTTAGAGAATGCAAGACTTCAAGAGCACTTCAAGATGAAGAATGAAGATGAAGTTGACAACAAGAAGAGAAAGGCGCAAGAGGATTTATTTTCCTCTCGCATTCAGCCAGTTTCTGATATTCCGAAGAGTTCAAAATCTCCTTGGAAGTTGATCGTTGATCAGCTGCTGATTGAGAAGACTCAGATACAGGCCCGCATCAAGAAGATGGAAGATAGAGCTGGGACTTATTCTTATAGAACTCTCTAGAGGCCTCATTTTCTTTATTCTCTATTGTTTTAGGATTCTTGAATCTGTACTTCCAAGATTGTAATCTTTTCTATCATTAATGAATGAGATTTTAGTTTTTTAAATAACAATGTTTGCAATATGCCTTATAATTCCTTGAAACTTTGCATTTGTATCTTGCATATCAAGCATCATTCTGCATTGTTTCTTGCCTTTTCCAGGTGTCTTATGTTTCCCTTTGGTCTTCATTTAGCCAAGTTGTCGCACCGGTATAATACTCGAGCTAATCAGAAGAAAAAGATGGATCAGTTGTAACAAGAGAACCGTGAGCTTCGTGAGGAAGTGACGACTCTGAAGGATGGTTTGGAAAGACTCACTGCTATAATGGAAGCTCTGGTGGCTTCTCAGAATCAGCCACCACCACCTCCTCCTCCGCTTTCAACTCCTGTGCAAAGGACAGTCATTTCTGAGATTGTCTCCACGCCTATATCTGTGGCGCCTGCTAGTGTTCCTCAATACTCCATGTCGTCTGGCTTCCCCTGGGGCATGTCTCATAACTTTGTTCCTGAGGGTTATCAACCACCACCGCCTCCTGAAATTCCAGTTGTTCATACCGTTCAACCTGTGATGACTGTACCACTGCCTGTGGTTCATACTGTTCCTTTTGGTGAAGAACATGTTTTCCATATTGCTCCAAGTGAGAATGCCAGTGCGTATGATAGAATGGAAGAGATTCAAGACCAGTTTGATGAAATGCAGAAAGAGATCAAAGCTCTGAGCGGTAAAGAGCTGTTTGGAAAGAATGCTCATGAGTTATGCTTGGTTCCTAATGTGAAGATCCCGCATAAGTTCAAAGTCCATGACTTTGAAAAGTATAAGGGTAACTCTTTTCCGATGAGTCATTTGACTATGTATGCTCGTAAGATGTCAGCTCAGAAGGATAATGATCAGCTTCTCATTCACTACTTTCAAGATAGTTTGTCTGGTGCAGCTTTGAAATGGTATATGGGACTCGACAGTACTCAAGTTCGCACTTTCGAAGATTTGGGTGAGGCGTTTGTGAAACAGTATAAGTATAATGTGGATATGGCTCCTGATCGTGACCAACTTCGGGCAATGGCTCAGAAAGATAAGGAGACATTCAAAGAATACGCGCAAAGGTGGAGCGAGATTGCTGCTCAGGTTAATCCTCCTTTAGAAGAAAAAGAGATGACTAAGATTTTTCTAAAAACTCTGAGTCCTTTCTATTATGAGCGTATGATTGCTAGTGCCCCAAGTGATTTCACTGAGACTGTTAATATGGGGATGAGATTGGAAGAGGGTGTCCGTGAGGGACGTTTGTCAAAAGATGGTAATTCTGCTGGTAATTCCAAGAGGTATGGTGGAGGATTTGCCAAGAAGAAAGAGGGTGAGACCCATGCTATTTCCCATGGAGGACGCAAAAAGAGTTACAGTAAGAATAATCAGTGTCAGCAATATGCTGCATCTATTACTCCTGTTATCAGTTCAGCTCCTGTTGTTCAGGCAGCTCATGTGCAACAACAACGTTCTAATTAACAGAACAATCAACAGGGCCGTTTTTAGAAAGATTTTGATCCGATTCCGATGACCTATACAAATTTGCTTCCTTGCCTAATTTAGAAGAATCTTGTTCAGACCCGTCCACCACCTGCTGTTCCAAAAGATTTACCATGGTGGTATAAGCCCGAAGCTCATTGCACTTTTCATCAGGGAGGAGTGGGACATGATACTGAGAACTGTTATCCATTGAAGATGGAAGTTCAAAGGTTGGATAGGAGTGGTATTTTGTCTTTCGAAGATTCCAACCCCAATGTACAATCGAATCCGCTGCCTAATCATGGCAAGGCATCTGTCAATATGGTTTATGGTTGTCCTGGTACATTCAAAATATTTGATATCCATTGGATCCGAAGATCTCTTGTGGAAATGCATGCACTTCTGAGTGAGTACCATGATATTGATCATGACTATGCATCTTGCTGTATTTGTTCCGTGAATCCTCGTGGTTGTGTGATAGTGAAGAGGGATATTCAAAGGATGATGGATGAAAATTTGATTGAAGTCACTGCTAAAAGAGATGAATATCAGAATGAGGTGAATGTTATTGCACCATGCTTTAATATTCCTGAATAAGTTGTTATCTCTTATGATAGTCAAAAAACAACTGTTACGCCTTTGGTTATTCGGTTGCCCGGACCGGTACCCTATGAATCTGACAAAGCTGTTCCGTATAAGTACAATGATACCATGGTAGAAGATGGTAATGAAGTGCCCATTCCTTCTTTCTCTTCTGTGGTAAGCATTGTTGATGTGAGTAGAGTGACCCGAAGTGGTCGAGTTTTTGCTCCTGAGCCTCCAAAGATTGTGGAGAGTGTTGTCGCTGGCAAACAACATCAAGATGAGAGTAATGTCGATGCTTCTGGTTAGTCCAGTGGTTTGAAGGCTTATGAGGATGAAGTTTTGAAATTGATCAAGAAAAGTGAGTACAGTGTTGTTGATCAACTCTTGCATACCCTGTCCATGACTTCAGTGCTGTCCTTATTGATGAATTCTGAAGCTCATAGGAAATCTTTGCAGAAGGTATTGGAACAAGCATATGTTGAGCATGATGTGACTGTTAATCAATTTGATGGCATTGTTGCCAACCTCCCAGTATGTAATAATTTGAGTTTTTGTGATGAAGAGTTACCCAAGGAGGGGAGAAATCACAATTTGGCTTTACAAATCTCCATGAACTGTCAAGAAGATGCGTTTTCCAATGTGTTGGTTGATATTGGTTCTTGTTTGAATGTGTTGCCAAAATCTACTTTATCAAGGCTTTCTTACCAAGGTCCTCCCATGAGGTATAGGGGAGTTGTTGTTAAAGCTTTTGATGGATCTCGAAAGACTGTGATTGGAGAAGTTGATCTTCCGGTCAAAATAAGACCGTGCTTCTTCCAGATTACTTTTTAAGTAATGGATATTCGTCATGCTTATAGTTGTCTGCTTGGCCGACCCTGGATCCATGAAGCTGGGGCAGTGACTTCAACTCTTCATCAGAAATTGAAATTTGTTAAGAATGATAAGCTGGTAATTATTGGAGGTGAGCAAGCAATGCTGGTGAGCCACCTTTCATCCTTTTCATATGTTAATGCTGATGAGACTGTTGGAACTCTGTTATAAGCTCTTTCTGTTGATGACAAAGTTGTTAAGAAGAATGAGTTACCCATGTCTTCTTTGAAAGATGCTATGCATGTGTTAAAGACAGGTCGATCTGACGGTTGGGGCCGAGTTATTGATGTGGTTGATAACCTGGGCAAAACTGGTTTAGGCTTTATGCCTGGTACAGTCAGAAGAGATTTGAAGCGTGTTAATGAGGCCTTTCACAGCATCGGATTCATCAACAAATATCACTCTACTACTGCCATCATTGAAGAAGATGAAGAGGAAGAGCTTCCCAATTTCATGACACATGGACATATCTGCCAGAATTGGACAGCTGTTGATGTTCCCACTGTTGTTCATATTTCTAAGTAATTTGTTTTTGTTTCTTTCAAAAATCCTTCCACTCTGGCCAAGGTGAAAGTAAATTTGTGAGGGCTTTGTTTCAAATTTTATCATCATCAATAAAATGTTATTTTGTTTATCCATATTATGTTTTCCCTTTTTGCTTTATTTCTGAAAAATGGTAACATAAAAAACCAAAAAATAATAATAATGTGATAATCACTTTTATCTGCATGATACTTTCACTTCTTGTTCATATTCTAAAATCAAACATAAATCATTGTGCAAATTGATTGTTAAACCCATTGAAAACAATGACCTTTTGCCCCCTCCTAACTTTGAGTTCCCTGTGTTTGGAGCTGAAGAAGAGGATATTAAGGAAATTCCAGATGAAATTTCTTGGTTACTTGAGCACGAGGAAAAGGCCATTCAGCCTCATGAAGAGCCGTTGGAATTGGTTAATTTGGGTTCAGATGATGAGGTAAAAGAAGTCAAGATTGGGGCACTGCTTCAGTCAGATGTTAAGAAGAGGATTGTAGAGCTTCTTAGGGAATATGTTGATGTGTTTGCTTGGTCCTATCAAGACATGCCTGGTCTTGATACTGATATTGTGGAGCATAGATTGCCATTGAAGCCTGAATGTCCACCTGTGAAGCAGAAATTGAGAAGAACTCATCCTGACATGGCTGTGAAGATCAAAGAGGAGGTTCAAAAGCAGATTGATGCTGGTTTTCTTGTGACTTCTGAGTATCCTCAATGGGTGGCCAATATTGTGCCTGTTCCAAAGAAAGACGGAAAAGTTTGAATGTGCGTTGACTATAGAGATTTGAATAAAGCTAGTCCGAAAGATGATTTTCCACTGCCACACATTCGTTAAATGTGGTAGATAATACTGCTAAATTCAGTATCTTTTCTTTTATGGATGGATTTTTTGGTTATAATCAAATAAAGATGGCACCCGAGGATATGGAAAAAACAACATTCGTTACACCCTGGGGAACATTCTGCTACCAAGTGATGCCCTTCGGTTTGAAAAATGTTGGTGCAACGCCAGAGAGCTATGACTACTTTGTTCCATGATATGATGCACAAAGAAATTGAGGTCTATGTGGATGATATGATTTGTAAGTCGAAGACTGAAGAAGATCATATTGAGTACTTATTGAAGTTGTTTCAACGTTTGAGAAAGTTTAAGCTCCGTTTGAATCCAAATAAATGCACTTTTGGTGTCTGTTATGGAAAGTTATTGGGCTTTGTTGTCAGCCAAAAAGGCATTAAACTTGATCCTGGTAAAGTTAAAGCCATTCAGGAAATGCCTGCGCCTAAAACAGAGAAACAAGTAAGAGGATTCTTGGGACGTTTGAATTATATCTCCCGATTTATATCCAATATGACCGCCACTTGTGCGCCGATCTTCAAGCTTCTTCGCAAAGATCAGGGTTGTGTCTGGACAGAGGATTGTCAGAAAGCTTTTGAGAGAATTAAAGGGTATCTGCTTGAACCTCCGATTTTGTCTCCTCCTGTGGAAGGAAGACCTTTGATCATGTATTTGACTGTGCTGGAAGAGTCTATGGGCTGTGTTCTAGGTCAACAAGATGAATCTGGTCGAAAAGAATTTTCCATTTATTATTTGAGCAAGAAGTTCACCGATTGTGAGTCTCAGTACTCAATGCTTGAAAAGACATGTTGTGCTTTAGCTTGGGCTGCCAAACGCCTCCGCCAGTATATGTTAAATCATACAACTTGGTTGATATCCAAAATGGATCCAATCAAGTATATCTTTGAAAAGTCTGCTTTAACTGGGAGGATCGCTCGTTGGTAAATGTTGTTGTCAGAATATGATATCGAGTACCGAACTCAAAAAGCGATAAATGGAAGTGTTTTGGCTGACCATTTGGCACACCAGCTAATTGATGATTATCAACCAATCAGGTTTGATTTTCCTGATGAGGATGTGATGTATCTAAAGGTTAAAGATTATGAAGAACCATTACCTGATGAAGGGCCTGAGCCTGGATCCTGTTGGGGTTTGATTTTTGATGGAGCTGTTAATGAATATGGCAATGGTATTGGGCAATAATTGTTACTCCTCATGGTTCTCACATTCCTTTCACTGCAAGGTTGATGTTCACTTGCACAAACAATGCGACTGAGTATAAAGCATGTATTATGGGCTTGGAAGAAGCCATTGATTTAAGAATCAAGATTCTTGATGTATACGGAGATTCATCCCTAGTGATTAATCAGATTAAAGGAGAATGGGAGACACGTCAACCTGATTTGATTCCCTATCGAGATTATGCAAGAAGGTTGTTAACTTTCTTCAATAAGGTTAAGTTTCACCATGTACCCAGAGCAGCAAATCGAATGGCGGATGCTTTAGCCACTATATCCTCCATGATTGTGGTGAATCAGTGGAATGATGTGCCCAAAATCGATGTTATGCAGCTTGATAAGCCAGCTCATGTGTTCGTGGTTGAAGAGGTTGTTGATGATAAACCGTGGTATTATGATATTAAATGCTTTCTTCAAAATCAAGAGTACCCGCTTGGGGCATCCAAGAAAGATAAGAAGACTTTGAGAAGGTTGGCTGGTAGTTTCTTCTTGAACGATGATGTGCTGTATAAAAGAAATTATGACATGGTCTTGCTCAGATGCGTGGATAGACACGAAGCAGACATGTTGATGAAAGAAATTCATGAAGGATCTTTTGGTACCCATGCCAATGGGCATGCAATTGCTATGAAGATATTGATGGCAGGTTACTATTGGCTGACAATGGAATCTGACTGTTGCAAATTTGTGAAGAAGTGCCATAAGTGCCAGGTTTATGCTGACAAAATTCATGTGCCTCCAAATCCTCTAATGTTATCTCTTATCCATGGCCTTTCTCCATGTGGGGCATTGATATGATTGGAATGATTGAGCCTAAAGCGTCGAATGGACACCGTTTCATATTGGTGGCTATTGACTATTTTACCAAGTGGGTTGAAGCGGCATCATATGCCAATGTGACCAAGCAAGTATTGGTCTGATTTATCAAGAACCAAATCATCTGTCGGTATGGTGTTCCAAGCAAGATTATCACTGTTAATGGGTCGAATTTGAATAACAAGATGATGAAGGAATTATGCGATGAGTTCAAGATTAAGCATCATAATTCTTCTCCTTACAGACCCAAGATGAATGGGGCTGTTGAAGCTGCTAATAAGAATATCAAGAAGATTGTTCAGAAGATGGTTGTTACTTACAAGGATTGGCATGAGATGCTCCCTTTTGCTTTGCATAGGTATCGTATATCCATCCGCATTCAACAGGGGCAACCCCTTTTTCTCTTGTTTACGGTATGGAAGCAGTGCTCCCAGTAAAAGTTGAAATTCCTTCTATGAGAATTTTGATGGAAGCTGAATTGTCTGAGACTGAATGGTGCCAAAGTAGATATGACCAGTTAAATTTGATTGAAGAGAAAAGAATGACGGCCTTGTGTCATGGCCAATTGTATCAACAGAGAATGAAGAAAGCTTTTGATAAGAAGGTTCGACCTCGTGCGTTCAGAGAAGGCGACTTGGTGCTCAAAAAGATTTCGACTTTTACCAATGATTATAGGGGCAAATGGACTCCTAATTATGAAGGCCCATATGTTGTTAAGAGAGCCTTCTCTGGCGGTGCATTACTTATTACAACTATGGATGGTGAAGAGTTCACTCGTCCTGTGAATGCCGATGCAGTTAAGAAATACTTCGCCTAAAAAATAAAAGAACAGCTCGCTAAGTTAAAAACCCGAAAGGGCGGTTTAGGTAGAAATGAGCGTCTCAGTGGGCTGAAAACCCGAAAGGGCGGTCCAGGAAAAAATTAGAGACAAAAACAGAAATAATCATCCCGGTAGATTGAAAACTCAAAAGGGCAATCTAGGCAAAAGTTAGGGATTATGGCAAGTAACTGCATCTCGCCAATCTTGATCATTTGAAAGCAACATTGTCTATCAAGGATTCTTCCTCAATCATCCTCAGCTGAAGTTTTGAGCACAGTGGAATTCAAAGTTGTTAGGAAGAATAATGGTCATTGTATCTCAATGTAACCCTTTCCATGTATTTACCATTTTTCAAACTTTGTAATGATCCATGGAGTTACGCTATTTGCAGACTACCATTCTATTAATAAAATTTGGGCCTTTGTCCCTTTGTTTGCAATTCTTATTTTGTTTCTGTTTGCAAAATTTCATTTATTTTTTATGATGATTTTTGAAACAAAATGTGAATGATTGATTTAAATTTTTGAAAATTATAAAAACATTTTCCTTTGATTTATGAATATAAAAAGAATGTCAACGGTTATTCCAAAAATGGTAGGATCAATGTATTCCTCAGCAGGTTCGTTCTCGCTCCTTTGGCGGAATTTATTGACAGACCCCCAGTAGAGTTTGTTGATATTTCTTTAGCAGAACTCGTTCCTATGAATGTGATCAGTTGTTGACAAGGTGATGGGTTTGTTATGATTCATAAGGTCCAATACTGTTTGGTTTTTCCCCAGCTAGGTCTTGATCCGAATCTGCTCCAGCTGATTATGACATGGTCAGGTAGTCGAGTAGTAGTCCTCATACGGAGATTCATTTTTGCTGTCCCCTGGTGTGAATCATACGAGGGATTTCCATCAAAGTGTGTTGTTGTTGCTTGGGATATTCCCAAGCGCAGCGCAGTGTTATTTTCCCCGGCAAGTCCAGGACGTATTTCTCTCCAGATTGTTTGTTTTCAGAGAAGATTGTGCATCACTATTTCGGGTGTTCCCCAGTGAAGTTGCCGAAGATATCTCTATTCAAGGAATATTGATATACTAGTCACCTGTTGGGTTTTCTCTCATTCATGATAAGTATTGATCTAAAATTCCCCAGAGTTTGACCTTGTTGTTTTCCTCAACAAGTCCAGGTTGTTTTTGCTCAGAAGTGGTTAATCCTCAGAGAGCTTTTCTCTTGTATCTCTAGCAGATCTGCCTTGTATTCATAGTGGATTTGACGTAGATGTTTATATGTCTACAAATCCTCCAGCGGATGCATTATTTCTCTACAGCACATCTCTTCATCTTTTTGAGATAGAAGTTCCTGTGAATTTTTGTTATCCCCAGGAAGAATCAGAAAGTTTGGGTTGTTGTGATTCTCCAACAGCTTTCTTTCCATCCCTGAAGCAGAGTCTATGTTATTATACTCTTCATGGATCGTTAATGTTAGAAGATTGATATTTGGGTTTCTCCCTAAGGAGTATCTTCTTTTCTCCAGCAAGATTTGAGCCTTGTAGTAGGATTTATTTTCCTTTGATGGCTTTTGTTTATCTCTTGCAGGGTGTCTTCGGCAAAATCCCTAGCAGAGTTGCTAATAATATTTCCATCTTATTGAGATTAGCTGAGTATTCATTGGTGTTGTGATGTTTATTTCACCCTCTGTTTTTTCTTTATGTCTGTTTTGTCAGCATATTCATACTCATACGCATTGCATGCGCATCCTCTTGTTCTACATAGCATGTTGTTGTTGCATTGTGCATCTTGCATTTGTGTTGGTGCTTCTTTGCTCTCTAGTGTTATTTTCCCCGCAGAGCGTGTGTGTCCTCCCTCCATTAGAGTGTCGACCCGTAAGCAAAAAAAGCCTATCTTTGTTAATTCCCCACTGAGTTTATTTCTCGTGGAAGATATTTGTTTTAGCCTTCCTCCCCAGTTCATTTGTCGGGATGGAATTAATCCCCAGTTGAGATATCTCCTCCTCAGGATGAGTCTTGTTTGACCGTTTCTCTCTGGTTTATTCCTGGATTGAATTTTGGCCCCTTGCTTTGGGCTTATCACCTTTGTCGTCCTGCCCTTTGTTGGTAGTAGGTGATATAGCCAGCTTATTACCTTTGTCGTCCTGCCCTGTGTTGGTAGTAGGTAATATAGCTGGGTTTGATTACCTTGTTGTAGCTATCACTTGTTTGATAGTTGGTAATCTCTCCGTTCTTTGTTCGAGTTTATCACCTTTGTCGTCCTACCCTGTGTTGGTAGTAGGTGATACTTCTCGATCCCTTTTGAGGTTATTACCTTTGTCGTCCTACCCTTTTGTTGGTAGTAGGTAATTATTCTCACACCCTTGGTTGATTACCTCGTCGTAACTATCACTTGGTTGATAATTGGTAATCTTTCTTTTGGCTTATTACCTTTGTCGTCCTGCCCTTTGTTGGTAGTAGATAATATAGCCCAGTTTGGTTACCTCGTCGTAGTTATCACTCATTTGATAGTTAGTAATCTCTCCACGCTCGAGTTTATCGTCATTGTCGTCCTGCCCTTTAGTTTGTAGTAGGCGATATTTCTCAGACCTTTTTGAGATCGTTACCTTTGTCGTCCTGCCCTGTGTTGGTAGTAGGTAATTCTTCTCATATCCTTTTATGGACTGCCTTGTTGTAGTTATCACTCGGTTGGTAGTTGGCGATCTTTCCTTTTGATCATGCTATTACCGGATGTCTGGTATTAGACGATCTACTCCCCAGCAGAGATTTTTCTCTCCATGTTGGGACGGTTATTCCCTTTTTTATTTCTGGTGTCGGTAATTTTCCCTCAGTTGGAATCTTACTCTTTGCTCTTCCCCAGTGGAGATTTGTTTCCTCCCCTATTGGGATGTGTTTTCCCTCTTTTGTTTTCCCCCGGTGGAGTCTTTTCTCTTTGCTCCCCATCTTGTTTGTCTCCTGTGGCATTTTTTCCCCACAGTGGTCTGGTGTCTGCATATCATTTGCACGATCATATCATTTTGCGGTCTCTTAGGGCCAAAAATTGGGTTTATTATTATATTTAAGTCTCTTCTATCTCGTCGAGACAAAGATGTCAATCTTCTTTTCTCCGAATAGAAGAAACTTAAATAGGGGCAGCTGTAATACCCTAATTTTTTCCCCTAATATTCTTTGCTTTTCATTTGCATTTCATACCACAAACAAGATCACACATTGGTTCCCTCTTCTATAGGATTGTGCCTTGCAGGGATCTTTGGGTTTGTGTGTGTTTGTTAGTTGTTTTATTGTTTAATTGTTTATGTTTACTAACTTTTAATCAAAATAAAAAAAAATATTTTGTTTTCTTTCACTAACATTTTCAGGGGAAGAACAGGTTAAAAATACCAAAACAACAGTCCCTCAGCTCGAATAAATTTCATCTGAATAAAGTCAAAGTTGATCTGCGATTAATTCAAAAATTATCTGATCAAGAGTTTCCAAGATTTAATTGATTATCATTCAAGGGACTCCAAGGTTCATGTGTTTATTTCCATGCCTTCTTTGACAAGCAAGAAAATCGAGCCAGAGCCAAGACAGCACATCATAAAGCTATTTTTTCCATTTTTCACTGTGTTAATCGATTAACCTAATTGCACTGTGAAGTGGTTAATCGATTAACACGTGCAATTTTTGGAAAAAAATGTGCCAAATTCAAATTCTGCAGCAATTGGCACCAATTTTCATCATTTTGATCACATGTGGAATATTCTAGACCATCCCATTTTAATTCCCACCATGTACCATCACTAATCACCACACTTTTATGATTTCCCTCCAAATTTGAATTCCAATCCTAATTTTGATCATCCAAGCCTAATTCCAAACCACCAATTTTTCCAAGCCTAAATTCTATAAATATAGGCTTCATTTCATTCATTCTTCAAGCTTTTGATAGCCAACAAACCTCTTGCAAATTCTATTCCCAACCACAAATTTTCACCAAAGCTCACATTTCTTCTTTTGAAAGTTAACAAGAATTCACATTGAATCTTGTTCAAATTTGAGCTAAACCTTCATCCATTCTTGTTTTTGTTCATCAATTATAGTAGATCAAGGTTTTGGAGTGTATATCTTGAAGCAATTTGAAGGAATTTTCAGATTTGAAGTGGTAATTCATCTTTCACCATTGTTGAAGCTGCATCTTCATCTTCCATAATGTAGATCCTTTGTTGATTCTTGTTACTTGATCCTTTGGATCTTGTAATTGTGTTTGATTGCTGGTTTTTGCTGCTGTTTTACTCCAAAATTCGTGCACAATTGAATCCTTGATCCTAAGATGTTTGAAGAAATGAGTGATCAAGGATTTGGCAATTTTCAAACTGATTTTCTGCTGTTTTTACAGTGTTAATCGATTAACCAAAACCTGTACATTTAGGTTAATCGATTAACAGCTTATTTCTGCGCAAAAAACTGCAAGTTTGCACTGGTTAATCGATTAACCTAATTACACTGTGAGTTGGTTAATCGATTAACCAGCCTCCATAATGTGTTTTTTGCTTGTTTTTGGGGTTGTTTTGGTTTTTCTTCCTCCTTCTTCCCCTTTCTTCTTATTTTAGCCTTGAAACACATTGTTGAGATTAATTTCTCTTCAATTTCAATGGACTTTGGATATGGTTAAAATAATTAAACATTCATTAGTTCAAATCTATCTTTTAATGAATTGTTGAATTCATTTGAGGTGCTTTGAATTAGTGATATGTTTTCACACTTAAATCTATCAATTAAAGGTGATTGAACTTGAAGATGTAAGGTTCTTAACTTTGTAATTCAATTTGGCTTTCTCTTTATCTATTTCCTTTTTTATTTTGATCGATGAAAGTTTTATGGATCTTAGAATTTCTTTGTTGAATTCTTGATCAAGACTAGATCGTTACCTATTTTCTTTTCGTGCGGTATTGCTTTCGGATGACGATCTATATATCGTTCATCTAGCATGCATTAGCACAAAGAGCTATTGACCGGCCTCATTGTAGGGTAATTACTCTGTAAATTACTCGGCGATTGCTTAATATAGCGCAACATTTGTCCCTCTTTATCCAATTCTGAATTTGAACTTTCGTGGTCTGGACCTTGATTGGTCGCGTCAACCCAATAGTGATTGATCTTTTGCATTTGGTCCATAATCTTTCAAACTTGGTGTTGTAGAGGCTTTGGTTTTACCAATCTTCTGTCAAGTTCATTAACTTTGGCCTAAGTGCACTGTTTAATCACTATAGTTCATAACGCGAAACGGAAAAATCAGTGAAGGCTTATGGCACTAGAGCCTTGTGCTACTAACCACTAACTTCTAACTTCTTTACATTTCTTTCTCGCTCCCTATCTCTCTTTATTTTTTTTGTACTTTATATCATTATATCATATCATGTTTATGTTTATGTCATTTTTCTTTTATCCACTTGACCATATTATCATGTGCCTTGTTTTTCTTTTGTCCATCTTGGACTAAAAAACATAATAAAGGATTAAACCACTAAAAGACTTGTGCTCTTAATTGATTGGACTATGGCCACTATCCTTTGCATTGGAGGACCTATACTCTTGATTATAGACTTACGGACTTAGAGTTAGGATCTTAACCTATGCTTGGGAATTTGTGATGGAGAACCTTGGATTTTGGATACTTGGAGTCCTCTTTTGAAGACTTATTTTGAATCAAGATCAGATTAAAAAGGGAAAAATGTTTATGTTATGGAGCTTGTCCATGTGGTTAGATCTTTCTTATTCTTATCTTTTATTTTATGCACTAGGATAGTCACTTATTCTTGACCCCTTCTTAAATTTTCAAAACTTCCTCTCTTTTTTCAAAACCTTCTTGTTTTCAAACTTAAAACCACTTTCATAATAAAACCTTGACTTTGGTCAAGTGTTCTTTTTTTAGCTTTGTTTTCTTTAATAAATGTCAATCAATATTAGCCGTATTTTTACCATTTCATAAAAACATAAAAAATACAAAAACTCATCAAACTCTTTTTTGTTCTTTATGCACCTTTATGCACCACTCTCTCATTCCATGCTACCCAAGTACAACTTCTACCAAGATCTCATCTGAGCTGACCGAAACTCCTCACTACTAACTCTTGGCTCGAGCGTTCCCTCACAGCACAAGTTCCGACAACACTACGGAGTCCTCGTAGTCGCTCAACCATGATTCTACCTATCACATACATAGTATTAGATTGATCAGGCCCAACACTACATAGTATGATATTAAGTTTCATGCTGGCAAGACACACTTAAGAGGCAGGAATAGATTTACTTATGATGTTTCAAGGCTAGGTCGAGAATACGACCTGCTCTGATACCAACTGTAATGCCCTGTATAATATATATCTAGAATAATACAATACACGCATTTTATTTGGTACTGACACATCAAAAGTGCCTAATGGCACAGTTCACATACTTGTCCATTTCTAAAACATAAATACAACTCATGGCACAAGTCATGGAAACTAGCCAAAAAAAATAAAAACTAAGAGCATTATACAATATTCCTCATTGTACAAGAACAATAAAATACACAGCGGAAATAAGCTTAACTAAGCTTCTCTTGAAACATCCCAGCATCGCTCCACCTGTAAATCAACCTGCAATTACCTGAAATATAGCAACTATAGCGGGGTGAGATACATCAAATCTCAGTGAGTTCCCTATCCTATAGATTCTCTCGGCTCTACAAGGCTCTATCAAATCCTAACTCAAGTCAAGGGGAAGGGAAATGACTTTGAGTACACAAACTCACAATCTCACACTATATGGAAACATGTCATGAGTTCATCAACTCAAAATATCACTAATCGATAACCGTACCAAGGCATCCCCTTTTCCCGTCCTCTTCTACGTCTAGAAGTCGGCCCGAGTCGTGGATCCTTGTAGTTACTTGACATACGAATTGGATTCGGGATCATCAGCCTGTACACCGTGATCCGTCACTTTACACGGCCCGTACACCGTCACAAGTCTCTTTACCCGTAGGCTCCAATCGTACTATACGCGGGAATCAAACCTGCCAAGTAATTGTGCATACGTTTCAGTGGAGGTGCTCGAGTCTCATGAAACTACACCGCAAGAAATGCTGGTTACGATTATGTGATCAAAACACAACGTGATTGTATTCGACAATCACAAGGCCACATTCGCCTTAAGGCCTCTTTTGCCTTTTCTCAAAATAAAACATAACAAATACACATGTTCCATACTAGTGTTTCACTCATTTCTATAACATTCGGTAATGGACACACGCCTCGGCCTCTTCTGCACGAGCGTTGTCATTACGTTATCTGCTCTAGGCCAGAACTCGTCAATGAATGCACGAGCGTCGCCATTCAGAGTTTCTATCACAATTCTAATCACAACCTAGAATTATACCATTTGTTTTGGGTTAAAGTTTCCTCACTCTTCCTAATTCATATTTTAAGCATGCATATTCTTTCATTCACAGTTCACAATTAAATAAACATGGTATAATACAATGTACACAAATAAAACATTTAACACAACATATCACACAAAATATATTTCATCAATCCATGACATATAATCATGTTTCTCCCTCACCATCTCATAGAGCATAAAATTAGCTTTCCAACGCTTCCGACCGTGCGTCAATCGGAGTTACGGATCAAAAGTTATGACAAAAATACGAAAAATATTGTTTTGCTGTCCCAGGCAAATTCGCCTGGCGAATCCCTGGCGAATCAGACTCGCCACCTACTCGCCTGGCGAATCTGGACGAACCAAAATTCTCCCACAATGGGTTTGGGATCCAAAAATGATCCAAACCTTCAACCCACATGATATTAATGCATCCAAATACCCAAAACAACATGTTAGAACACATTTAGACATGTTTTTCATCAATCTATCCGTTAAATTTCATTGATTTAGCGAAATTACTCATTTTACCCAAATCTAACCTAACTCTAAAACCTCCAGAAATTTACTCTAATAGTCTCTATCTAGAACTCACCTGATAACCGAAGAGGAGTTTGGAGAAGATGATGATCCGTGAGCTTTCTCTCTTCTTCCTCTTTCTCCACTTTCTCTCTTCTCTTCTTTCTTCTAATTCCATTTTCCCTTTCTCTTTCTTACTATTTTTCTTCTTCTTAACATATATATAATACTATATTATATAATATAATCTGACAGGGTAAAATATCTCCAATCGATATTTTGTCGTCTCAACCAATTGATCAATTATTAGAGTTACCTTAAAATTCTCTTTCGAACTAATAATTATTATTCTGTCTCTTTAATAAAATAATTGATCTCTTCAGAATTCATTAGTTGCTCTATTGATCCCAAAGGTCAATACTTAAAGTACTTAGAGGATTCCATTAATCCAACTACCCAAAGATAGAGCACATAGATACTCATCTGATATCCTATCGAACGTTTAAATAATATGGGGTATTACACTCTCCCCCCCTTAAATTGAAATTCGCCCCCGAATTTCCTCTACTCGACAACAATTGCAACTTATAATTCTGTCTTAGATCCACACTTAACTTTAGTCCGTCCCAAATTTCTGACGTATTCCAATATTGGGTTAACTTCCGACCTTGCTTCCTCTCAATCCATCTGTTATTTTATACTAAAACACTTGGTCACATTCTATCTTCGGAAAGAATGTACCATTCCATATTCCTCTACTGAGTCACAAACAAACCATAACATTTCAGCTCGATTCAGGGACAAGCACTCACCAAATCTTTGCGATGTAAATCAGTGATTCCTTAACTTCATGCAGTCACCGACGACTATCCTTTCATAAATTCCTTAATGTTCAAACCACTTCATAGATTGTCAAACAACTCGATTACCAATTCCATCTAGCCTAATGTTGTACACTATACTCATTCAATCCAATATCTCATCTCTTTCGTATTACACCAAAATGGTAACATACTTAGAACAAGATCTCCTTGTTTCCAATCTTACCATCAATTTCTCCTCTGGTTCTTATAAATCCGACTGAGCCCTTTCATTTGTCACCTCCCACTATGCAACTCCAATTCTAACAGTGGAACACCACAATTTCTTAAGCACTACCACGTAGCTGATAGTCCACGGAGAAACACACTTATCCACTGGGATCCTTACTAATCAACGGTACAAAAACTTACTGACGTCCTATAGTAGAACAATTTCTTTGCCAACACACAATATCTTAACATCTGTCCAACACTCTCCAGACGATAAAGATGCAGGAGTTACACTGTTACAACCACAACATATACACTTCTCAATCCATTCTAAACTCGAAATAATTCATCCAAGAGTAGTTTAACAACCTTCGGCTCGGGTTACCACAGTCCCAATCTATTATCCTTACGGTTTTTCGACTTACTCAAAATTCCTTGTTGACACGAGATCTCAACCAATATTATATAACACCATCACGATACTTCAATCATACGTAAATCACCACTTATCAAAACTTTAACCGCTCAAGGCACAAACGTGAGTCTCCATATTACTCACCAATTCATGTATAACACTCCACATACACGCATACTTCGAAGTCCATAACACACTTCTCAGTTGAATCAACTCTTTTCATTCGTTCCATTTCATAAACGATTCCAAGTTACATGCTAACTTCGGAACGTCTAATTCTTACCAGTACTTGGAGAGATAACCTACAAATTCCTTCTCTGGTTAGAACACAACCGCACACAACTGGTACCACTTTCACGAGGTCTAAATCCTATACCATGAACTCACATAAGATAACAATTACTAACTTCGACCAACCGTTCGTTCCTTAATAACCCCACAAATTAAATTACCGAAACGATCTTTTCGAGATCAACACTTCGAGAATATTCTCCAACTTTGTCCTTAAGACTCGCAACAACAATAATAACAATACACCTAACACTCTCTCCTACTCAACCCAATTCACAAGATTATTTCTCCAAAATTAAACTCCCTCGTCGTCTAAACAAATGGTCGACTACGCAACACCTTTCCACAAGTTTCGATTTCAAAACACAATTTCGTCTTTCATTTACTTGCAATCCTGTTTCCATTCACACAATACTCTCAACTCGTAACAACATAAGGTAACAAAACACAGATGATGGTTCTCAAGAGATTCCATAACTTACCTATACGTTCGTTGATTAACCATCTGAGCTAATCGGTTAACTTCTCCAAATCCCACGTAACACCTTCAATGCACCTGTTAATCGGTTAGCCACCTTGGTAAATCGGTTAACATTGCTGCAGAATCTAAAAATCAATTTTCCTCTTAATTCAAAGTCATCTATACTCAACCATCAATCCGATTTATTCTAACTCGAATTATCATTTTCCAACTCGCGGTTCCTTAACTGGTATAACATTCACCAACCATGATCCACTCGGGTAAACCAACAAGGTCAACACATGCAGATGACACACTCCAACCAAGTGACAAGGTAGAAATTCCAAATTCTGACGCGGTCACACGACAACTCTTTAGTGGGATAGTTCACTTTTCTACTCAACAATTTCACTTGCGGGAAACCAATAATGACGACGTGTTGGGGTTTTTAATCACAATTCATATCGGATTCGTCCACAACCAAAACCGAACATACAACCTTGTTCTCTCACCTGAACTTATTGGTGGGACATAAAACAACTACATTCTTAGTTCAACAAAAGGTAGATTCTGAATATTCCGATTATTCACAAATACAGGAGTTCTCTATACTTGAAAATAAATCAGGGTAATGCACCCTCTTGAAGGACCTTTCCATCACTTCGTACATATTAACTGGGATTTATTACCTTTCACTATCCATTGCACATCACACTTAGACCAAGTTACTTAACGAAAGATTCGCAATCAACAATTCTCATCCACTATCTACAAAACCCTTACGGTATAAATCATCCATGATTTACACTTAGCCCATAATAAGCCCGGATTTGCTTCTCGTTGTTTTACCATAAACTTGCTTCTTACCATACAACATTCACTACTTCACAAGGTACGTCCCTTCACACTTGTCTCAAGAATGAGAATCCATTATGTACAATTTCAACCACGATGCCACTACTACGCTTGTTCTTAATACCAAGGTGTAACTTCCTCATAACATACTGTTAATACCATTCATTCCACATAACCGAATAAAATCCACCTCATAAATAATATCTTCACTTTCCACAGCATAGAACACTTCCATAGCTTCATATCGATACAAAGAACGCTTAAATCGGACACCCGAGTCGAAAGATATGAATTTCTGAAGAAAGGAAAATTATTGGAAACAGCCAGATTCGCCTGGCGGTTAAGAATTTCGCCTGGCGAATCCCCCTTCGCCAGCACTTCGCCCGGCGAACATGCGGCGAATCCTCATTTCATAAAACCTCAAAAGTTCCAGTAGCTACACAAGTTCTGTTTCTTCATTTTCGCCTGGCGACTAAGTAATTCGCCTAGCGAATTCCTCTTCGCCTAGCGAACCAGCGGCGAGACCCCATTCGCCTGGCGATTTCCTGATTCGCCTGGCGAATCACACCAGAAGCAGAATTTTCTGCTCGTTTTCATGGTTCCCAAGCCTCAAAAGTCCAACTTTTTTCCAAACCAACACATTTTCAAATTCCAAATTGGTCTCTCATCGGATCCAGAAAAATCCGATGTAATATCTCGAACTTAATCTCTCTACGTAACTGAATATACCCAATTTATCTCATACTCTTCATCCGGCGTATACTTATTCCACTTGAAGCATGTAAACACATCCGGGTGTTGCTCCTCACACTTCTCTACTACTTTAGGTTCCCATAAAAGCCAAACTTCCTTAACTCTCAATCTTAAACCAAGTGGAAGATATTGTTCCAAACACCCTCCTTAAATTATTCTCGTCCATTTAAGATACCATAACAACTTTAGAAACTAAAGCAACAAAACTTATCTCACTTCCGGACCTTATGCCACGCGTTCCACCAAAACAACCTTTCTTTTCCTCGGAATGAGATTACTTGAAATTCTTATCTATACCAGTGGTCAATCCAGCTCTACTAGCGACTTTACATATTCCTTAATACCTTATCCAAACGTCCAATAGAGGTCCTTAACTCTCGGACTCCATCAATTCCTAAGGATCGCTTAACAACGCACCACTCTCTCATTCCATGCTACCCAAGTACAACTTCTACCAAGATCTCAACTGAGCTGACCGAAACTCCTCACTACTAACTCTTGGCTCGAGCGTTCCCTCACAACACAAGTTCCGACAACACTACGGAGTCCTCGTGGTCGCTCAACCATGATTCTACCTATCACATACATAGTATTAGGTTGATCAGGCCCAACACTACATAGTATGATATTAAGTTTCATACTGGCAAGACACACTTAAGAGGCAGGAATAGATTTACTTATGATGTTTCAAGGCTAGGTCGAGAATACGACCTGCTCTGATACCAACTGTAATGCCCTGTATAATATATATCTAGAATAATACAATACACGCATTTTATTTGGTACTGACACATCAAAAGTGCCTAATGGCATAGTTCACATACTTGTCCATTTCTAAAACATAAATACAACTCATGGCACAAGTCATGGAAACTAGCCAAAAAAAATAAAAACTAAGAGCATTATACAATATTCCTCATTGTACAAGAACAATAAAATACACAGTGGAAATAAGCTTAACTAAGCTTCTCTTGAAACATCCCAACATCGCTCCACCTGTAAATCAACCTGCAATTACCTGAAATATAGCAACTATAGTGGGGTGAGATACATCAAATCTCAGTGAGTTCCCTATCCTATAGATTCTCTCGGCTCTACAAGGCTCTATCAAATCCTAACGCAAGTCAAGGGGAAGGGAAATGACTTTGAGTACACAAACTCACAATCTCACACTATATGGAAACATGTCATGAGTTCATCAACTCAAAATATCACTAATCGATAACCGTACCAAGGCATCCCCTTTTCCCGTCCTCTTCTACGTCTAGAAGTCGGCCCGAGTCATGGATCCTTGTAGTTACTTGACATACAAATTGGATTCGGGATCATCGCCCCGTACACCGTGATCCGTCACTTCACACGGCCCGTACACCGTCACAAGTCTCTTTACCCGTAGGCTCCAATCGTACTATACGCGGGAATCAAACCTGCCAAGTAATTGTGCATACGTTTCAGTGGAGGTGCTCGAGTCTCATGAAACTACACCGCAAGAAATGCTGGTTACAATTACGTGATCAAAACACAACGTGATTGTATTCGACAATCACAAGGCCACATTCGCCTTAAGGCCTCTTTTGCCTTTTCTCAAAATAAAACATAACAAATACACATGTTCCATACTAGTGTTTCACTCATTTCTATACCATTCGGTAATGGACACACGCCCCGGCCTCTTCTGCACAAGCGTTGTCATTACGTTATCTGCTCTAGGCCAGAACTCGTCAATGAATGCACGAGCGTCGCCATTCAGAGTTTCTATCACAATTCTAATCACAACCTAGAATTATACCATTTGTTTTGGGGTAAAGTTTCCTCACTCTTCCTAATTCATATTTTAAGCATGCATATTCTTTCATTCACAGTTCACAATTAAATAAACATGGTATAGTACAAAGTACACAAATAAAACATTTAACACAACATATCACACAAAATATATTTCATCAATCCATGACATATAATCATGTTTCTCCCTCACCATCTCATAGAGCATAAAATTAGCTTTCCAACGCTTCCGACCGTGCGTCAATCGGAGTTACGGATCAAAAGTTATGACAAAAATACGAAAAATATTGTTTTGCTGTCCCAGGCAAATTCGCCTGGCGAATCAGACTCGCCACCTACTCGCCTGGCGAATATGGACGAACCAAAATTCTCCCAAAATGGGTTTGGGATCCAAAAATGATCCAAACCTTCAACCCACATGATATTAATGCATCCAAATACCCAAAACAACATGTTAGAACATATTTAGACATGCTTTTCATCAATCTATCCGTTAGATTTCATTGATTTAGCGAAATTACTCATTTTACCCAAATCTAACCTAACTCTAAAACCTCCATAAATTTACTCTAATAGTCTCTATCTAGAACTCACCTGATAACCGAAGAGGAGTTTGGAGAAGATGATGATCTGTGAGCGTTCTCTCTTCTTCCTCTTTCTCCACTTTCTCTCTTCTCTTCTCTTCTTTCTTCTAATTCCATTTTCCCTTTCTCTTTCTTACTATTTTTCTTCTTCTTAACATATATATATATATTATATAATATAATCCGACAGGGTAAAATATCTCCAATCAATATTTTGTCGTCTCAACCAATTGATCAATTATTAGAGTTACCTTAAAATTCTCTTTCGAACTAATAATTATTATTCTGTCTCTTTAATAAAATAATGGATCTCTTCAGAATTCATTAGTTGCTCTATTGATCCCAAAGGTCAATACTTAAAGTACTTAGAGGATTCCATTAATCCAACTACCCAAAGATAGAGCACATAGATACTCATCTGATATCCTATCGAACATTTAAATAATATGGGGTATTACAGTTAGCACTATAACACCCTGAATATATATAAAAAATTGTTCTGAAAATCATAGTTTTTACTGAAATGGTGCAACACAATTATATGAAATATGCACTGGATCAAAATCATAAATTGTACTATATTCAAATGATACAATGAAATATGAAGTGATGATAATTTTAGACAATCAATGAATCAATCAATACAAATTTAATTTATATGAGGTGTGTAAATAGAATTTTATTAATCAATCAACCAATCTAATAATACAAGTTACAAAGAGATATAATCATCAGAAAGATGAATAAGACCACTTAATTTATTTCAGACATACTCTTACACATAAACTGCTATAAGCAGATAAAACCTAGCAATATGTGATTCGGCGGAAACAATACAAATCTAATCATGAAAAACTTACATAGAATTAAAAAAGGGATAGATAAGAGTGAAGTAGTGTTTATACTCGTTCACTACTTTCATCCTCGCTTTGCACCTAATCCACACTCCTATGGTGAATCTTTTTAAATTCGTAGTCTTCCACTATTTAACAATTATTATAACATGTGTTTAATACTATCAAAGAACCAAATAATGGTAAAATTTAAACATAATTAAACAACTTCAATCTTAATATTTCCTTCTTCTGATGAACACAACTCACAAAGCTGATTTCCATAAGACCTTCACTCAGTCTTGAATGTCCACCTACTCAAATTAAAAATCCACTCAAAGCCTTTGTTCTATAGTCGTATTCACTTGACCCTGTTGGTACCTTGTCCGAGATCTTGGTCTATTTGAAGGAGAAAAAACTCCTATCTCCATCCATAGAAACCTTCACTTAGTTCTACCAAAGTCTTTAATGGAGAAGAAATACTTTCTTTTTTGCTCTTGTTGGATTTTCAATCCCAACCACACCACAGAACTCGTTTCTTGATCTAGAACTCAAACTTCATAAACATTAACAACAAATGAACATTCTCTACGATAGATCTCACACTCTCTTAGAGTTGAGAAGCAACCCAAACATGGAAATCTTTCTAGATGTTAAAGATGAATTTGGATGCAATTGGAAAATGTGAAAAGCGTTATTTGAAATTTAGTTTCAAGGTTTTTGAAAATATTTCAAAGTTATGATTGGTGTATGCAGAGTTTGAAAAATTGATTTATATATATGAGTAAAAATGAGTAAAAAGGCCCTCATGATTCGAGTCAAAATAAAAGATGATATATATATATATATATATATATATATATATATATATATATATATATATATATATATATATATGTGTGTGTGTGTTAGAAATTAATCACTAAAAATGAGTAAAAAGGCCCTCATGATTCAAGTCAAAATAAAAGATGATGATTCGATTCAACTGAGATAAAGATTTTAACCAAGAACTTAAAAACTCAAACTATGCACATTTGATTTAAGTCAACATTTTGAGTCAATGATTTGAGTCAAGGAATGCCATGATTTGAATCACTTTGATAAAACTAAAATCCAAAAATTAATTCCAAATTTGAATCAAATCAGCCCTTTGAGTAAATCAAATCAAGCTCACAATTGATTTGAATCAATAAAACCAGTGATTCGAATCACTTTGGCATAGGCAAATTTTGAATTTCGTAACTATGTCATGATTTGAATCATACATAACCTTGATTCGAATCACACTTCTAACATTGATTTTTTTAAGAAAAAAGAAATGTATGATTAAACCAAAAGTTAGTACGATTAGAATTATGCATTCATGCGTTTCTTGACTCAAGTTTTTGACTAATTAACTTGAACCATTTCATATGTAACACCCATATATAACAACATACATCAAAGCATATATATTATACATGAATCCAAGTATTTGGTACTGAAATACCATAAGTTCCTAGTTAACACATTATATACATTAAATGCCCTAAATACAAAGTCTAAAGTCTACAACATAACATATATAAGATGTCCCAAAATGCATTAAGAACTAGATCAATACAATGATCTCAAAATAAAATGCCATAGCGGAAGCCATGCCATCTCAAAAGCTACGATCCATAAGGAAAAGTCAAACCACTTTATCCTTACCCTTCGCTGAACCTGCAGTACCTGTGATGTAAACAACAACAGTGGGGTGAGATACATCAAATCTCAGTGAGTTCGCTATCTTATAGTCCTCTCGGCTTTACAAGGTTCTAATATCCTAACTCAAGCCAAAAGGAAAGGGAAATGACTTTAAGTACACACACGCCATATGTGGATTCACACTAGTGAGCCTGTTAACTCACACTAGTACCAAAGTAAGTCCTGAGCCTGTTAACTCAAAACTCTCGCTAATCAATAATCGTACCAAGGCATCCCCTTTTTCCCGTCCACTTCTACGTCTAGAAGATGATCCGAGTCATGGATCCTTGTAGTTACTTGGCATACGAATTGGATTCGGGATCATCGACCTGTTAACCGTGAACCGTCACTTCTCATGGCCTATTAACCATCACAAGTCTCTTTACCATATAGGTTCCAATCGTACTATACGCAGGAATCAAACCTGCTAAGTAATTGTGCATACGTTTCAGAGGAGGTGCCCGAGTCTCATGAAACTACACCGCAAGATAAACTGGTTATGATTACTAGACACACGCCTCGGCCTGTCATGCACGAGCGTTGTCACTATGCCATTCTCACACTATCCGATAATTATTTACGGTAATATTCCTCACTCTACCTATTTCATATTTTAACATGCATACACATTCAGATATGTTTAACAATAAGAGCATATGCATATATTCGTCAATCACATAATAGAAACACATAATGCAACATATCACACATTACACCAATTCACGATTCCCTCCGATTTATTTAATCGGGCAAAAAACAGATGTTTCTCACTACCATTAGCTAGCGGATGTTCATAGCTTCACAACAATACCAAGAATACTCACATTGGATAAACGAGTCCAAAGTTATGAAAGAAACAAGTTGGGCGATCTGTCATGTTCGCCATGCGAAGAAGTCAGCGAGTGCTCGCTACTCATTCGCAGTGCGAAGCTGCCAGCGAATGCCTAGCCAACACTTTTTCGCTGCACCATTCGCAGTGCGAATGTCTGGCGAACAGAGGCAGAACCAAAACAAGCTAAGGTTCGCAGTGCGAACCACTGGCGAACGTCTGGCGAACATTCGCCTCCTCATTCGCCGGGCGAACGTCCAGCGAGTGCATGATTTCCCCTTCGCTGGGGGATTTGCAGTGCGAATCTGGGAAATTTCAGAAGTTCTGCAGCGTAACAACTGAAATCCCATAGGTCCAAAACTTGACCAAAACACATCCAAACATCCAATAATCAAACACAGACGATTCTACATCCATATAGCTTATACTACTCAGTTTTTAACACATTTCAACCGTTAAATTCCAACAATTTCCAATTTAAGCAATTTTTCATAAAAACCTAACTTAAGCTATAATCATTTCTAGCTCTAAACTTAAGTTTCTATCTAGAACCCACCTTGAATAGATGGAGATGGTGAAGATTGGAAGATGATTTGATGAAGATTTGATGATGTTCTTGATGATTTTAATCTTGAACTTTTTCCTCTTTTTCTCTTCCTTTCCTTCTCTTTTCTTTCTCTCCAAAACCCTTTCTATCTTTTTCTTTCTCTTGGTCTAATAAGGAAAATGAAGGGAAAAGAAAATATATAGTATAATATCATCTATTAGCAATACCACTAATTGCCCCAAAAGTCTCTAAAGTTCAAATACTTAAATATCTCAGAGTCAGATAATATTAATTGGATTTACTCTAAATTCAACAGTTACCCTAATTATCTCTGCAAATAATTTCTCAGGGCACACTGGGACTCAGTTGATCACAAATAATATTATCCAGAGCAAAATAATTTACGGGGTATTACATCATAATGGCTTGTGACACGAGTTTTTGACTTATACATGCAAAATATGATTTAGCAAAAAGTTATCAATTCAAATAGATGTACAATGATCTAACTTGCAAAACCCTATCATAATAAACAAGACAAATAGCATAACCAAAACCCTAGGAGAGCATAGAAACTTTGATCTCCTCCTTTTTATGCTTGACAACTTGCAAAACTTACATTGTAATTGTGTTGAATTGAGCATTAAGCAAAGTGTGATCAAGATTTTCTTTCACGACCCCCTAAAACATTGTATTATATCATAATTTCAAAAAACTAACATAAACCAACATACTCATTATAACTTATTATATTTGACAAGATCAAAAAGAGATAGGTGTTAAGGAGTCGAAAATCAAATAACTAGCAAAAATAGAACATAATCTAGAGAAAATAAAGCTACACAATAGCTAAAGAAAGGTATACACAAAATCTAAAAAGTATAATACATTTGAACAAGCTAGTATACATGCCAAATGCATCAAAATGGATAACAATGACATGAACATTTTCAGAGCCAAAACATAATGATTAAGACACACAAAACTATATGTAAGAGGGATAAATATTGCGTGAACCTAACAGGAATGATGTCAACATGCACATAATAAAAAATTGCACATAACAAGATTTTAAATGCAAAAAAAAAAACATAGTCAAAATTGAAACTACTAGATGAATAAGCAACATACCACAAATATATATCGTCACATACACAAAACTAGATCAACTAAGGAATCAAATAACAACAAGACAAAGTTTGGAAAGATCATACCAATAGACTTGGTAAGAAGTAACTCGCTACATAAGAAATTGTTAGTGTACAATAAAGTATATAGAAAAAATGAGATTGTGAATATAATCAATCTTTATTCAAAATAAGATGGGTCAAGGATCCCTAACTCCATACGAGTTTTGGAAAATACTCTGTGAATAACTGTTTTGTAAAAATATTAGCAAGCTGATTTTTAGTGTCCAAATACTCAAAGATAACTTCACCATTTTTAACATGATCCCTAAGGAAATGGTGCCTAATCTTAGTGTGTTTAGTGCATGAATGTAGATTTGGATTCTTAGTTAGGCTTATAGTGCTAGTGTTATCTCCCTTAATTGAAACACATACAAATTTTAAATTATAATCTAGTAATTATTGCTTTATCCAAAATACCTATGCACAACAGTTACCGACAACTACATACCTGGTCTCGACGGTAGAAAGAGCAACATTATGTTGTTTCTTACTGCACTAAGAAACCAAATTGTTTCCAAATATGTGACAAGTACCACTAATTCTTTTTCTATCTAATTTTCACCCTACAAAATCAAAATCATAAAAACCTACTAACTTATACTCGCTACCTTTGGAAAACCAAAGACCGATATGAGAAGTTCCTTTAAAATACCTAACAATTATTTTTACGCTCTTAAAGTGAAATTCCATGGGTGGCGCTTAAAATATAGTGCACATACATACAATAAACATAATATCAATTACACTTATTATTAAATAATTAAGTGATTCTACCATACCTCAATATTTGGTGATCTCCATCTCAACTCTACTTTCTGTTAAAACAAGATTTGTTGTTGATATTTTCTCTTTAGTTTGATGATAACAAAAGTATTAAAAGTATAATGGTTTATTTAATGTGTGCTTTATTTATGCAGGTTCTTGTTCTTGTACATAAATAATCAGAATCTGTTTTACTTAGACACACTTGGAGTTGCTTCATTGCTAGCTTCTGGAGGCAAAGTCTAAAGAACAATTTTTAGTGTAGTTTGACGAAGACTCTGAACTGAAGGCCTCAGCATTCAAACGAGTTTCTACACTTAGTAATTGTATATCACCATCTGGTACCATTCAAAGTTGGTGATAAAGCTGTGGATTATCCGTACTACTAAAAGCAAGCTGTATTATCTTATCAGTCTGTCAGCTCGAGTCTACAGGATTTCAAGGCTCAAGAATAGCTGATACGTTCTATGGATATCTGCTCCCAAAGGATCTATTAGTATAGAACCTATTGAAAGACTCAAAGGTTAAACGTGTTACACAATGGATTCAAAATGTGATGTGCATCCATCTTCAACGTCTCTTGTACTATGGAGCAAAAGCAAAGACACTTGATCAAGTAACCTTCTCAACGACTAGTTTCTGGAAAGCCTATATATATGGCTGAAGATTCAAGCCTGAAGTTTTAACAAGGATTCTTCTGTTTAAGAAGTAGCGAGAACAAGCAATTATCAACTCTACGTAATATGCAGATTTTCTATTTTAGGTTGTAATTATAAAATCCTTAAGATTTCATACCCCTGTACATATTTAGAAATCTTAAGTGATTTAGGTCTTTGTTATGGTGATTTCCCGTACCTCTGATGCTTGCATCATGTACACCTTGTTCTCTATTCTGATGATGGAAGAAAGCTTACTAGAGTCCTTTTATAGACGTGTTACATTTATTGTCTTGAGTTTAATATTATTTAAGTACTGATTAAATTTTATCAATATTTTAATGATAACTCTTGGCAATGTAATCTAAATGTCTAACCTATTAAGATTCTCTGAATAATTATGAATTTATGTGTGATCTGTTCTAACTGTCGTTTCTGTGTCAGTTTCCATTTGATAGTGCACCTTCAGAAAATCTATAAAAAAAATCTGGAATGTAAATGTATGCTAAAGAAGTAATTGGTCTGATAAACTTTTTCATTCATTGAACTAAAGGATTACATTTTTTTAAAAACAAAAAAAGGGGGTACAAGATGATCTCTAGATTTGATCTCTAGCTATTACATCGCGTGCCCAACGGCGTCCACTGTTGTTATAGTCTACCTCTTCATCTTCTGAATCAATCACTTCTTCCTCTTCTATATCTGGAAGAGAGTGGTATAACTTCTTTTTTACCCTCCTTTTCATCTTCCTTGATCTCTTCATGCTTCTTCTATGAGGTTTCAAGGTAGCTACTGTTGAACTACCTTCTGAAGGTCGTTCAGGTGCTGCTGAAGTGGCCTCTTCAGAAGCAAGTTGTGTTGAGAGCACAAGTATAGTTGTAGAGGACTCAGAAGCAGCTCGCCTATGAGGGGATTGGATTGACAAGCTTGTAGAGCTCTCGATTGTGTCTGTTACGGCAGATGCCTTATGACTCTCAGATGCTGACTCTATATTCTTAGGAATGGTGATTGATGAAAATGACTTAGGAGTTGGATGTTTTTATAATGACTTATGTGGATACCAAGAGTCTAAAATTAATCCTTGTTTAATTCTTGGAATGGTATCGACCACTAAGACTTCAGAGTGTGTAGTTTACAAACCTTAATGACTCTTATTACTTGATTATTCTTCCTTTTTGGAAACTGATCCTGTAATGATGATCTGAGTTACATTTATTAGTGATATTTTTTTTCCATTTCCATCTTTTCCTTTTATTCTTTTTTATGTGACAAAAGAGGGAGAAATAATAGTAAGTATTTAAGTGGAAACTAAACCCATTGAATACATGCCCCCATTGAATACCTGTCCTATACATATTGGTCATTTATTTTCTGTTACCTTGCCCAGGGCACATTTTTAACTTTCTGTACATGGGTCTAAGGAAGAGCTTACAAACCTCGGACTTAGCCTATCATACCCTTAAGGAGCTTACAAACCTCATATTCTGGTGTTGCCAAGGAAAGTTAAAAAGGGAAACATATTTTAACTCTCTTGTACATAATGTTAAGAAAGAGTAAATATTTTACTTACCTATGAGACTCTGAAGGACCTTACATACCTCGTATTCTAGTGTTGCCAAAAGTATTTAAAATCAGTTATCTTCGTGTTTTAAAATATGGAATAAAAGGGGAACTTATAAACCTCAACCTTGGAACTGTTTGACTCAGAGGGGGCTTACAAACCTCAGACCATGATGTTATTAAGAAGACTAATTTATTTTTCTTGAAAAATGGTTCTTAATGCTAGATTAAATTAAACTCAGCTATGAGCTATCACACTTAGAGGGAGCTTATAAACCTCATACCCTGTTGTTGCAGAGAAAATTAAATGCCCAACATTGTCCTTTAAATACTTGTGTTTGTCATCATTAAAAAGGGGGAGATTGTTGGAACATGATGCGTTCTTGATATTTTCTCTTTAGTTTTGATGATAACAAAAGTATTAAAAGTGTAATGGTTTATTTGATGTGTGTTTTATTTGTGTATGTTCTTATTCTTGTACAAAAATAATAAGAATATGTTTTACTTAGACACACTTGGAGTTGCTTCATTGCTAGCTTCTGGTGGCAGAGTCAGAAGAACAATTTCTAGTGTGGTTTGACGAAGACTCTGAAATGAAGGCCTCGACATTCAGACTAGTTTCAACACCTAGTAATTGTATATCAGCATCTGGTACCATTCAGAGTTGGTGATAAAGCTGTGGATTATCCGTACTACTAAAAGCAAGCTATATTGTCTTATCAGCTGTCAGCTTGATTCTACAGGATTGCAAGGCTCAAGAAAAGCTAGTACGTTCTATGGATGTCTGCTCTCAATGGCTCTATTAGTACAAAACCTCTTGAAAGACTCAAAGGTGAAACGTGTTACACACTGGATTCAAAATATGATGTGCATCCATCTTCAACATCTCTTGTACTATGGAGCAAAAGCAAAGACACTTGATCAAGTAACCTTCTCAACGACTAGTTTCTGGAAAGCCTATATATATGGATGAAGATTCAAGCCTGGATTTTTAACAAGGATTCTTTTTTTGAATAAATAGCAAGATCAAGAAATTATCAACTCTATGTAATATGCAGATTTTATGTTTTAGGTTGTAATTGTAAAATCCTTAAGATTTCTTACCCTTGTACATATTTAGAAATCTTAAGTGCTTTAGGTCTTTGTTATGGTGATTTACCGTACCTCTGATGCTAGCATCATGTGCACCTTGTTCTATTTTCTGCTGAGCCATCAGTAGTTTAGATTAAGTCTTGTGTTGTGTGCTAGAGCAAAAAGTTTTATCTCATTGGGATTCAAGCAACAAGTCTTGAGCCAAGATGCTGAAGCCACGTAAGTCTCATTGCTTAAGTGCTTGAGTTGTGGAATTCTTATTCAGCTAGTCTGATTAAGCAAGGGAATTCTAAGTCTGGATGGCCAGAAGAGCAGGTGGCTCGGCTAGAGGATGTGAGCAAAGGGAAGTCTTAGACATTAGCTCTAAGAAAATGGGAGTCTCAACCTGAAGAAAGATGAGCAAGTAGCTCAGTCAGATGGTGTGAGCAAGGGTATCTTAGACACAAGCTCTAAGAAAGGGAAGTCTCTAACAGTTAGTCCGAGCAGTTGTAAAAGTCTTATGCAAAATCATAAGCGATTGTAATCATGACATGGTTATAATGAAAAGCTCTTGCGAGGCAAGGGGAATGGACCACTCTCAGTTAGGGGAGGAACCAGTATAAATCTTTTATGTCTTCTGCTGTTATTTTATTTACTTTTGTTGTATCCACTGTCAAATGAATTAACTCAGATTCTGAGCATCAATTCTAATTCTGAGACTCTGATTAGAATCTAAATAATAAGAAAACGTGAAACACAATTCAACCCCCCTTCTTGCATACTTTTCACACCTTCACTTTCATGTTTATTAATCATTATGTTTATTGCCTTAGGTGTTGGGCAAGTGACTTCAATCACAAAGGTGGGGGGTGAATTGTGCTATTTAAAATTTGTGATTTGATAAAACTTAAAATTGTGTTGATAGTTTATTAAGAGTAAATAGTAGAGCAAATTAAACGTTAAATAACATAAATTAAAAGGACAAGGTTAGAGATATTGCACCGGAGAATTATACAGGTTTTGCACAACGTTGGCCTAGTCATGTCCCCAAGAGGTATTCTTGAGAGTTTGACTATAAACTTTGAGGTTTTGAAGGTTATGCCCACAGACCTTTATACAATCTGATCTTGAGATTTTACAGACTTATCCCCAACCAACGATAGCTTTTACCATAAGAAAAGCTAATGAACTTTCTCAGAGATTTTCATGTTGATCTCAATAACCAAAAACGTAACTTTTCTAGCAAAGCTAATAAACCAAAACAAATATTTCATGACTAGTTTATCTCTCACGAACCAAACTCAATCTTCTCAAGAGTATCACACTCTCAAGAATTAAACAAACAACACAACCACTTACAAAACTCTTCCTCACAAACAAAGTTTCACTCACAAGCTCTAAGGCAATTTTAAGTGAAAGAAATATTTTCTAGAGGGAGAGAGAAACTAAAGAGATAAATTCCAAAGAAAATGTATATCATTGGAAAATAGCGTAAAATGAAGAGGAGGTGAGCCTCTTTTATATAAGAATTAGAAAAATTAGAAATGGAAATAATCCATGGGTGAAATTGATGAGTCAATCATTTGGCTTACGGCCATATTGATTGGTTTAGACGTTTTTAATCGATTACCTTGCCCAATATGGAAATATCTGATATAGAGCCGTTATAAGTCATTAAGGCGCTATCCTAATCATTTAGCCTCTCTCCAATTGAGTGATTTAATTCTCTAATCGATGAGCAACTTAAAAAAGGTTTTCCAAATCCATCGACTAAGTCTCAAATCGATTACTTAGTTTAAAAATCCTTTTAAACTGTTATGGATAACTTCTTAATCATTTGGCTTGGTTTTGAAGACACATTTAACATGTAAAACTATTTTAAAAAGTCTTTTAAGTGTATGTGTGTATATGTGTGTGTATGTGTATGTGTATGTGTGTATGTGTGTGAGTGTGTGTGTGTGTGTGTGTGTGTGTGTGTGTGTGTGCGCACGTGTGTGTATGTGTGAGTGTGTATGTGTATGTGTGTGAGTGTATATGTGTGTGTGTGTGAGTGTGTGTGTGTGTGTGTGTGTGCGCACGTGTGTGTATGTGTGAGTGTGTATGTGTGTGTGTGTGAGTGTGTGTGTGTGTGTGTGTATGTGTGTGTGTGTGTGTGCGCACGTGTGTGTATGTGTGAGTGTGTATGTGTATGTGTGTGAGTGTATGTGCGTGTGTGTGTGTGTGTGTGTGTGTGTGTGTGAGAGTGAGTGAGAGAGAGAGAGTTGTCTTAGAACTTAATAGTTACTTCCTTACTTTTAAAAAACTTTCACCACTCAGGAAGAAACAACTTGGCGAGCTTTCACACTTTTATCAGAGGCTTCAAGATTCTTTTCTAGATACATTGATTATATAAGAACTTCAATTATGAGTCTCTTTTCTTTATGAGGTTTTGAGATCTTTTACTAGTTGGTTCAACCATCATCAAAGTGTTGAGTGCTAATGCCACCGACTTCAATATCCCAACAATTTACGTTGTCGTCATCAAAATTTTGTGAAGTTATTAAATTTATACCTGCAAGCACATAGATCCACAATAGGTATTGATATATTTTTTAATTCTTTATGTCATATTTATTAAGAAACTCCAGAAAATATTTCGTATGGCTTATGAAAGTTCCACTCTCCATTTGTTGGTTTGAAATCCTAAGAAGTAGTTGACTTATCCCATTAGAGACATCTCAAACTCTCACTGCATGACATTAGTAAAATATCTACACAGATATTTGTTAATTGATCTAAATATAATTTCATCAACATATATCTGAACTAAAATAATATGCCAATCCTTACGCTTTATAACTAGATTAGTGTCAATAGTACCACGATTGAATCCTTTCTTAAGAAATAAGCCACTAAAACGCTCATTCTAAGCTCTAAGAGTTTGTTTGAGACCATATAATGCTTGTTTCAATTTAAAAACATAGTAATGATTCCCATGGTCCTCAAAGTTGGGTGGTTGAGATATACTTATTTGTTTATAAAGTCATTAAGGAAGATGGTCTTAACTTCCATCTGAGAATTCTATATGGAGTTTAATCACTTAGATATGGGAGTTAAGACCTTCTTCCTTAATGACTTTGAAGGACTTTCTCCCTTTAGCTTTAATGTATCTCTTTTCCACTAGCCTTGCTTTATTTCTTTTTTTATGTCATGTTTATAAATCTTGTTCCGAAAACCCCACAAAGTACATATGATAATTTTATTTTGAGGACGCATGAAAAGATCCCATACATCATTTATTTTAAATTGATTGAGCTCTTATGCCATATCAAGGAGCCAAACTTTATCAGTCAAATCCATAAGGATGTATTTTGGTTCAATTTGAGAGATGAATGTAGAATAATTATAGAATTTGTTAACATGGGAACACATACTTATGCCTTTTTAAATGTCTCTTTTAGCGTTGTCTAATGGGTGATCTTTTGCAACAATCCAATCTTGAGGTACATTTTTTTAAGTCTCTTGTTTATCATCCTCTTGTTTTATTTCTTCTTTATAAGATTTATTTTTTTTTTACTTTTAGAATCATCCTCTTTTGGATCATCATAATTTACAAACTATTTTGTTAACACACTTGAAACATCAAAGCTATAACTACCTTTACCCGTCTTTTGGTGTCTGGCTTCTTCAAAAGCAACATGAACAGACTATTCAACAACATATTTCTATGGTTGAACACCATATAAGCCTTACTAGATGAGGAATACCATAGAAATATTTCCTCACCAACTTTAGAATTAAATTTGACTAGCTTGTCTTTACCATTCTTTAGAATAAAGCATTTGCAGTCGAAAACGTGAAAATAAGAAATATTAAGTTTTCTACCTTCAAATAACTCATATGGGGTATTCTTTAGAATAGGTCTGATGATCACTCTTCTTAAGACATGACATGACATATTAAGTTCATCCATCCAAAAGTACTTAGGTAGATCTATCTCACTTATCATGGTCAGTGCTAATTTTTCTAAAACATGATGTTTACACTCTACAACACTATTTTGTTGTGGAGTGCGCAAACATGAGAAATTCTAGTTCATCCCGTTTTTGTTGAAAAAACTTTTAGAATGATGGTTAACAAATTTACCACCATGATCACTTCTTAAAGATATAACTTTTAAAGAAAATTAGTTTTGGATAAGCTTAGGAAATCTAACAAAAATTGTAATAGTTTCTTCCTTGTGAGCTAGAATATGGTCCAAGTGAATCTAGTATAACCGTCTTCAATAAGAAGGTTGTAATAGTTACCTCCTAGACTCTTAGTCCTTAAGGGGACAAAGAGATCTAGATGGAAAAGCTCTAGGGGTTAATTAGTAGAAACAAAATAATTCAGTTTAAAAGGTTCTAAGATCAGCCCGTATAAAATCTCAATGAAAGGTTCAAAGATTAGCCAATGTAAAATCTCCCACATGGTTTGTGAGCTTATCCCGGTGTTAAAGCTCTATTTAGTTAGGTTGTTAGATTATGTAAAACCCCATCTCAGTTCGGAGGTCACCCATTCAAAATCTCTGTTTGGCTCGAAGTATAGCCATTCAAAACTTCAAGTTTTGTTGTATGAAGATTAGTGGTCAAATTTATAAAAAGCTCACATGAGATATATTGGAATCTCTCATGGAGAAATTTTTGGGGAGAGGAATAGGTCACCTTCATTTAGACTGAACCTCTATAATTTGCTGGTGTCTTTCTATTTTCATTATCTCCTTTATTTTTTCAGTTATTTTCTTTCCTCTGTTTTTCCATTTGTTTTTTTTTTTTTGTGCTTATTTTTTTGTTTTGTTTTACCAAACAATTTTAAATTATGATTTTCTCAAAGATTTTGTTTTTAATCAAATATTTTCAAACCTTCAAAATTCACTCCCTCTTATGTTTTTAGTCATTTGTCCAATATTTTCTTGATGAATCTGAAAGCAAGAAAGAAGCCAACATCTGTTTCATGGCTAACCATGAAGAAAGTGAGGTAAATGTTATAACTTCTCAATTTATCTATTTTGAATTCTTTATCATATGTAAAAATTTAAATAGTGATTCAAGTAAATTAAAACAAATCATTTCTGTCTCTAAAATGACTATAGTCTCTCTCACTCCAAAAATAATTTGAGCATTTATTAAAAGAAATAGATCATCTTAGATAAAAAAATATTTTAATTACAATCTTTTCCTTCTTGTTTATTCTTTTGATACTTTTGATAAATCTACTGAGTGTTCAAAATTTAAAGTTTTAGGAAATAAAATCGAAGATTTGTTTAACATACCAATAAATTTACCAAAGAGAGTGACAACTTAAACTTCATTTTTGGTAATCAAAGAGAGAAATGTATAATAAATTTAATTTAGTATACCAACCTTTATATAATCTTAAATACTTTAAGAAATTTTGTATACCATCCTAATAGGAGCCATAATTGTAATATGCTTAAATGCACTTACTATGGTAAAAAGTGATCATATTTATTTATCTTGATTTATAAGAAAGAATTGTGGATTTAATATGAAACTGACTTCTTCTTCTTCATCTTACTTCCATAAGAAAAATCATGAACGTGGTTCAAATTGGACTTCTAACAATTCTTAGCATTTCATCAATGCTAGAGGACCCAAAATAATTTGGGTGCCTAAAGTAAAAAACTTAAGTTTATAATGCAAATATTCTTTATAGTTTCAAACTCTAAATATTATCTTGATAGTGATTGTTCAAAGCATATGACTGGAGACAAAAATAATTTCTCTTCATTTATTCCTTAAAAATGAGGCTTTATTTTGTATGGTAATAATGACAAAGTAAGAATCGTGTATTCTAGTATAATTGGTAAGTATCTCAATATAACGATTGAGGATATTTTATTAGTTACAGGTTTAAAATATTATTTACTTAATATTATCTAGTTATGCAACAAAGGCAACAAAGTAACTTTTAACTAGTCTTGTATGCAGGGTCGTAAAAATTGAGAATAAACAAATTGTTATTACTAATAAAAAATGGGAATACTTATACTATTGATTTAAATAAATTAACTTCAAATGATGTATGTCAAATAATTAAAGCGAACGACTCGTTGAAACGACATAGGAGAATAATCAATATCAACATGGACCATTTTAACAAATTGGTTTGCAAGGAATTAGTAATTTGTCTATAAAAATTGTGTTTGAAAAAGAATCGATTATGCAATTCGTGTCAAATGGGTAAACAAGTAAAAGCTTTTTTTAAGCAAAGAATGTTATTTCTACAAATAGGCATTTACTGCTTTTACACATGAATCTTTTTTGGCTCATTCATGAGTTTTGGTGATAATTACTATGCTCTTGTAATAGTGACTATTCTCACTATACCTAAACATTTTTCTTTTATCATAAAAATGATGTATTTTTTCCTTTAAAAAAATAGATAAGATAATCCAAAACGAAAAAAAACGATTAAGAATTTCTTTTTTCTGAAGTGATCACGGGGTGAATTTCAAAATGTAGAAATTGAAATTTTTTGTATTGAGAAATGCATAAAACACATTTTTTTCATGAACTCCACAACAAAGCGATGAAGTGGAATGGAAAACTAGATCTCTTAAAGAGATATCAAAGACAATTCTTAATGAAATCAACCTTCCTAAGTATTTGTGGGATAATGCAGTAAGCATTGTTTGCTATATAATAAATTATGTCTTGATAAGGACAATTCTAATGTTAACGCCCTATGATATATGTAAAGAAATGAAGTCAAATATTTCTCACCTCCATGTCTTTCAGTTTCAAATGATTTGTCCTTAATGATAGGAAGGATAACCTTGATACATTTGACGTGAAAGCCGATGAGGGCATATTCCTTGGATATTCCACTTCTAGTAATGCTTTTCGTATCTTTAACAAAAGAATCATGACTATTGAATAATCAATATATTTTACCTTTGATGAAATTAACCCCAAGTCTAAGTAGGTAGAAAGTGTGCAATTGTGCATGTATTTTGGAGAAAACTCTATTAGAAGACAAAAATTCAAAATATGACAAAGACAAATACTAAGATCAAAAGAATACTCAATAGAGGAAAAAAAATAAAGATAATAATCAATAACTACCTAAGTAATGGATAAAAACAAGATATCATCCAATCAAGAATATAATATAAGACATTTGGAAAGGGGTAACTGCTTGACGTTCCCTTAACCAAAAATGTAACTATTCTAGGTCAGCCAAAGGCCCAATAAAGGAAGACCCACTTACTACTCAAAAGCAATGTCCAATGACCTCTTGGCTAAGATATATTCACTTAAAACTAACACATGAGCGTTTTAAGGAAATTTATCTTAGCCATTGAATGGATAATAATAAAGGGGTGAGATTTAGTGTCAAAGTTAATATTTTGACACCGGTGTCAAATGATCCCCTCCCATATATATATATATATACACACACACACACATACACACTTGCGTAAGATATAAGGTACATACACTTTTCATACTTCACTCTACCCTATTTTGGACTCGATTACTGACTTAGGTGTTGGAGTTCTAATCTTGCAGGTCCCTCCATGCATCCAACTGCTTAGGAAACTTGCAGCACCACATCCGGAGTCTGATATCTCAATTCACTCAAAATTTTGGTTCAAATACGGAAGAATAACTTTATGGTATTTGTTTCAAAAATTGAGCCAATGTATGTAAATGAAGCTCTTATTCATAAACATTGGTTTCTTGATATGTAAGAAGAGTTAAATCAATTTGAGAGAAACAATGTTTGTGAACTTGTTTATAAACCTAGATCTAATCTAGTGATTGTATGTAAATGGTTCTTTGGCAACAAACTTGAAAAAAATGACACTTTTTAAAGAAATAAATCAAGGCTTGTTGTAAAAGGATACAATCAACATGAAGACATAGATTTCTGTGAGGCATATGCCCATATAGCTAGATTAAAGGCCATAATAATTCTTTTACATTTCTCTTGCATCATGAATTTTGTAGTGTTATATTTGGAAAAACCCTAGACTAGGGCACCCTATCCCAATAATTTGGCTTCCTAAAGAGAATCCAAAGAAATTTCCCGAGAGGTCCCACCGACGTGGGACTCAAGTAAGAGAAAGTCTCTGCTAATTCCGAGAAGATAGGCAGTCAATAACCTCCCCTAGTAAGAGGGGAACGGTTACGACCACGTCTAGGAGGTAAAACCCATATGCAGAGGGAACTCATATAAATATCGTATCCCTTAAGGGGATAGAGAGACTCTTAAGTCATACACATTCTCTAAAAATCAAAGAGCAATATTCTCTCAACAGAGGTAACACATAATTAATCTAACCACCCACCTGCAACCCAGCAGCGCTGGCCATCACCAGGGTCTCCCACCTCACGTGAGTTGGTCACTTAAACAACCTCAAAAACCATCGCAAAAGGCCTACGAGCCTCCCTACCCTTGCAGGGGGAGACACACACCCTATACTTTTTGATAAGTACAGTGGCGCTGACCGTTAGTTTAACACCCTTCTAAACCCCGCGGAATATATATAAATAATCAGAGTAAATTATCATGCAACTCACAAAAGGGTGTCACATATAATTTCAAAACATCACATACACCTGTCATGCTCAATAACACTTAGAATAAATTCATGTTTTTCATCTTTTTTCACTTAGCATGTAGCAATGAAATTTCTTCAATCATAATAGACATAATGAAAGCCTCATGCTCATTTTATTCATAATCAATACTAAGGCTTAAAAGTCAATACTTCATATAATTCAAAATAATAATAACAGAATGAAGTAAAGTACATAAAGTATCTCTCAAAACATGAATTGAAACGTTCCCAGTGTTACATGATCAGAGCACGACTCAACTCAAAATAAATAAAGAAACTAAACAAGCTACTCCAACGGCTACCTCGCGCTAGAAGCAACTCTACCCCTTGGTACCTGAGTGATGTCGTACAAAACATCATTCCAACAAAAGGGTGAGAATTCACATAATTATCGAAATCAGAAGATAATATATAATTTAAGGCATACAAGCATAATCACAATTATTCTCACACTTCAAAAGTTTCATCAACATAGTATATCTCAAGTAACCATACCATTCACAAGTGCATACTCACAATTCCAATTTTTCACCAATTCAACAATTCACTTAATACACATAATCTCATATTTGCAACCAAAGACATAATGTGACTTGATGCAAGACTCAAATGCAACTCATGCATGTAGTACCAATCACTTGTTATTATTTTTTTGTTTTTACTTTAAACTGGGTTCGTTCCGTAGACCAATAGCACACAAAAAGCCCATTCCCTAAGCTTTCAAACCCCGTTCTAGGTTTGGGACAAGTCACTAGCTCCCACGGAACTAACAAGCATTGCCTCTTGACACAAATGATGCATATGCAAATTCAACAATCATATGCAATTAAGATTATTCCCTAATCTTAATATTCATGCATATCTTCAATAATTCATCACCCTTGAATTACCACATTTGCACATACACAAGTATCAACACAATAAAACCTCAATTAACAAAACACACATCACTAATTAAATATAGAATAATTAATCCATCATTAATAATTAAAAATTTGATATTCAAATAAATATTCACTACTCAATAAATATTCAATATTCAATATTTTAATAAATAATCAATATTTTAAAAAATAATCAACATTTAATAAATAATTAATTTTTGAATGAATAATTAATATTTAATAAATTTTCATTTATTTAATAAAGTTTCATTAATAGTAAAGTTTTATTAATAGTAAAGTTACATCAACTATGTATCCAAATGCCCTTACATTTATCCCTAACCTTTTACAATATTATCAATTGTAGCTCGAGCATAATTAATACCATTTAACAGATCTGATTCTTCAGAAGTAATCAACCTTCTTTAGAGTTTAATTTATGTAATACCAACTATTAATGAATAAACCATTCTTTGATATTACATCCATATCCAAAACAAATCATGGTTGTGTTCCAGGATGTTACATAGCTGCTACAATATTGAGAAATTTGAAAAAAAATACTATTTCAGCAGCTATTGCAACAATATAGCAGAGGGCTGCGTAGCGGAATTTGAACAACCCGCTATTTTAACGTATCCTTGATTGACAACACTGAATAATAATTATCTTAAAATATAAATCCTGATTTTCTTTTTATTAGTTGAGATTACTTACTTCATGAGAAGTACTTCTAATAGTAATGGATATTCACTATTTATTGGTAATAAAAGAAGGAAAAAGGTGGCGCTACAGGTGGAATGAATAAGTAAGGCTACATTATATTTTACAATTCCCTTGCGCTACAGGGCTTGAGGAATAGAAAATTTCCAATTCATTCTACTTATTAATACCGCTACAGGATTGAAATAAGGAAGGGGTACTTGTTATTATCCTATTACTTTCTTCTTGCTACAACATAAAACAAGTAAATGGCTACATTCTATTTCCTTGTCGTTGCGCTAAAATATATAAAAGGAAAAGGGGCATATTAATCATACTAGTTCTTGTTTGCTACAGGAGCAATAAATATCAAAGCATCACTATTATCTCGCTACAGTATATAGATTGAAAAGGGATCACATGTTTTTCTTATTCTTTCCTACGCCACAGTAGCTGAATGGAGAGAAAGAATTCACATTCTATTTTTAAGCTTTTGTGCTGCAGTAACGAAAGGTGGAAAGGACCATAAAGTCCATTCTATAATTTTTCTGGACGTCACCAATACTTTCTATAATTCCATTTTCCAATTAATATCTAATTAACTTTCAATCTAATAAAAATATAAATAATTTCAAACAAATTAATTATCACATATTAATTATTATCATCAAAACTTAATAATGATCAAATCATTAAAAAAATTAGGGGTTTCAACCTAAACATGTTTCTACCCATTAAACACCATCAAATAATCCCAATATTCATATAAAAACTCACTCTTACCTTGATTTTTTCTTGGATTTCTAGCTCTTGTTCTTGGTTCCTCTTCTCTTCTCCTCTCTTCTCTCCTAGTCTCTTTTCCTCTTTTCCCTCTTTCTAACCCTATTCTATCTCTTTCTCTTATTTTATCATTCTCATAAATTTCTCATAATTTCTATTGGGCTTACTAACCCACTCTCTCAATTTCTATTCACACACCCAATCTAAGCCCAATAACTAATTTCTATCAATTCAATATTTTATTCAACCAAATAAAATAATTAAAAAAAATCAATTAATCAAATAAATCAATTAATTCAAATAAACCAAATAAATCAATTATTTCAAATAAGTTCAATAAATCAATTAATCCATTTAACTCAAATAATCAATTAATTTATATAAATCCAATAAATTAATTAATTCATATAAATTAAATAATTCATATAAATTCAATAAATCAAATAACTCATTTAAATCAAATAATTCAAATAAATCAATTAAATCAAATAAATCAATTAATTCTAATTAATTAATTAATTAAATTAAATCAAATATGCACAAAATCACACAATTAATTAATTAATACAATATAAATAAATAATTACTAAAATTGGGGTGTTACAACTCTCCCCCACTTAAAATATTTTCGCCCTAAAAAATTACCTCAAACGAACAACTCAAGATAAGACTCCTTCATCTGACTCTCAAGCTCCCAAGTCACATTTTCACCAGCTGGTCCTCCCCAAGCTACCTTCACTAAAGCAATCTCTTTACTTCGAAGTTGCTTCAACTCCCGATCATCTATCCGCATAGGTGATGTCTCCACAGTCAGGTTATCTCTCACATGCACATCATCTACTTGGACTACATGAGACGGGTCCGCAATGTATTTCCTCAACTAAGATACATGGAACACATCATGGAGATTAGTAAGTGACGGCGACAAAGCAACTCGATAGGCTACCTCTCATATCCTCTGCAAAATCTTTCTTCATACAAGGCCACCAAAATATTTTCCTCAAATCCTGATACATCTTAGTAGCACCCGGATGAATACTCAATCCACTACGATGCCCTTCCTCAAGAATACTCTTTTTCAGCTCAACAATATCCGGAACAAAAAATCTATCACGACATCTCATGATACCATTTTCGTCAATCCAAAAATCACCACCTCGACCTTGATTGATCAAAGTCAACCGATCTATCAAACTCAAATCAGATTTCTGACCTTCTCGAATCTCATCAAGAATGCCACTAGTAAGCTTCAACATACCAAACTTAACTCCATACGAAGTCTCTTCACAAACCAAACTCATATCTATAAATTACTCAATCATCTCCAACTCTCTTACCATCATCGTCGACATATGCAAAGATTCCTGACTCAATACATCAGCTACCACGTTTGCTTTACCTGGATGGTAATTCAAACCAAAACCATAATCTTTTAGAAGTTCCAACTATCTCCTTTGCCTCGCATACAATTCTTTTTTATCAAAGAGATACTTCAAGCTCTTATGATCACTAAACACCTCAAATCTCGATTCAAACAAATAATGCCTCCAAAGCTTCAACACAAACACAACAGCAGCCAACTCTAAGTCATGCGTTGGATAATTCCTCTAATGCACTTTAAGTTGCCTTAAAGCATAAAATATAACTTGCTGATGTTGCATCAACACACCTCTCAATCCCATCAACGAAGCATCACAATATACAACAAACGGTTCTGCAAGATTAGGCAAAATCAAAATAGGAGTTGTTGTCAACCTTCTCTTAAGCTCTTGAAAACTTTATTCACACTTTGCATCCCAAACAAAAGCTTGACCCTTCCTAGTCAACTACGTCAACGACAAAGGTAACTTGGCAAATCCTTCAATGAATTTCTGATAATAACCTGACAAACCAAGAAAACTTCTAATCTCAAAAACTGATTTCGGAGCTTCCCATTGCGATACAACTTCAACCTTCGACGGATCAACTATAATACCTTTAATTGAAATCACATGGCCAAGGAAACTCACTTCCTTCAACCAAAACTCGCACGTAGAAAGTTTAGCATACAACTACTTCTCTTTCAACACAGATATCATAATACTCAGATGCTCGGCATGATCCTCTTCACTCTTCGAATAGATCCAAATATCACTAATGGACATAACTACAAACTTGTCCAAATAATGATGGAAATCCTATTCATGTACTCCATAAATACACTTGGTGGATTAGTCACACTAAACGGCATCACGGAATACTCATAATGACCATACCTTGTTCTAAAAGCAGTCTTCTGAATATCTTCAGCCTTCACACGAATCTGATGATACACAGATCTCAAATCTATCTTACTGAACACACTTGCTCCAGTCAACTGATCCATCAACTCATCAATCCTTTAAAGTGGATATTTAATCTTGATAGTCACCTTGTTCAATTGTCTATAATCCATACAAAACCTCATAAATCCTTCTTTCTTCTTAACCAAAAAACGGGTGCACCCCACGGTGACACACTCGGACGTATAAACCTTTTCTCAAGTAGATCTTTAAGTTGACTCTTCAACTCTTTCAATTCTAATGCAGACATACGATATAAAACTATCGATACCGCACTAGTTCCAGGAACTAAGTCGATCGTAAACTCCACCTCACGTTCCGGCGGTAAATCACTTATCTCATCAGGAACTTCCAAAAAATAACAAATAATTGGAAAAGCACCAACTGTTCCACTTTCACTAACACTTTAAGTTGCCATCAACATAAATATCTCAGCACCATCCTGCACCGGCTCATCAAAACAATCTGCAAGTACTTGGCTTAACTCCAAACAATTCACTGCGCACACCATCTAAGCTCGCAAGACACGTCTATGACATCCAACACGATCCCATCTACTATCAACAAGAGATTAAGGGTGATCAGTTCCTATATTATCAATAGACAATCGACAATCATGATGGGGTATAAACCATCTTTACCAAACTACAATAGCGTTCAACGACACACAGAGCCACCACTTTACACATGAAGCATCTTAGAGAAGCACAAGCTTCTCCCCCACTTGTTTCGATCCCACTCCTGCAGACAAAGGTTAGAAAGACAAACGAGTACCGATAGTGTTTTCACACACACGTCTAATGTAACACCCTTCTAAACCCCGCAGAATATATATAAATAATTAGAGTAAATTATCATGCATCTAACAAAAGGGTGTCACATATATATTCAAAACATCATATACACCTGTCATGCTCAATAACACTTAGAATAAATTCATGCTTTTCATCTTATTTCACTGAGCATGTAGCAACGAAATTACTTCAATCATAATAGACATAATGAAAGCCTCATGCTCATTTCATTCATAATCAATACTTAGGCATAAAAGCCAATACTTCATATAATTCAAATTAACAATAACAGAATGAAGTAGAGTACATAAAGTATCTCTCAAAACATGAATTAAAACGTTCCCAGTGTTACATGATCAGAGCACGACTCAACTCAAAATAAATAAATAAACTAAACAAGCTACTCCAACGGCTACCTCGCGCTAGAAGGAACTCTACTCCTCGGTACCTAAGTGATGTCATACAAAACATCATTCCAACATAAGGGTTAGAATTCACATAATTATCGAAATCAGAAGATAATATATAATTTAAGGGATACAAGCTTAATCACAATTATTCTCACACTTCAAAAGTTTCATCAACATAGTATCACTCAAGTAACCATACCATTCACAAGTGCATACTTACAATTCCACAATTTCACCAATTCAACAATTCACTTAATACACATAATCTCATATTTGCAACCAAAGACATCATGTGACTTAATGCAAGACTCAAATGCAACTCATGCATGTGGTACCAATCACTTGTTATTATTTTTCGGTTTTTACATTAAACCGAGCCCGTTCCCTAGACCAATAACACACAAAAAGCCTATTCGCTAAGCTTTTAAACCCCGCTCTAGGTTTGGAACAAGTCACTAGCTCCCACGGAACTAAGAAGCTTTGTCTCTTGACACAAATGATGCGTGTGTAAATTCAACAATTATATGCAATTAAGATCATTCCCTAATCTTTATATTCATGCATATCTTCAATAATTCATCACACTTGAATTGCCACACATTTGCACATACACAATTATCAACACAATCCAACCTCAATTCACAAAACACACATCACTAATTAAATATAGAATAATTAATCCATCATTAATAATTAAAAATTCGATCTTCAAATAAATATTCACTACTCAATAAATATTCAATATTCAATAAATAATCAATATTTTAATAAACAATCAATATTTTAATAAATAATCAATATTTAATAAATTATTAATATTTGAATAAACAATTAATATTTAATAAAATTTCATTTATTTAATAAAGTCTCATTAATAGTAAAGTTTTATTAATAGTAAAGTTTCATCAACTATGTATCCAAATGCCCTTACATTTATCCTTAACCTTTTGCAATATTCTCAATTGTAGCTCGAGCATAGTTAATACCATTTAACAGATCTGATTCTTCAGAAGTAATCAACATTCTTTAGAGTTTAATTTAAGTAATATCAACTATTAATGAATAAACCATTCATTGATATTACATCCATATCCAAAACAAATCATAGTTGTGTTCCAAGATGCTACATAGCTGCTACAATGTTGAGAAATTTGAACAAATCACTATTTCAGCAGCTATTGCAACAATATAGCAGAGGGCTTCGTAGCCGAATTTGAACAACCCGCTATTTTACACTATCCATGATTGACAACACTGAATAATGATTATCTTAAAATATAAATCCTGATTTTCTTTTTATTAGTTGAGATTACTTACTTCATGAGAAGTACTTCTAATAGTAATGGGTATTCACTATTTATTGGTAATAAAAGAAGGAAAAAGGTGTCGCTACAGATGGAATGAATAAGTAAGGGTACATTATATTTTACAATTCCCTTGTGCTACAAGGCTTGAGGAATAGAAAAGTTCCAATTCATTCTACTTATTAATACCGCTACAGGATAGAAATAAGGAAGGGGTACTTGTTATTATCCTATTAGTTTCTTCTTGCTACAGCATAAAACAAGCAAATGGCTACAATCTATTTCCTTGTCCTAGCGCTAAAATATATAAAAGGAAAAGGGGCACATTAATCATACTAGTTCTTGTTTGCTACAGGAGCAATAAATATCAAAGCATCACTATTATCTCGCTACAGTATATAGATTGAAAAGGGATCACATGTTTTTCTTATTCTTTCCTACGTCACAGTAGCTAAATGGAGAGAAAGAATTCACATTTTATTTCTATGCTTTTGCGCTACAGTAACGAAAGGTGGAAAGGGTCATAAACTCTATTCTATAATTTTTCTGGACATCACCAATACTTTCTATAATTCCATTTTCCAATTAATATCTAATTAACTTTCAATCTTATAAACATCTAAATAATTTCAAACAAATTAATTATCACATATTAATTATTATCATCAAAACCTAATAATTATCAAATCATAAAAAAATTAGGGGTTTCAATCTAAACATGTTTCTACCCATTAAACACTATCAAATTGTTCTAGCTAAAAATGGTTAGATACACCAAAAGTGCTAGTTTCCCTTGTCCTTGACAAGAAGAGCTACGCTGTCTATATTGTGAGGGATATTTGGGGATTTGAGAGCTATACGTGTGTTGTCTCAAGATGATTGTGTCTTGCTTAACTCTCATGTGGGAGCCCCATTCCTTTGAAAGCATCCCAATACAGTACGTCGACTGAGCTTCCCGGGTCTATCAATACCCTTTTCACGCTCTAGTCTCTTATTTGTACTTTAATATCCATGGGATCATTTTCATGAGATAAGACTCCTATGGCGTCTCTTTTTGAGAATGTTACAGCCTCTAAGTTGCCTTTCGGTTTCTTTGGAGATCTCTGGTCGATATCCATGACTGCCCCAGCATATCTCTTTCTGGCCGAACTTGTTTCTCCACCACCAGCAAACCCTCCAGTGATGGTGTTTAGCGTGTGTCAAAATGTCTTTGTCTCGTGGCCCTCTTAGGCATCTAAACTCTTCTTCCGGCTTGACTTTTCTTATCCCAGGTCGTCTCGGCGAGGACTTCTCTTGTTATTTTATGGTCGAGAATCCTTCACATATGCCAAGAGATGACCTCTCTGGATTAGAGCTTCAATTTCTTTTTTTAGCTATTGACAGTCCTCGGTGTGATGTCCCCGTATACGGTGGTAATTACACTAAGCCTCGGGTTGCCGTCCCATGATAGTGTTGGCTCTTTTGGGACGATGAGGCTCCGGTAACAGGTTCATATGGCCGACTTCTTTAAGGATATCTCCCTTGCTTGCATTCAATGGGGTGAGGTCTCTGTCTGACTCATATAACTGTCTGTATGGTCTGGGAGCATGTCGCTCACGCATAGCTACCCGAGGATACTCCTTTCTCCTATTCGATGCCTCTTTCTTGCTCTTTGTCTTTTCACCGCCGTCCCGGGATATTTTCTCTTGGTTACTTTCTTCTCCTTTGATGTAACACTCAGCCCCAGTAGTGATCTCGTCCATGCTGATGGCCGACTTCTGAGTTAACAACTCATTGAACTGTCTGGCTAGTAGTCCATGTTGAAAAGCTCTCACAAATAGTTCCTGGTTTAGATGAGATACTTTGAGGGTTTCCTCATTGAATTGATCCAGGTACTCACGTAGTGATTCTGAGTGTTTCTGGCGAACACTGAATAATGTGGTCGTGGACACCTTCTGGCGCTTGCTTACCGAGAAGTGTTGTACTAACTTCTTAGTCAAGTCTTGGTAGCTTACAATGGAGAGCCGAGGAAGGCTCATGTACCATCTTAGAGCTATATCTTTAAAGGTACCGACCATCAGCTTGCACTTCAGTGAATTCGAAGGGGCAACTATGGCCATCTGATTGTTAATGGAACTAACATGCTCCTGAGGATCCGTATTCCTATTATAAGAGGTTAGTGATGGTGCTTTAAAGTTTTATGGGATATGGTCGTCCCATATCTCTTAAGAAAGAGGTTGTGGCTCGAGAACCTCCTCCTCACGGTCGCCGTCATCCTGACTTTGTTGTTGCAGAACTTGTATGCTGTCTTGCAGCGTCTCATTCTGCTGACGCATGACTTCCATCATGGCTAGCAGTTGAGCCATGTCTGGAGGATCTCCTTCAGAGGGCATGTTGTTAGTGTGAGGTGTGGCCTGGGAGAGTTTTACCTAGGCCCCACGGTGGGTGCCAAATGTTCTACCCAAAATTGGTTAGATACACCAAAAGTGCTAGTTCCCCTTGTCCTTGACAAGAATAGCTACGTTTTCTATATTGCGAGGGATATTTGGGGATTTAAGAGTTATACTTGTGTTGTTTATTGTCTCAAGATGATTGTGTCTTGCTTAACCCTCATGTGGGAGCCCCTTTTATAGTCTTCCATTAAGATATGCCATTAAGAGAAGTCTCTTGGCCTTCTGACGTTACATGGCCATCATTGCTGTAACTCCCCTTCATGAATGTAGGCTTTGAAGCTCTGGTAATGTCTGCATTGATGCGCCTCCACCATTACAACTGTTGGTATGTCGGTTGAGCTCATGTACGGCGTAAGTATCGGGTTGATGGGGTCTGTACTCGACTTCGTAGGAGATCGGCTAATGGGAATCGGGTTATGTGACCGGTCCGGGTTATAGAAGATACTTACCTAGCTCTCTGTATTGCTCAACCCTTCCTGGTATCTTAGTCTAGTTCATACTTAATCTTGGCCGACTACACAACTCAGCTTCAAATATATTTGGCATGTACACAAATAATCCCAATAATCATATAAAAACCCACCCTTACCTTGATTTTTTCTTGGATTTCTAGCTCTTATTTTTGGTTCCTCCTCTCTTCTCCTATCTTCTCTCCTAGCCTCTTTTCCTCTTTTCTATCTTTCTAACCCTATTCTATCTCTTTCTTTTATTTTATCATTCTCACAACTTTCTCATAATTTCTACCGGGCTTACTAACCCACTCTCTCAATTTCTATTCACACACATAATCTAAGCCCAATTACTAATTTCTACCAATTCAATATTTTATTCCACCAAATAAAATAATTAAAACAAATCAATTAATCAAATAAATCAATTAACTCAAATAAACCAAATAAATCAATTATTTCAAATAAGATCAATAAATCAATTAATCCAATTAACTCAAATAAATCAATTAATTTATATAAATCCAATAAATTAATTAATTCATATAAATTAAATAATTCATATAAATTCAATCAATCAAATAACTCATTTAAATCAAATAAATCAATTAATTCAAATAAATTAATTAATTCAATTAAATCAAATTTGCACAAAATCACACAATTAATTAATTAATACAATATAATAAATAATTACTAAAATTGGGGTGTTACAGTTGGGCCCGATAAAACTAACCTGAGCCACACCTTCTCTCATCACCATCATTCTTTATGCTAATGCTTTTCATTCCTACACATAGCCCTTTTTAACCATGGTTTTTAGGAGAGCTTCATCCATTAGGTCAGAAGGAACCAGTGGTAGCGGTGATGCCGATGCCATGGCAGAGATGCGTGATTCCATGGACGAACTATGACACCATAACCAGATGTTAGAGGATGATGTTTACAGCATTAAACACCTCTAATAGGAGGTCAACCCCCCATAATATGTGGAACTATTAGATCCCAAACCACTCTCAAACAAAATATGGGGGGCGCATGTTCCTAAGGGTTTCAAACCTCCCTCATTGGCTAAGTTTGATGAACACAACGATCCCTATGAGCACGTAGCCTCCATCAACACACAAATATAGCCATCATAGGAGCGTCAAACTCTCTAAAATTTAAGTTGTTATTAGCCACCTTCAAAGATACCGTCCTTAGATGGTACATAGGTCTTCTCCGTGCTTTTATCAATAGCTACTAAGAGTTGGTAAGGAAGCTGGTACACCAATTCACCTCCAGTAGCCACGGGAAAATGTCAACCACCAGCCTATTTAACATTCACTAAGGTCCATCAGAACCATTGAGGGACTACCTCGCCCGCTTCAATGAAACCACTATCAAGGTCGTCCCTCTGAACCAAGAAATGTTCGTAGGGGTAATCCAAAATGGACTTAAGGCGGGACACTTCAATGAATCCCTCTCCCAAAGATTGAAACTCACACTGGCTGAAGTAGTCGCCAGGGCAAAGTGCTACATCAAAGGCGAAGAAAGCGATGTGAAAAAGAAGGCTCACGGTGTCAAGGAGCGAGTCCCCGCCATCTAAAGCTCTAGAAAAAATAGTTACAACTCGCACGTAAAGGACAAGTCTACGATCAAAAGATTGGGAAAGGCTAAAAAGAGTTTCATGACTTTGAATACCCTCCGATAACAGATCTAGCATGAGGTATTCCACCTGCAGAACATTCTGACACCGTCTTCCCCCAAGGCCGAGGTGATGGGATATGAGCCTGGAAGGTAGTGTAAGTTTCATAGGGTCAAAGGACATTATACAAATGACTGCTACCTGTCGCGATGAAAATTGGATACCATAGTTATTTGTTATTTGTTTTGCTAAGGGTTTAAGGGTAGGTGATTTATTATTTTTATTCCTAAGTGTGCTCGACAAGATATCGCATCTTGTGCCTACATATTCTGTCAGGAGGGAATCAGAGCACTTGTAGTTCCTTATTAAGGATACTAAAATGTTTTAAAGGTTTAGGAAAAGAAGATGAGTCATCATCTTAAGAAAGACCACCACAGTTTTGAAAATGTTTATATTTTTGTGGGGTATGGGATTGTATGTCCCTTTCTTTGAGATGATTAACATCTAATTCTCTTGCGTGGAGAATTAGGTGGGCTAAAGTTTGATTTAAAAATCAAAATTGTGGGGGGGCTAACCTAGGAAATCTATCCTAAGTTATCTAATAGTCCTATCTTAAGGTATCGCTTATGATGCAAATGATGTGCACCATGCACAATAACGTGGTTATCATGCATGGGATTTCCCCTTGGATATTAATGCGATTAATTATTGTTATTTAGGCAAGGGTGCTAGCAAAGTGATGCTAGTCTTGTGTCTTGTGATCAATAGGTCGAATGCGATGCCCTAAGGCGATCGACTTATATGGGTAGAAAATGGGCTCGACGTTGGATCGAGAGTTTTAATTATTTTTGAAAGGTTTATAACAAGAACATAAATCAAATACATGATAAACAAGCAAGGCATACCAACAAAGCATTCTCACACGAACCTATGACTAATCGCAACGAGAGATTTCTAAACGGGGACGATCTAATGAGAAGTTTTGATTCATTTTGAGAGAGATTAAATAAAAGGTTGCTTTTATTTTAAGAATTATGTTAAAGATTATTATTAATTTGAAAAAAGTAAAAGGTTTTTTTTTATATTATTACAAAAAAAGTTTTAATTTTATTATTTTAAAAAGGTTTTCAATATTACCTATTTCCTTTAAGTTATAAAAGTTAAAAAGCTAATAAAAGAGTTTTCTTATTATTAAAAAGATTTTAATTTTAATATTTTTATAAAGAAAAAAAGTTTTATTTTACTAATTTTTAAAGGGGTTTATCAAAATTTAAAATTAATTGTTTTGTTTTTTTGTCATATTTTATAAAAGGGGGATATGTTAAATATGTAAAAAAAAGCTATATTCTTATAAAGGTAAAAAAAACTATACATTTTAGGATTAATTATTTTAATTATTAAAAAAAATGAATTTGTATTAGAAAAGTTAAATTAATTATATAAGAGGATTTGATAAATTAAAACGGTGGGATCCGGTGTTACGCAAAGGGAGAGGGTCTACGATAGACCCTCAGATCGCAGCTGTTAGATGTGCATGTGTGTGATCAGATGTGTAAAAAGTGAGGGTGCGTGATAAAATGGTGGGTGCGTATGTACGGAAACAAAACTCAAAACCACAAAGAAACAAAGAGAGCAAGACTCTCTCGTCTCTTCGTCTCTCTCGACGGAAGGGCTCTGGAACCCTAAATTTCTCTCGCCGCCACTCTCGATCTCTCTACTCATCTCTCCTGATCAAACAAACGCAACCAAACCCTCATCCCAATGATCCCATACCCCAATTCATTAGCATTATCACGATTACAAATTACAGAAATTGAATAAAAGGGAAAGCTCGTCGAAGATGGTGAGGGCCTTCGAGCTTTCACGGACCGTCGGCGTACAGGTAAGTCCTCTTCTTTCTTCTCTGTCTTCTTCGTATGCGTGCTATCTCTCTGTGTCCGCACTGTTTGTGTGGTTGCTGTCGTGTGTGTATGTATGCTTCCCTTGAAATCTCCGTGAGGGTTCTATTTTGTAGATGTGAGAGTGAGTTCTGGTGCGCAAGGATGGATGTTTGGTTGTGATGAATTGATACTAGGTTTGTTGATTTTCGGGTGGGGTGGATTGATATTGTGTACTGATTATTGAGGGTATGAATTCGTGGTGAATTTCTGATATACCGGTGTAAAACGATATTTGGTTTTCTTCTGATTCTTGATGAATGGTTTTCTTGGTTGTCTTCGTCCCCTGAAATCGTCCCCTTTTATAGGCTTGGATGTATTTAATTCTCGTTTTGGCACTTGAATGCTCAGGATTCAATTGTCATGGTTTTGATTTCTACTTAAAGTGTGGCTGATTGTGTATGATGTGGTGATAGGTCCTTTCCATTTTAGTTTAAGTGTGTCTGAGTCTCTTTTTGGAAATAATTTGAAAATGTTTGAAACGTGTTTAGAAACTCTTAACTGTGTCTGATTCTTGGTTGCCGTGGATACTAAGAAAAGCACCTGCTGACTCCAAATTATTGATCGTGTAAATGTCATTGATGATAATTGTCTGGTTAATGATTTGTTTCTGTTCTCAGGTCGTGTGAATTGAATGCCTTTTGAGAGATTCCAAAAATTCCATTCTCCTCACATCTGAAACTAATGTGTATCATGTATCACTTTGGGAAGAATTGGTCTTAGCTTATTCCTTGTCAAAGATTAATGATGGAACGATTTGGTTTGTTCTGAACAGGTTACAGGTGTTGGTGATGGTTTGCAGGTACACGCTTTGGCAAGGTTAGTAAAGGGAATTAGCTCTATTGTGTTATTAACGTGGCTTGGCAAGACGAAAACATAGGCTTCAGCATGTAGAATCATGGTAAAAGGCTTGATACTATGGCAGTTTGTAGTTTTAGCAGAATTTTAAGGAGTGGTTTTGTTACCAATGCCGTGAGACTCACGTTTTATTCAGTTTCAGGTTGTGAGGTATTCTTCTACGTGTCTCCATGAATCATCAGGAAAACAGGACAAAATAATAGGTTTTAGTGTGTAGGAGAGCTGGTATGGAGTTGTACTAACTGTAGTCTTTGTAGTGTCAAATGTTTTTCGACAGGATTTTGAGTTCAGTTTGCCATGTATTTTAGGTTGTGGTTGAATGCTCTTCAAATGATTACTTATAGACAAAAGTTTTTTCTTAAATGAAGTGTTGTTTTATTCACAGATAAAGAGTTTGAAATCTGAATTTTGTATTTGTTACTCATGGAGGCGGTTTGAGTGCGGACGGATTTAGAGAAATTCACGATCCTCAAGTTTTAGATTACGCACATCCGGTCCAAATTTCCTAAGGTACGATCGACATCCTATGATGCATTAGATAGAGCTTTATTATTACGCTTCTGATCCCTCTGAAGCAGATACTTGAATATTGATCTCAACACTCGGAATTGTTCTTGTTGCAGGATGTCGCAGCCTTCCGACCACAATCTGATCCGTGAAAAACAAGCCTTTGACAAGGTTGTGACGTGTCGGATATTGAATTAGTGATCAATTACGACAACACTGTGAAGAGGAGGGATCGTTTAGGGAAAGGCTTGGAAATGGCGAAGCGATCCTTGGAGAATTATTTGAGTCCTTGTAGGTGAGATTACATAGTGTACTGTATGAATAATGATTATTCACGCCGATTCGGAATTTGACACTAAAATACAACTTTATACTGGCAGCAAATATTGTAACAGCCTTGGTAGGTGACTTTGGTTCAAGTATGATGTGCATCCACAATTGAAGTTGATCTTATGAGGCGTGCTAGAGTTCTGAACTTTTGAGCTATATGGAATTGGAGGTACTAAGTTCTTGCATATTGTACTGTTTCAATTTTACTCTCACCCTCTTTCTGATAAACTATGTTTGTGTCCTTAAGACATTCGGTAGCTAACGCATCATGGTTTCTTGAATTAAATAGCGCTGACTTGGATTTGTTTTGGACAGGTCTTCATTTGCACATCAAGAAGAAAACTCCATATGGTGAGAAGGTGATAGAATGATGAGGTTATGACGAACTGGCATGGTGGATAGGGCGGAGCTTAGTTTCCCTTCAGGCTGAATCTGCTAACGTGTCTGCTATTAACTAATAGCCAAAACCTCCTGCTCCTATTCTATTGAGCGAAAATGGCACTCCCCAAGAATTTTTTTTGTATTTGACTTGGATTTGTAATGAACTTGAATTTTTAACACGGATTTTGGTATGATTGTAAATACTTGGAATGACATGTACATATTCATCTTTGCATCTTATTTTGAACAACAACTCTCCTCAAATTTGTAACACTGAACAATGATGACCTTTGGTGTACTTCGAAGGCACATATTTTCTTACCCAAGGCTGCTATATAAAAATAACAGTAGGTAAGAAAATGCCAGTGAAATTTAAGATGGCTTGTTTCTGCTATATTGTAATACCCCGTATTTTTATTCCTCTGGATAATATTACATTGCGATCAACTGAGCCCAGTGTACTCTGAAAAATTATTTGATAAAATAATTCGAGTAACTTCGGTGCTTAGAATTAATCCAATTAATATTATTTGTTTTGGAGACTTGTTATTTAATTGGACTCTAGAGACATTTAGTAGTATTGTTTTAATAATGCTTACTATATATGTATTTTCTCTCATTTGGATTAAAAAGAAAAAGATAGAAAGAAAGAGAAAGTTGGTAAGAGAAAGAAGAAAAGAGGAGAGAAAAGAGGAAGAAGGGAAAAGAAGAGAAAAACAAGGTTTTGGAAGAGAAGCTTCAAGATCATCACCAATCTTCATCCAAGCTTCACCAAACTTCTTGAGTTTCATCATCTTGATCATCTCTAGAGGTGGGTTTAGCTAGAAACCATTTTCTTTGTGTTTTGGTATTAGGAGTTTTAAGTCGAAATCGTAGAAATCGATGTTTTAACGGATAGAATCGGTTAGAAATTGAAATGAATGTTTAGTATGCTCATAGAATCATGTGGGGATGATTGTTTTCATGTTTCTATATGATATTTGATGATTTTGAAATGTTAGGGTTTTAGAATAATTGGGTTTTTATGAAATGATATGTTTTAATGTTAGTGGTAATCAAACCTTGTTATAAGTGTGATGTTGAACCTCTGTTGACTTCTAAATGTGCCCTAAAAAGGTTTTAGAGGGTGGATAAAGTTCTGTTATCGCAGGTGTATTTTTCTGAGAATCGCGCTGCGCGCTGAGTGCGCAGGTTGCCCGCTGAGCGCGGTGTCAAATCCTTGGAACCTCTCGAGGCAGGGAGTTACGCGCTGAGCGCGGACCAGGGCGCGCTGAGCGCGACCTGGGAGTTGAAAATTATACTTTTGACGGAAAAATTCATAACTTTGGTTTCGCTTATCGGTTTCGATTGTTCTTTATATCGAGGTAAAGCCGAGGAAATATTCTACGTGATGGAAGTAAAACATGTTGATTTTACCGACCGATTAAATAATCGGGAAAGTTCGAAATAATGAAAATTGTGTTTTAAATTGTGTTAAACTATTCTATTATTATAACATGATGTGGTTGCCTAAATTATGGTTGTTTAGCATGATATGATTGGTTATACTTTAAACATAAAAATGAAATAGGGAGAGTGAGGAAACATACATCTTAGCTTTTATGAACCTAGCTTGACTAGGAAGTTGATGGAATAAAACACTATTATGTAGCATGTGGTTGTCTTGTGGTTTTGGCAAGGCATGAGAAGCTTTAAGGCATTATAGCCTTGTGATTGTCGAATACAATCGGGTTATTTGTTGTAATCATGTAATCGTAACCGGTTTGACTCGAGTATAGTTTCAAGAGTCTCGGACTCCTCTGAAATGGATGCACAACTACTTGGCAGGTTTGATTCCCCGTATTGTACGAATGGCGCCCATGGAGCGAATGCTTGTGACGGTTAATGGCCCGTGTGAAGTGACGGTTCATAACGGTTAATGGCCCGTAGAACCCGAATCCATTCGTATGTCAAGTAGATTACAAGGATTTATGACTCGGATCGCCTTCTAGACGTAGAAGCGGGCGGGAATAGGAAATACCTTGGGATGGTTATTGATTAGTGATATTAGTGAGTTGATGAACTCATGGCATGTTTCCATATAGTGTAAAGTTATATTGTGTGAGCTCGAGAGTCCTTCCCTTGCCCCGGACTTTGAGTTAGGAATTATTAGAACCAATTATTCGAGAGAAATTATAAGATAGGAACCCACTGAGATTTGATGTATCTCACCCCACGTTGTTGATGTATTTCAGGTGCTTCAGGTATAGAGAAGGGTAAGGACAAGGTCGTTTGATCTTTCCTTGCATGTTGATGGCTAGCTTCCGCTATGTTGTTATTTTGAGATCATTATTATGATCTAGTTCTTAGATTTTATCATTTTGGAACATCTTGTATATGTAATGCCTTAGACTTTGGTGTTTCGTATTAGAGGCATCTATGTGTATAATGTGTTATCTAGGAACTTATTGTATTTCAATACCAAATACTTGGATTCATATATATAATTTATGCTTTGATGTATGGATCTTATATATGGGTGTTACAGTTGGTATCAGAGCAGGTCGTATCCTCGACCTAGTCGTGAAATAGTATGAGTATTTCTTTCCGTTTCATATACGTTGTGTCGCCTTTGGTCTTAAGTGTTATATTTATGGCATTGAGCCTAATCAACTTAATCCTATTTGTATGACCTTTAGGAACATGGCTGATGGACGTAGAAACACTCGTGGTAGACCCCGCACCACTCCTCAAGGGACAAATCCGCCGGGCGGCGATGGCAATGCTTCTCTGTATCAGTTCATGCAACAGATGCAGCAACAACAGAATCTATTCATGCAGCAAATGGTGCAACAAATGAATGGAGGGTTGCATCCTACAGTGGTTGCTCCAGAAGCTGAAGGTGGGAAATTCTGAGATTTTATCCGCATGAATCCCCCAGAATTTCATGGTGGACTAGATCCCGTGAAGGCTCACGAATGGATTTCTGGTATGGAGAGGATTTTCTCGATAGTCCAGTGCAGCGAGGAGAACAAAGTTTTGTTCGCCTCTCACTCATTAAAGGGTCCCGCTATGAGATGGTGGGAGAGTGCCTCGGCTTTAATGGTTATTCAGGAAGTGCCAAAGGTTTGGGAGCAGTTCAAGGTTGTTTTCATGGAGAAGTATTTTCTGAGCTCTTTGAGAACTTAGAAAGAGTTTGATTTTCAGCAACTAAGACAAGGTAGTATGACTGTGACCAATTATGCCGAAAAGTTTGAAGACATGGCTGCTTATTTTAGGTAGGCTATGTATGCTCCAGATGAGAGGTGGAAGGTGGACCAATTTATTTTTGGACTTAGAGCTGAAATATCCCATAGTGTCTCTCAGAGGGAGTTCACTACTTATGCCGAAGTTTTAAGACAAGGCTATGTAGCTGAACATAGTTTGAAGAAAGTCCAAGCGGAAGGCGTTACGAGTAGGGCGAATCAAGGAGATCGCGGAAGATCCAACCAACAATTCAGGCCTAGGCAACAAGCCTTCAAGGGAAAGCAAGTCCAAGATTCAAGGGCAAGTACACCTCCGGTGTGTCGCAATTGTGGAAGGATACATTATGGAAGGTGTGGTATAGATAATGTGAAGTGTTACCAATGTCAGAAGATGGGTCATCTGAAGAGAGATTGTCCTCAAAATAGGACTCAGACACAAGGAAGGGCTTATACCTTGGATGCAAGGAAGAAGAAGAGTGACAATTCCTTAATTGCCGGTACGTGCTTCATTAACGGATTTCCTTGTTTTGTTCTATTTGATTGCGGAGCTACACACTCTTTTGTATCGATACAATGTATGAAGCGACTGGGGTTGCGGTCCGTTCCTTTGTCTCCTCCTATGGTGGTCACTACCGCCATGGATGAAATAGTCGAGACACCGTCGATGTGTGAAAACTGTGTTTTGTCTGTGGATGGTAGAGTTTTTCAGATTGATCTTATTTGCTTACCACTTAAGAAAGTTGATGTCGTTTTGGGAATGGATTGGCTTTCTGCTAATTCGGTGTTTATTGGGTGTGAAGAAAAGCTCATCATCATTCCATCTGTTGATGCTACCCCGAAAGATGTTTTAACAACTATTCTAGAAGGTACGGTTGGAATGATAAATTTCTTGTTCGAAGAAGAGAAATCTGTTCTTTTGGTTCTCACTAAGGAAGGGAGTAGCGACCTTCAAGTTTCGAACTTTCCGGTAGTTTGTGAGTTTTCGGAAGTCTTCCCCGAAGATGTCATTTCTCTTCATCCGGAGAGGGAAGTGGAATTTTCTATTGGCCTGGTACCGGGAACGGCTCCTATATCCGTTTCTCCGTATCGGATGGCACCGCTTAAATTGAGAGAGCTAAAGCAACAATTGGAAGAGCTTATGGCTAAGCATTTTGTTAGACCTAGTGTTTCACCGTGGGGAGCCCCAGTTTTGTTAGTAAAGAAGAAAGACGGTGGGATGCGGTTGTGTATTGATTATCGTCAGTTGAATAAAGTCACCGTTAAGAACAAGTATCCCTTGCCAAGGATAGACGACCTATTAGATCAATTGAAAGGAGCCTGTGTGTTCTCGAAGATTCATTTGAGGTCGAGTTATCACCAAATCCGAGTGAAGAGTTCTGATGTACCTAAGACTGCATTTAGGACCCGTTATGGTCATTACGAATTTTTAGTGATGCCTTTCGGTGTGACTAATGCTCCAGCTATTTTTATGGACTACATGAACCGGTTGTTTCAAGCTTACTTGGATCAATTTGTTGTGATCTTCATTGATGACATTCTTATCTATTCCCGTACTCCACAAGAGCATGAAGGACATTTGAGAATCGTCTTATCGATCTTACAAGAGAAGCAATTTTTTGCCAAGTTAAGCAAGTGCGAGTTTTGGATGTCTGAAGTTAGTTTTCTTGGCCACGTTATATCACAGGGTGGTGTAGCGGTGGATCCGTCAAAGGTGGAAGCTGTGATTAATTGGGAGAGACCGAAGAATGTATCGGAGATTAGGAGTTTCTTGGGTCTAGCCGGTTACTACAGAAGGTTTATCAAAGGCTTTTCGCAATTAGTATTACCCATGACTAAGCTTACTCGGAAGGATTTCCCCTTTGAGTGGGATTCGGCGTGTGAACAAAGTTTTATGAGTTTGAAAGAGAGACTGACTACAGCTCCCGTCCTGATTATTCCCGACCCTAGCAAGCCGTATGAAGTATTTTGTGATGCGTCCAAGATGGGTTTATGAGGCGTGTTAATGCAAGAAAGTCACGTAGTGGCTTATGCTTCTCGTCAATTGAAGGTTCACGAGAAGAATTATCCAACCCATGATTTGGAATTAGCGGCGGTGGTGTTTACCTTGAAAGTGTGGCGACACTATTTGTATGGAGTACATTTTGAAATGTTTAGTGACCACGAGAGTTTAAAGTACCACTTTGACCAAAAAGAGTTGAATATGCGTCAAAAGAGGTGGATGGAATATTTAAAGGATTATGATCTGGAGCTAAAATACCATTCGGGTAAAGCGAACAAAGTGGCCGATGCCTTGAGTAGGAAAGTTTTGAGAAAGGCCGAATTGATGATGTTAGAATATTCGTTGTTGGAAAGATTTAGAGATTTAAATCTACAATTTGTGTGGACTCCTAATGGAGTAATAATGGGGAATTTGAATGTCAACTCTACGTTAAGAGTTGAAATTCAACAAGGACAATTATTGGATGAGAAATTACAAGAGATGCTAAGTCAACCGGGTTTTGTGCACGCTAGCGATGGAGTGATTATGTTTAACCAAAGAATTTGCGTTCCGAACGATGCGACTTTGAAAAGAAAGATTTTGGAAGAAGCGCATAAAGGTGCTTTTACTATACATCCGGGTTCTTCAAAGATGTATCAGGATTTAAAGAAGAATTATTGGTGGTCCGGTATGAAAAGAGATGTTGCGATCTTCGTGTCGAAATGTGTGGTATGCCAACAAGTTAAGATTGAACATCAAAGACCGGGTGGGTTATTGCAACCATTAGAAATCCCCATTTGGAAATGGGATAGTATCTCTATGGATTTTGCAGTAGGTTTACCCCGCACGCAAGGTAGTTATGATTCGATTTGGGTAATAGCCGATCGATTAACAAAGTCGGCGCATTTCTTGGCCGTGAAGACTACTTTCAAGGCAAGTCATCTTGCGAGGTTGTTCATTGCGGAAATTGTAAAATTGCATGGTATTCCCTCTAATATTGTGTCGGATAGAGATCCGAAGTTTACTTCAAGGTTTTGGAAAGTTTTTCAACAACCTATGGGGACGAAGTTGCGTTTGAGCACGTCTAATCATCCACAGACGGATGGTCAAACTGAACGAACAATACAAACAATGGAGGATATGTTGAGAGCTTGTGTGTTAGAGAGTAAGGGGAATTGGAAAGAACTTCTACCATTAATTGAGTTCTCTTATAACAATAGTTACCATGCGAGCATTGGAATGGCTCCGTATGAAGCGTTGTATGGAAGAAAGTGTAGGACACCGTTGTGTTGGGCGGAAGTTGGGGAAGATAGAATCTTAGGACCCGAAATTATCCAAGAAACTACGGAAAAGATTCGAATGATTCGCGAGAAAATTAAGCAAGCACAAGATCGACAAAAGAGTTATGCGGACAATCGAAGGAGACCTTTGGAATTTGAAGAAGGTGACCACGTGTTTTTGAAAGTTACTCCGAGATTAAGACTGAAAGGACCGTTTAAGTCGCGGAAGTTAAGTCCGAGATACGTGGGACCGTATCAAATTTTAGAAAGGATTGGCGAAGTAGCTTACAGGTTGGCCTTACCTCCTTCTCTGTCGGAAATGCACGATGTTTTCCATGTATCCCAACTTCGGAGGTTTGTTCCAGATCCTATTCAACCAGTTTTACCGGATACTATCGGAATAGAAGCAGATTTGACATTTGAACCTCAACCGAGCCGCATTGTGGGAAGCGAAACAAAAGTATTAAGGAACAAGGACATCTCTCTCGTTAAGGTGCAGTGGGATGTAATGCATCCGGGTGATGCAACTTGGGAACTTGAATCAGAGATGCGAGATGCTTACCCTCACTTATTCAGGTGATCTTTAAATTCGAGGGCGAATTTCTATTTAAGGGGGGGAGGATGTAATACCCCGTATTTTTATTCCTCTGGATAATATTACATTGTGATCGACTGAGCCTAGTGTACTCTGAAAAATTATTTGATAAAATAATTCGAGTAACTTCGGTGCTTAGAATTAATCCAATTAATATTATTTGTTTTGGAGACTTGTTATTTAATTGGACTCTAGAGACATTTAGTAGTATTGTTTTAATAATGCTTACTATATATGTATTTTCTCTCATTTGGATTAAAAAGAAAAAGATAGAAAGAAAGAGAAAGTTGGTAAGAGAAAGAAGAAAAGAGGAGAGAAAAGAGGAAGAAGGGAAAAGAAGAGAAAAACAAGGTTTTGGAAGAGAAGCTTCAAGATCATCACCAATCTTCATCCTAGCTTCACCAAACTTCTTGAGTTTCATCATCTTGATCATCTCTAGAGGTGGGTTTAGCTAGAAACCATTTTCTTTGTGTTTTGGTATTAGGAGTTTTAAGTCGAAATCGTAGAAATCGATGTTTTAACGGATAGAATCGGTTAGAAATTGAAATGAATGTTTAGTATGCTCATAGAATCATGTGGGGATGATTGTTTTCATGTTTCTATATGATATTTGATGATTTTGAAATGTTAGGGTTTTAGAATAATTGGGTTTTTATGAAATGATATGTTTTAATGTTAGTGGTAATCAAACCTTGTTATAAGTGTGATGTTGAACCTCTTTTGACTTCTAAATGTGCCCTAAAAAGGTTTTAGAGGGTGGATAAAGTTCTGTTATCGCAGGTGTATTTTTCTGAGAATCGCGCTGCGCGCTGAGTGCGCAGGTTGCCCGCTGAGCGCGGTGTCAAATCCTTGGAACCTCTCGAGGCAGGGAGTTACGCGCTGAGCGCGGACCAGGGCACGCTGAGCGCGACCTGGGAGTTGAAAAATTATACTTTTGACAGAAAAATTCATAACTTTGGTTTCGCTTATCGGTTTCGATTGTTCTTTATATCGAGGTAAAGCCGAGGAAATATTCTACGCGATGGAAGTAAAACATGTTGATTTTACCGACCGATTAAATAATCAGGAAAGTTCAAAATAATGAAAATTGTGTTTTAAATTGTGTTAAACTATTCTATTATTATAGCATGATGTGGTTGCCTAAATTATGGTTGTTTAGCATGATATGCTTGGTTATACTTTAAACATAAAAATGAAATAGGGAGAGTGAGGAAACATACATCTTAGCTTTTATGAACCTAGCTTGACTAGGAAGTTGATGGAATGAAACACTATTATGGAGCATGTGGTTGTCTTGTGGTTTTGGCAAGGCATGAGAAGCTTTAAGGCATTATAGCCTTGTGATTTTCGAATACAATCGGGTTATTTGTTGTAATCATGTAATCGTAACCGATTTGACTCGAGTGTAGTTTCAAGAGTCTCGGACTCCTCTGAAATGGATGCACAACTACTTGGCAGGTTTGATTCCCCGTATTGTACGAATGGCGCCCATGGAGCGAATGCTTGTGACGGTTAATGGCCTGTGTGAAGTGACGGTTCATAACGGTTAATGGCCCGTAGAACCCGAATCCATTCGTATGTCAAGTAGATTACAAGGATTTATGACTCGGATCGCCTTCTAGACGTAGAAGCGGGCGGGAATAGGAAATACCTTGGGATGGTTATTGATTAGTGATATTAGTGAGTTGATGAACTCATGGCATGTTTCCATATAGTGTAAAGTTATATTGTGTGAGCTCGAGAGTCCTTCCCTTGCCCCGGACTTTGAGTTAGGAATTATTAGAACCAATTATCCGAGAGAACTTATAAGATAGGAACCCACTGAGATTTGATGTATCTCACCCCACGTTGTTGATGTATTTCAGGTGCTTCAGGTAGAGAGAAGGGTAAGGACAAGGTCGTTTGATCTTTCCTTGCATGTTGATGGCTAGCTTCCGCTATGTTGTTATTTTGAGATCATTATTATGATCTAGTTCTTAGATTTTATCATTTTGGAACATCTTGTATATGTAATGCCTTAGACTTTGGTGTTTCGTATTAGAGGCATTTATGTGTATAATGTGTTATCTAGGAACTTATTGTATTTCAATACCAAATACTTGGATTCATATATATAATTTATGCTTTGATGTATGGATCTTATATATGGGTGTTACATATATGAAAATAACACTTGCACGTGAGCTTGGATACTCCAGCTGACTCTCCAATGTCATTTTATATCATGGTTCAAAACATTACAACTTGCTTTACTTAACACCATCAGTGCACACCATCTTGTGGTCCCTGTAGGATATCAATTATCAAGGCAAAAACCTATCTTGCTCCAATCATGCCAATGACAATAGTAGTCCTACTGATGTAAAAGATCATTTGCCTCTCTTTTAACAAGAATCATAAATCGCCTCTTGCAATTGGTTTTCTCAAGATTAGAATTGCATTAGATTTGGAATTCATTTCCATAGTGAAATTTGGATCTTGAAATGATAGCAAAAACTCGAACTTCAGATTAGAATTGGTTTTAGGAAAAGGAACAAAGGGTTCTAGAATGTGGGCATCGGATAATGATTCTAATGGAATAGATATTGGACAGATTGGAAACGGATAGAGATTGTTTGGATATGAAAGTGGTAAATATAAATGAACAATCTAATTGTCACTTGAATCCATGGAAATTCCCGTAAACTTGACTTGAATTCTTGACCCAAAATAAATGCCCACGAAGCTTGAATTAATGAACCATTATTTAAGAACATAGAGAAAACACATCTCTTATCCTTGAGGAGCTTATAGAGAGGGGGAAGGTACCAACTTGTAATGTTACTTTGCCACACAACCAGTGACCAGCCTCGAGGAACCAAATTTCTATATCAATGGGCATAAAGACTTAAATTTCTGTGGGGGAAAAAGGCTTCCTGAGAAATCTGAGGGGAGAAAGGTTTTGTAGTGGCTTAGGGACCAGCAGAAAGAGGACACAATCACACAAGAGTCCAACACAACCTTGCAGAGACCAGAGAACCTTCACAAACATACACACAAACAGCCTTTGAGATCTTTGAGCCATCTGCAGCAGCATCTGTCCTTAAAAGGAAACAAACAGACAACAACTAGGTAAAGCAGTTAGTTATGCACGAATGATTGGCCTAAGATGTTATGCAAAGAGCAAGGCGGGGATCTTAGGGTCAAAAATTAGGGTGCGACAGATGCCCCTATTTAAGTTTCTCCTATTCAGAGGTATGAAGATTGAAATCTTCGTCTCGACGAGATAAGAGGGACTTAAATACAAACATGCACAATTTTTGGCCCTAAGATGCCACCAAATGCATATGCTATGACATGAAATGATATGAAATGCAAGACAAAGGAACCTGTGAGGAAAACAGTCACCGGGGATAGCTGATGTTAAAACACAAAGAAAGACAGACCCGACGAGGACGACTCAGCAAGACAAGACTCCACGGGGAAAGATCTAACTCCACTAGGGGAAAAGAGACTACCAACTGATAATTACAGGGTAGCTTAAGCGCATGGCAAGAAAACATGGAAGGATAACTTACTACCAACAGTTGGTAGCCTACGCGAGGGTATCCAGATGAAATAAAATGGCGTATATTACCTACTATCACACAGGATAGCCTAAGCAGAGGTAATAAACTAGGGAGGAGAGATCACCTACTACCAAACACGGTAGCCTAAGCATAGGTGTCTGACCCAAAAGAAAGGTGTGTTACCTACTATCAAGCATATGATAGCCTAAGCGAGGTAAACACCAAAGGAAATATGACCTACTACCACCACGGTAGCCTAAGCGAGGCATCTGACCAAAACACCAAAAAAAATGATTGTTTGTCGAAGTCTGCTGGAGATCTACTGCCGAGAATAACCAGAGAATTTAATATGAAATACCTACTGCCGAGGTCTTCTGGAAATCTTCTGCCGAGAATAACCAGAGAAATACCTACTGCCGAGGTCTTCTGGAAATCTACTGCCGAGAATAACCAGGGAAATACCTACTACCGAGGTCTTCTGGAAATCTACTGCCAAGAATAACCAGGAAAATACCTACTGCCGAGGTCTTCCGAAAATCTACTGCCGAGAATAACCAGGGAAATAAACGACTGTTTATCGAAGTTTAGGATAAACCAGAGAATCTACTGTCGATATCCTGGGAGGAAACGATTGTTTGTCGCAATTTGAAATAAACCAGGGAATCTACTGCCGAGATCCTGGAAGCTTCACCGGGGATCTTCAAAAGAGATGTGGGTCGGATGACTTGTAAAATATGTCTTCTCAAATAAAGAGTAAGATCATTTGAATCTTCACCAAACTTCTCGAAGAGATGCCATTTGATGGAAGCAAATTGAATCGTGGACTCGCTGGGGAAAATACCACTGTGGAGAAATATTGCTGTAGTTGAAATTGTGTTGAAGCTTAGTAAAATCTGGTGATAGGAATTCTCAAATAAAGAGAACACTTGTAAAGCCTTCGATGAATTTCTCTGACGGAGTTCCGGCGAGATAATATTTGATGGAGACTGGTTGGTAACCTTGATAATTTCACTGGGGATAGACAAAATGTCTTGAGGAGACTGTCATTTGTCATCCAAGTAGAGAACTGAGCTCAAATAAAGAGCTACCACTTGTTGTATGGGTTTAACTCTCGTAATACTGCTGAAGGAATAATTTTCTGTCTTCCATAGAGAACTTCAAATAAACTCTTCTTGGGGAGACACAGTGCAAAATAAATGCATGCTCAGTCTATAATCAAAGCCTTGAGATATCCGAAATTTGTGATTGTCAGGGACCAAAAATCCAATTTAAGAAATAACTGAAAAGAAACGGTTAAGCAAGACTCAAATCGATGAGGAATGAACTCAAACGGGGTTTATCTTTATCCAAAAATAGAAAAGAAAACTAAAGCAACCATCTTCCACGAGGATCGAACTCAGTGGGGAATTAGAAAGGATGTGCTTTTTCTGCCTAGGGCTGACGACTCTACTTGGAGGGAGCAGACAAACCCAGATCACTTGGGATAACCACGACCAAAGTGAAAGAACAAACAACACAAACAAACACAAGATGCAAAATGCGCACATGTCATGAATCTACATGCAAGAATGCCATGATATGCTTATGCTTATGCTGACAAAACAAAGACAATAAGCAAACAGGAGATGAAGACAAGCATCTCGATACGGATACTTGGCCGATCTTCGCGATATAAGAAGCATCACTGGGGATAAACGGAAAGCCATATATGGAAACATGTCCTGCTTCAAAGTTTCAGACTTCTCTGGGGAAAATGAAGTACTCCACTTGGGGATGAATATCGTGACTCCACTTAGGATTGTCAAGATGAACCTTGTGATTTTGTTGGGGATGAGAAAGATTCACTGGGAACGAATCAAACTCATGATCTAAAAGACTTCATGTGAGATAAATATCGCTGCGAACTGAAGTAGTCTTGAATGGAAGTTGTAGATGGATAAAATAAATATCCACTTCATCGGGGAAGCTTGGGTCAATAGTAGTTGGAAATGTCGGAGATAAAAAAAAATTCAAGGGGATGAAATAAACATCCACCTTCACTGGAAAAGATTGAGGTAGTGAGAAAATCCGTTGAGGAGTGAAATAAACACTCGTTCCGCTGGGGAAGGTTGAAGTTATAAGAAAATCCACTGAGGGTTCTTAGGTTGCCGACTGGGGAAACCTTGCGTCAAACGTGCCATAAATTCTTGAAGTAGAGGTTCACGGGGGGATAGTCGTGACTATTTGTAGCAAAGACTTACTGGGGATTTGCCACATTACCTAGGATAGAAGCTCTTTGAGACATGGATTACGGGGACTGTTGTAAGACTGATGTGAGACTGATGTAACTCTGTATTGATGAACTGCATGGTGGTCGCCATTACGCGTGGAAAAATGACACAGGGTCGCCATTTTGAACAAACGGTTGTTGCAAATGGATGCAGAGTCTTCAATTCTCAAATGCCCCAGGCCACATGATTCATGAGAAGAAGCGTTCCCAAGAGGATTTTACAGAAAACTTGGTATCCAAAGTGTTCCAATGTTTTCAAACTCTTAGGGAGATTGTCGAATCTCGACGTAACTGCCCCGGATTAACGGTGCTTTGTAACCGAGTATTCAAATTCTTTGAGAGATTCACCAAATCTCGACGTAACTGCCCCAGATTGACGGTGTTCTGAGTCTTCAAACTTTGTTCCTTGAGGTCAGACGGCGAGAGAAACCGTTGGGAAACAACTTGCCCCTGCTCAGCAAGGTCTTCAGGTGACGTGCCCCTGGATACTATCATCTCCTTGAAACAGTACTAAATTTTAGCTCATCAATGCCACACGTATGTTAATTTCTACGATGTCAAGCAATGTTAGCAAGTAGAAAATGTTAATTCTGAAACAGATAATGCAACGTATGTTTGTCTTGAAGTTTTTATAAAAAAAGTTTTGGTGGTTGAATTACCGATTTTATAATGCCAACACAAATTTTTGAGCATAGCTCATAGGAGTCAGGAAACGATATCTCAATGAGTATGCTTTTGAAATAAACCTTGCTTCAATTAGGACTTTTAAGGGTTATATTATGGATTGGTTCACGGTTTAAGAAGCAAAGGATATAAGGCTCAAAGTTTGTTTGTGCCCACCCAATCTTCGTGATGTTTTACTCCATCTTTTTTTTAAAATTATCCTGCCCCAGGTTAAGAATGAGGGTTTTTGATTTGGAAGAAGAAAACTCCTACTTCAAAGGCTCAAAAGGGTTAACGAGGGTCTATCTCCCTTATATCTCCGGTGTTTGGGAATTTGAAACAATGCCTTGTATCACTAGTAGAGTTTGATTTCAAAAGCATACAACAAGAGATCTCGCGTTCGGGATTTCATCATCCTCCGTTCAATTCTTTGCCAAGGCAAGAGATTAGGCAGCATTGGCATTATAAAATAGAAAAAGTGTTTTAAAATGAGTGAAACAAATGGATTTCTTCAAGACAACCATTATCATTGCATTAATTATTCAAAGTAACAAATTCTTACATGTAAAACACGCTTATAATCAAAGAAATAACAATAAGATGCAAGCAAATAAATAAGCAGCTTAATGGCCTTGGGAGTGAACTCTGCTCTTGATCCCACTGGCTTGAACGGACTTCTTGAGTATTCACATCTATCAGTATAAAGGTGTTCCATTTATAACTGGGATTCCTCTCCTAAAGGTCAACACTTCATTGTCGATCATTTCTTGGACCTTTTCTTGGAAAACTTTACAGTCTTCAATCAAATGCCCCAACACTCCGTCATGAAATTCACAACTGGTATCTGGATTGAACCAAGGAGGGCGAGATTTCATGGCTCTGGTCTTTCTGGGGGTCATTACTGAGTTTCGGGCAAAATACGACCACAATTGACTGTAAGTCATAGGGATTAGGTCAAACCAACGAGTTTTTTCTTCTGGACTATTCAGGGGTCTCTGCTAATCCTGATGCTGATTCTGGTGATTCACGTTCTGAATTCATGGATTTTGACATTGATTATGAGGAGTCAACCTTCGCCATTTGTACGGACGTCCATGAGGTAGTGATTGCTGGCACTGAACATGAGCGGTATACTGACGTTTGTGAAAAGGCACCGGAACTGGAGCTTGCAAAGTCTAAGGAGATCCCAAAACTGCATTGACTTCAACACTTCTTTCCCTTCGAGAATCACTAATAGATTCCTTTTCATCCGCTTGTCTATTTGAGACGTCTTTAATTTTCCCACTTTTGAGTGCATTCTCGATGTTTACTCCGACTTCCGTAATTTTGGAGAACTCTAATGGCACAACGCCTATCATTCTGACATAATAAGAGTCTGACAATGTTTTTAGAAACATCTTGGCCAGTTCTTTCTCTTGAAGTGGTGGCTGAACTTGGGCTGCCAATTCTTTCCACCGTTGCGCATATTCCCTGAAGGACTCGTTGTCTTTCTGACCCATGTTCATCAATTGATCACTGTTTAGAGCTATGTCCACATTGTAAATGTATTGCTTCACAAAAGCGTTGGGTAAGTCTTCCCAAGACTGAATACAGTTCCTTTCTAGCTTCATATACCATATCAATGATGCCCCGGATAAACATTCTTGGAAGCAATGGATCATCAGCTTGTCATTGTCGACATAAGTGGTCATATTTCGACAAAACATCGTCAAATGGTACCTTGGACAACTAACACCCTTGTATACTTCGAAGGTAGGCATTTTGAACTTCGGAGGAAAAACCACGCCCGGAACTAGACACAAGTCAGAAGCTTTAAAACCAGATGCATTAGGTTTCTTCAACATCTTCAATTGTTCTTGGAAGTCACGAAATCCTTTCTCAATTTCCGCAACTCTAAGATCGTCCACAGTCGTCACATGACAGGTGTTCTGAGAATCTGGCCTATACCTTAGAAGATGGGAAGCTCTTTCATTAACTTGACCAACCAGGTTATCTTGCACAGGCTGAGGTCGAAAAGGAACACCCTTTTTTGGAGCATTGTCGTCAATAGGAAAACCAAACATCAGATGTGTCATCACTCTGAAGCCTGACATGGGATCCATATTCTCTGTTCCATCCATTATCCCTAGTAACTGCTTCAAGTTCGGTCGAATACTAAAAGATTAGCTGAGCAACACGAAGATATGACTGAATAAGCCGAGGTAGAGAAAGGATGTATGCAAAAATGATGCAATGCTAAAGATGCAATGTGAATGCAGCAAGATTCATGGAACTCAACTATTTATAATTACCAAGGAATATCAAAAGACTCGTTTTTTTTATTATTAAAACGGTTACAGCTATTAGTATTGAAATATTAAAAGAGTGATTTATTACAAAATTGTTTACAAACGTGTCTGTACGCCTTACAAGAGTCATAACGGAAAAACTAAATAAAAGCTAATAGTGATGGATCTAAGGAGACTCTTCCAACGGCCTTGTTTGACTTCTTCTTCCAATTGAGCTTCCAAGGTATCGATTTAGGACTAGAGTAACTTCTTTCCAAAATTTATCCTTTTTTAGTCATATTAGCTCGGACATTTACCGAAGGTAGTAAATGGATTCTTGTCTTGAATAAGTAACTCCATTAGCTGAGAATATTCTTCAAGAGTTGTCACCAATAGTGATGGACTGGAGTAGAGTAGATAATATTTCCTTATCAATAAGGGCTTCCCCATATAAGGTCCTGAACCTTTCTTTATCCGTTAATATGGTCTCCAATCCCCTTAGATCGTCCAGGTTATAACTCTTGTAAGTGTACTTCAACGTTTTTATTATTTTTTTTATTTTTTCTTTTTTTTTAGAGTCCATGATATCCTTATGATATTTATAAACAAGACTATGTTCCATGAAACTTTATGAAATGATGCTCATGAATGCAGGGATACAAACACACAAAGCATAAAGCACAAAGCACACATAAGCAATCAAACAGACAAAAAGTCCTAGGTTTGAAAGGTCACAGCATGGAGCCAAGGTCTACCCATCCCATAGGAGTGTACCATAGTTTCAAATGTACCTGCCGAACGGGTTCTACAGAGTTCCCAGAGTCTACAATCCATCTTTTGGATATTATCAATTTTCCAGATCACTTGGTAGTCAATAATATTCTCAAGAGAATCTCGTCTGAGTGTAGTATCGCGTAGCAACTATCGCAGAAATAGACTCCCGCATAGTCCCCGCACTACGCCCTAATAGGCCAAGTTGGGTTAAAGGTAACTACGGTCCCCAGTCCAGAGGGCCTTTAGATCGAAACCATATCGTCTTCACGAATGAACTCGTTGGACAAATATTTTATTCGAGAGGGCCTAGACTGAGTGGTGAAGTCTCAATTTACTTTTTCAGGAATCGACTCCCTCAAAGTATCATTGAAGTCTCACCATTTTTCTATCTTAATTTCACTCCAGTCCGGGTGTAGGACTTTGTCTCACCACACAAGTAATAACCCAAGCAAACATAACAGATAAATATAACAAAAACATAATTAATCAAGTTAGGGGGAACCCTCTCATGAGTGTCCCCAGTGAAGTCGCCATTTCTGTCGCGGTGAAAATTGGATACCATAGTTATTTGTTATTTGTTTTGCTAAGGGTTTAAGGGTAGGTGATTTATTATTTTTATTCCTAAGTGTGCTCGACAAGATATCGCATCTTGTGCCTACATATCCTGTTAGGAGGGAATCAGAGCACTTGTAGTTCCTTATTAAGGATACTAAAATGTTTTAAAGGTTTAGGAAAAGAAGACGAGTCATCATCTTAAGAAAGACCACCACAGTTTTGAAAATGTTTTTATTTTTGTGGGGTATGGGATTATATGTCCCTTTCTTTGAGATGATTAACATCTAATTCTCTTGTGTGGAGAATTAGGTGGGCTAAAGTTTGATTTAAAAATCAAAATTGTGGGGGAACTAACCTAGGAAATCTCTCCTAAGTTATCTAATAGTCCTATCTTAAGGTATCGCTTATGATGCAAATGATGTGCACCATGCACAATAACGTGGTTATCATGCATGGGATTTCCCCTTGGATATTAATGCGATTAATTATTGTTATTTAGGTGAGGGTGCTAGCAAAGTGGTGCTAGTCTTGTGTCTTGTGATCAATAGGTCGAATGTGATGCCCTAAGGCGATCGACTTATATGGGTAGAAAATGGGCTCGACGTTGGATCGAGAGTTTTAATTATTTTTGAAAGGTTTATAACAAGAACATAAATCAAATACATGATAAACAAGCAAGGCATACCAACAAAGCGTTCTCACATGAACCTATGACTAATCGCAACGAGAGATTTCTAAACGGAGACGATCTATTAAGAGAAGTTTTGATTCATTTTGAGAGAGATTAAATAAAAGGTTGCTTTTATTTTAAGAATTATGTTAAAGATTATTATTAATTTGAAAAAAGTAAAAGGGGTTTTTTTTTATATTATTACAAAAAAAGTTTTAATTTTATTATTTTAAAAAGGTTTTCAATATTACCTATTTCCTTTAAGTTATAAAAGTTAAAAAGCTAATAAAAGAGTTTTCTTATTATTAAAAAGATTTTAATTTTAATATTTTTATAAAAAAAAAAAAAGTTTTATTTTACTAATTTTTAAAGGGGTTTATCAAAAGTTAAAATTAATTGTTTTGTTTTTTTGTCATATTTTATAAAAGGGGGATATGTTAAATATGTAAAAAAAAAGTTATATTCTTATAAGGGTTAAATATGTTTTTAGTCCCTATAAAGTTTGAAATTTCATTTTTAGTCCCTCCTGGGTTTTGGCAACGGTTTTAGCTGGTTTTGGCAACGATTTTTTTTGTAAAAACCGTTGCCAAAAGGTAGGGAAGGACTAAAAATGAAATTTCAAACTTTATAGGGACTAAAAACATATTTAACCCTTCTTATAAAGGTAAAAAAAAACTATACATTTTAGGATTAATTATTTTAATTATTAAAAAAAAGGAATTTGTATTAGAAAAGTTAAATTAATTATAAAAGAGGATTTGATTAATTAAAACGGAGGGATCCGGTGTTACGCAAAGGGAGAGGGTCTACGATAGACCCTCAGATCGCAGCTGTTAGATGTGCATGTGTGTGATCAGATGTGTAAAAAGTGAGGGTGCGTGATTAAATGGTGGGTGCGTGTGTACGGAAACAAAACTCAAAACCACAAAGAAACAAAGAGAGCAAGACTCTTTCGTCTCTTCGTCTCTCTCGACGGAAGGGCCCTGGAACCCTAAATTTCTCTCGCCGCCACTCTCGATCTCTCTACTCATCTCTCCCGATCAAACAAACGCAACAAAACCCTCATCCCAATGATCCCATACCCCAATTCATTAGCATTATCACGATTACAAATTATAGAAATTGAATAAAAGGGAAAGGTCGTCGAAGATGGTGAGGGCCTTTGAGCTTTCACGGGCCGCCGGCGTACATATAAGTCCTCTTCTTTCTTCTCCGTCTTCTTCGTATGCGTGCTATCTCTCTGTGTCCGCACTGTTTGTGTGGTTGCTGTCGTATGTGTATGTATGCTTCCCTTGAAATCTCCGTGAGGGTTCTCTTTTGTAGATGTGCGAGTGAGTTCTGGTGCGCAAGGATGGATGTTTGGTTGTGATGAATTGATACTAGGTTTGTTGATTTTCGAGTGGGGTGGATTGATATTGTGTACTGATTATTGAGGGTATGAATTCGTGGTGAATTTCTGATATACCGGTGTAAAACGATATTTGGTTTTCTTCTGATTCTTGATGAATGGTTTTCTTGGTTGTCTTCGTCCCCTGAAATCGTCCCCTTTTATAGGCTTGGATGTATTTAATTCTCGTTTTGGCACTTGAATGCTCAGGATTTAATTGTTATGGTTTTGATTTCTACTTAAAGTGTGGCTGATTGTGTATGATGTGGTGATAGGTCCTTTCCATTTTAGTTTAAGTGTGTCTGAGCCTCTTTTTGGAAACAATTTGAAAATGTTTGAAACGTGTTTAGAAACTCTTAACTGTGTTCGATTCTTGGTTGTCGTGGATACTAAGAAAAGCACCTGCTGACTACAAATTATTGATCGTGTAAATGTCATTGATGATAATTGTCTGGTTAATGATTTGTTTCTGTTCTCAGGTCGTCTGAATTGAATGCCTTTTGAGAGATTCCAAAAATTCCATTCTCCTCACATCTGAAACTAATCCGTATCAGGTATCGCTTTGGGAAGAATTGGTCTTAGGTTATTTCCTTGTCAAAGATTAATGATGGAATGATTTGGTTTATTCTGAACAGGTTACAGGTGCTGGTGATGGTTTGCAGGTACACGCTTTGGCAAGGTTAGTAAAGGGAATTAGCTCTATTGTGTTATTAACGTGGCTTGGCAAGACGAAAACATAGGCTTCAACATGTAGAATCATGGTAAAACGCTTGATACTATGGTAGTTCATAGTTTTAGCAGAATTTTAAGGAGTGGTTTTGTTACCAATGTCGTGAGACTCACGTTTTGTTCATTTTCAGGTTGTGAGGTATTCTTCTACGTGTCTCCATGAATCATCAGGAAAACGGGACCGAACAATAGGTTTTAGTGTGTAGGAGAGCTGGTATGGAGTTGTACTAACTGTAGTCTTTGTAGTGTCAAATGTTTTTCGACAGGATTTTGAGTTCAGTTTGCCATGTATTTTAGGTTGCGATTGAATGCTCTTCAAATGATTACTTATAGACAAAAGTTTTTTTCTTAAATGAAGTGTTGTTTTATTCACAGATAAAGAGTTTGAAATCTGAATTTTGCAATTGTTACTCATGGAGGCGGTTTGAGTGCGGACGGATTTAGAGAAATTCACGATCCTCAAGTTTCAGATTACGCACATCCGGTCCAAATTTCCTAAGGTACGATCGACATCCTATGATGCATTAGATAGAGCTTTATTATTGCGCTTCTGATCCCTCTGAAGCAGATACTTGAATATTGATCTCAACACTCGGAATTGTTCTTGTTGCAGGATGTCGCTGCCTTCCGACCACAATCTGATCCGCGAAAAACAAGCCTTTGACAAGGTTGTGACGTGTCTGATATTGAATTAGTGATCAATTACGACAACACTGTGAAGAGGAGGGATCGTTTAGGGAAAGGCTTGGAAATGGTGAAGCGATCCTTGGAGAATTATTTGAGTCCTTGTGGGTGAGATTACATAGTGTACTGTATAAATAATGATTATTCACGCCGATTCGGCATTTGACACTGAAATACAACTTTATACTGGTAGCAAATATTGTAACAACCTTGGTAGGTGACTTTGGTTCAAGTATGATGTGCATCCACAATTGAAGTTGATCTTATGAGGCGTGCTAGAGTTCTGAACTTTTGAGCTAGATGGAATTGGAGGTACTAAGTTCTTGCATATTGTACTGTTTCAATTTTACTCTCACCCTCTTTCTGATTAACTATGTTTGTGTCCTTAAGACATTCGGTAGCTAACGCATCATGGTTTCTTGAATTAAATAGCGCTGACTTGGATTTGTTTTGGACAGGTCTTGATTTGCACATCAAGAAGAAAACTCCATATGGTGAGAAGGTGATAGAATGATGAGGTTATGACGAACTGGCATGGTGGATAGGGCGGAGCTTAGTTTCCCTTTAGGCTGAATCTTCTAACGTGTCTGCTATTAACTAATAGCCAAAACCTCCTGCTCCTATTCTATTGAGCGAAAATGGCACTCCCCAAGAATTGTCTTTGTATTTGACTTGGATTTGTAATGAACTTGAATTTGTAACACGGATTTTGGTATGATTGTAAATACTTGGAATGACATGTACATATTCATCTTTGCATGTTATTTTGAACAACAACTCTCCTCAAATTTGTAACACTGAACAGTGATGACCTTTGGTGTACTTCGAAGGCACATATTTTCTTGCCCAAGGCTGCTATATAAAAATAACAGTAGGTGAGAAAATGCCAGTGAAATTTAAGATGGCTTGTTTCTGCTATATGAAAATAACACTTGCACGTGAGCTTGGATACTCCAGCTGACTCTCCAATGTCATTTTATATCATGGTTCAAAACATTACAACTTGCTTTACATAACACCATCAGTGCACACCATCTTGTGGTCCCTGTAGGATATCAATTATCAAGGCAAAAACCTATCTTGCTCCAATCATGCCAATGATAATAGTAGTCCTACTGATGTAAAAGATCATCTGCCTCTCTTTTAACAAGAATCATAAATCGCCTCTTGCAATTGTTTTTCTCAAGATTGGAATTGCATTAGATTTGGAATTCATTTCCATAGTGAAATTTGGATCTTGAAATGATAGCAAAAACTCGAACTTCAGATTAGAATTGGTTTTAGGAGAAGGAACAAAGGGTTCTAGAATGTGGGTATCGGATAATGATTCTAATGGAATAGATATTGGACAGATTGGAAACGGATAGAGATTGTTTGGATATGAAAGTGGTAAATATAAATGAACAATCTAATTGTCACTTGAATCCATGGAAATTCCCGTAAACTTGACTTGAATTCTTGACCCAAAATAAATACCCACGAAGCTTGAATTAATGAACCATTATTTAAGAACATAGAGCAAACGCATCTCTTATCCTTGAGGAGCTTACAGAGAGGGGGAAGGTATCAACTTGTAATGTTACTTTGCCACACAACCAGTGACCAGCCTCGAGGAACCAAATTTCTATATCAATGGGCATAAGGACTTAGATTTCTGTGGGGGAAAAAGGCTTCCTGAGAAATCTGAGGGGAGAAAGGTTTTGTAGTGGCTTAGGGACCATCAGAAAGAGGACACAATCACACAAGAGTCCAACACAACCTTGCAGAGACCAGAGAACCTTCACAAACATACACACAGACAGCCTTTGAGATCTTTAAGCCTTCTGCAGCAGCATCTGTCCTTAAAAGGAAACAAATAGACAACAACTAGGTAAAGCAGTTAGTTATGCACAAATGATTGGCCTAAGATGTTATGCAAAGAGCAAGGCGGGGATCTTAGGGTCAAAAATTAGGGTGCGACACTACCAGCTAAAGAAAGAAATACAGAAACTGATACAGGGGGACACCTCAAGAAATATGTAAAGGGTGATTCTTCCAACCCATCATAGAACCATAAATCGCGTGGGCAGGAAGGTGTCAGAAGCCCTAGGCCAAACAAAGCCAAGAAAGTGTTCGAGGGAGAGGGGATTAAAGCGTCACGTCATACCCCTAACACCATATCATGAGGATTTTTTGGGGGCAGCGATACCAACTTTGCTCGTAAAAGATACGCCCATCACATTCTGAGTGTAGAAAACTTATCTAAGGTCAAGAGTGTGAAAGCGCCAGAAGCTGTGACTGTCTTCTCAGAAGAAGATGTGTTTGACGTCCTCCCTCACAATGGTGATCCCATGGTCATCGTCATCAAATGAAAAGAATGAGAGATCAAAATATTTCTAATAGATAAGGGAAGCTCTGCTAGCATATTATATTGGATGCCTTCGACAGACTATGTCTCAATCCTGAAGACTTGAAACCCTTCAAAGGATCATTGGTCAGATTTTCAAGAGAACAAGTGCAAGTGAAATCGTACCTCACCCTAAGGATCATGTTCCAAGAGAAGGACCATGCCAAAGAAATAAAGGTTAAGTATCTAGTTATTGACACCCCTCTTCTTATAATACAATTATTTGGCGGCCAACCTTTAACCGATCGGGAGCCGTTTTATCTACCTTGTATATGTGCATGAAATACCCGCTCCCCAATGGGCGAGTAGGAGTTGTCTGAGTGGACCAACAAATATCCAAGAAATGTTACGTAGAAAGCCTTAAGTTAAGGAAGGTGCATCGTCTAAACGTAAGAGTAAAGAAGGCCAGCCATGGGATAACGTCGCCCAGTGACTCGAGCGAGAGTAAGTAGCCTTCCCATCTGACCTCACGAGAAGATGAAGCCTGAAAGTAAGAAGGATTGCTACCTTTTCCACTTGAACCGTTTATGTAGTTATTCTCTATTATTCATTCATGTAATTATTTTGTATTTAGTTATTTGTGTACATAGTTCACATTTTTTCATATGAGAGTATTAAAACTCTGTCGGCTGTGTCATACCCCAAATTTTGACCACTAAGATTTCCCATCATTGTGTAAATCATCATCACAATATGGATGGACCATCATGCCTCATTAGTCTCCCCAAAGATGGGTGAGCCTTCACTATAATCAGAATTAGGGTTTCAAGCCCTCTCTGAGATTTAGACAAAGGATCAATCAAGGAATGACATGATCTTCAACTTGTCTAAACCTCTCAAACATCCCCAGTGGATCAAGAGGACTCTCACCTCAAGGATTAAGCACAAGGCTGCAACAGTCCCAGTGGATCAAGTCTCAAGATCGCCAGTGTCACCAAATTAGGGTTTTGGTCGACCAGGGCCTCCAGATGGGAATTTTCCTCTGAGCATGAGCTAATGCTTCAAATCATAACCTGATATACCCCATGGAACCTCATGGACCCAATCATCAAGTCAATTTAGCCTCAGGGGATGCATTCACCAAAAATTAGGAATTAGGGTTTCTTGACCTAATTCACCCCTAAGTTGACTTTTGGGACAAAACATGAGCCAAGACCTCAAAGGAGGATTTGAGGGTCTCTAATACACCACATTGATCCATTTGCAATAATTAATTGGTCTAAGAAGCTTGAGCAACAAGTTTTAATTTCATCATAACGACAATTAGGGTTTTGAGGATAAAGTCAACAGTGCCTTTGACTTTCGAGCCTCCTACCACCGTTGAGTTGGAGAAGTATAACACATTATGGGCTGAAAAGGAAAGGTTGCGGGAAGAAAATAATGAGCTAAAGAGAGAAATTTATCAGTGGAAGCATGAGCGGGGTGAAGCTGTTCATACCGCCAAGTTGAAGACAGAGCTCCTTGCTAAAGCAGAAAAAGAGCTTACTGACATGGTCGCATCCAGGGAAAGAATGAAACAAGCTTTGGATGGTATCAGTAGCGTTCTCAGGTCCAAGGATGAGGAATTAGGCAAGGCTTTGTTGAAGATTCACAGGTTCAATGATCACCAAGAGACCGCCATAGCTGAGAATAAAAGAAAGGAAGACGACTACATAGCTAAGATTGATCAGTTGAAGTCGACGCTCAAGAAGAAAGACGCCGAGATCTTATCAGGGATATTCAAGAGACAAGTAGTCGAAGGTCGACTCAAGGAGGCTATAGCCTCCATAGAGGAATTGAAAGTCCAAGCTGAAGTGAAGAAACCTAGACATGAGGGTCCTAGCATAGATGGTGCTACTAAAGAAGACGCTTGGGAGTTACATTTTCGATACTTGGATGGGATCTTACACAGGAGAGACCTTCTTATCCAAGGACTGATTCAGAGACCGAAGCATCCCGATACCAGAAATTTGTTCAAGGAAGTTCAAGACTGGTGCAGAAAGCATAGTGGATGGGGAGGATTGACTCTTGTAAACCTTGATGACATGCCTTAGTTTTCTTCCTTCTTTTATTGTATGTGGATCACCACCAGGCTTGTTGGTTGGGACCTATGGTTTTTGTATTCAGACTTGTTATCTCAGATTTATGGTTGTTGACATTCGGCTTTTCTCTGGTTTTCTTAATATATGAGCAGAAGTTCCATTATATCTTGTTATTAAACCAGAATCAAGGGGTGGATCGCCTTGTGAATTTTCAAACACGTCCATTTGCATTTGCATATTCATAATCATTTTGCATAATCATTTTACATGATAGGTGTTTATTTCCGGTGTTCTTATCTTGTTCTAATCTCGGGATTTCAAATCAGCACATTCACCGGTATTTTACCAGACCAAGTCAGAAGAGAATCATGGAACGAATCCAAGCTGAGTTGAGGGAAATGCGAAGCCAGATGGGGCAATTTGGGGAAGACATGCTCCAGGAGCAGAGAATGCTAAGGGAAGAGATCAATTAGATGAAGACTCAGATGGGTTTAATCATGGAAATTTTAAATAAGGAAGACAGTCATGTGCCCGCTTCCACAACAGAGGTCCTTACTCTTCCTATCTCTTCGGGGTCTCCCCTAGACCATGAACTGCCTCGTGGATCCTCCCCACCGTCAGAGCTTTTTCATCAACAACCATTTCTTGAGGGTCTTAATCCAGAAAAGTTTGAAAAGAAGTTTGATCAGATTCCGATGCCATACGCTCAGTTACTTCAGCACTTGCTCAAGTTTCAACTGATTGAATTGATTGCGGCGGGACCTCCACACACCAAGTTTCGTATGGGTTCCAACGTCCATGATAGGTGTGAATTCCATTCAGGGGCACCGGGTCATAGCGTTGAAGATTGTAAAATGCTCAAGTACAAAGTCCAAGGGCTCATTGATTCAGGGGTAATCAAGTTTACATCAGTTGGCACTGGTAAACAAAGTGATGTTACTCCCAGTATTGCAAAGGGACTGAGGACTCCCTCTTTCGCCAAAGGATCCACCTCGCGTCAGGGATCCCTTCCACAACCCTTGTTTGTGCCTCAGCCGAGTGCAGAAAGGAAAGTGTAGGGCCAGACTGGGCGCCCAAATCAGCACCGACAGCAGAATTATCAGCAACAGGGGCAACCGAGACCAAGAAGGCCCAAAAGGATAATTGATCCTGTTCCTATACCGTATAGTCAGCTGTTTTCGCGCCTGCTCAAGAAGTCTCTGATCCAAGCAAGGGGTACCGCGCCAGTACCGTACCCTATTCCTCCCGATTATGACATGACTGCTAGGTGTGAGTTCCACTCGGGAACGTTCGGGCACACGATTGATGAGTGTAATGTATTCAGGCATAAGGTGCAAGACCTGGTGGACTCGGAGATCATTGTATTCACTGAAGATGATATGTACATCAATGGAAGCCTCCTTTCTCAAATGAACACTCAGTCTGCAAGTACGTCCAGGCAGAATTAAGCTTCCTCAGCAATAGCAATCTTCAGCTTCTTTACTGCATTTTCATTTGTAGTTTTTATTTTTTGTTAAAGCATCTTATGTATGCAAGACTTATTTGTTTTTATGATGATATTAATGCAATGAATATGTTTTCCTTGAAGTAATCCATTCGTATTCACTCTTAAATGTTTTTATGCACTGCAATACCAATTTTCTTTGTTTAGAACTCTTGAGGGAGGATGATGAGACGAGAACGCGGAATCTCTGGTCGTATGTTCAAGGATAGAACCCTGTTAAGGATGTACAGGCATTGTTTCAAACCCATAAACACTGGAGAGATAAGGAGATAAACCCTCGTTAACCCCTTTGAGCCTTAGAGTAGGAGTTTCTTTTCTACGAAAAAACCCTCATACTTAACCTAGGGGCAGGGTAGGCGTCAGTTAGTTTGACCGAGCGCTCAAATTCCAAGGAGAATGTGCAAGATGGTTATCCGTCAACAACTAAGGAGTGAGGCAGTCACAACCCTTTCAAGCAAACAAGACAACCAGTGTCACACGCTTTGTTCAAAAGGGGAATAAAAAAGAAGGAGAGAAAGCCCGCTAAGTCGAAACTTGACTTAGGCAAAAGTTAGGGCATCCCGCTGGACTTCAAAATCAAAAAACCCAAAAGGGTCAGTCCAGGCAAAATTAGGGATCAAAAAGCAAAAGAAAAAGCGGAAAGTGTTACAAAAGAAAATCCCCGGTAAGAACAAACTCGTGTGATCACAGGCATGAAAGATAAAAAGGGATGACTGTCACTCCAAAACCTCGCTGGGTGTCAAACCATTAGTGGCATAGGTTCCTTAAAGATCATAAACCTTCGGAGAGATGAGCGTTTGTGTCAGATTAACTGAACATAGGATTGGAGAACATCACGAAGAGTGGGTGGGCACCAATAAACTTCGAGCCATAAATCCTTTTTTCTGAAACCGTGAACCAAACCACGTTACAACCCTTAAAAGTCCTAATTGAAACAGGGTTTATTCCGAAGGCGTACTTAAACAGGACAGCGTTCCTGACTCCTATAAGTTGTGCTAATAAGATTTGTTGGTATTGCATGTGCGCATTGTTTTGCCATTCAAAAATCAAGGTCGCATCCTAGCTAGTGATTCGTTCACAAGGTTGGGCGACGCATTTTCAATAAAAAACTTCAAGGTTAACATAAGTGTTACATTAGAATTATCATTCTTATAATAAACATTTTCTGTTTGCATATACATGTGCCTAAGCATCAATGTAGCTTACACAGTGAAAGTCAGTCAAGAAGCTTGATCCTGCCAAGTTGGGTTGCTTGAAAATTCCGAAGGACAATCATATCAAGAGGCATGCTGCCAAGAGACTCAGTGTAGAGTGGGCTTTCCCAGTAAGTCGTGTTAAGATGGAGCCAATCTGGGGCAGTCACATCGAGAAGTCCCTTTGAAATTCAGTTATTCTGGGGCATTCATTCTAAGATCAGGGGCAAAGTCACTTCAAAGCTCATATTGGGGTAGGCCACCTCCAGAGCGTGGGAGATTATCCACTCCTGAAAATGGTTAATTGAAAGCACCTCTTCAAGGCAGAATATTTCAGGTCATTGCAAATCCCTTTCGAAGTAATGTACTTCATGGATTATGAAGACTGGGGCAGTTATGTCGAGATATGATAAATCTCTCCAAGAGTTTGAAGACCCTGGGGCAGTGCGAATGCCCGGTCTTCTGTAAAATCCTCTTGAGGTGATTTCTTCCATTAGACCTGGTGGTCTGGGGCAAGTGGAAAGTTCAAAGGGCCGTCTATGACCTTAGAAACAAGTCAGGATTGAAGGGCAACAGGATCGTACTTCCCCAGCAGCTTACTCTCCCCAGCATTGAGGTTGCAATTTCCTCAGCAGAGCAGACCTTCCCTAGCAGGAGACTTAGGAGGTATTTTCCCCAGGTCAAGATGTTATTTCCCCACAAAGTCAAGGTGCTCCTCCTCCCCGATCAGCAGGCTAAGTCCAGCAGTATCCCCAGCAGGTTTTAAATCCAAAGTGATATTTGACACTTTCTTAATCCAGGCCGTGGTCTCCTTTTTCAAAAAGTTATGTATAATCCCTAGTAGAGCGAATGTTCATCTGAGACTTCATCCCCAGCAGAAGTTATTGATCCAGAGAGTCGGTCACGGTGATCCTTCTCAACGGAGTTCTGGGATTCAGAGGACAATTTATTTTTGTCAGCCCGATCTGAATCATTCTTTTCTCTCCGGCATTTATTTTACTGGAGGGACCCCTTTTTTCATATCATAAGCACTTGCATTGCATCCTCAAACGCGTAGCATTTCCACTTCGTGTGGAGCATTACGGCAAAATTCAAACATTTGCATTCGAAGCATAAGCCAGGTTTGACGCTCTCTTTGCCAGTTTCTCTTTCTCAGCGGAGATAACACAGTTCAGGAGATTTTGGAGGGATGCGTTCCTCATACTTGTACTCCCCGGCAGAGTCTTTTATTTAGACTTCTTCTTCCCCAACGGAGTCATCTTACCAGTAGGTTCTGAAACGAGGTGGTTTAAAACAAAAGTTTTGTTTTCACGTTATCCCCAGTAAAGTCCACTTTATATTAGTCTTCCTTTGCGGGTATAATTGAGGTTGTATTCGTTTTGTAGGTGCGATTGAGGTCGTATTCGTTTTTTATTTGTAGGAGTGATTGAGGTCAGTCTTCCTTTGCGGGTATAATTGAGGTTGTATTCGTTTTGTGGGTGCGATTGAGGTCGTATTCGTATTTTATTTGTGGGAGTGATTGAGGTCAGTCTTCCTTTGTGGGTATAATTGAGGTTGTATTCATTTTGTGGGTACGATTGAGGTCGTATTCGTATTTATTTGTGGGAGTGATTGAGGTCGGTCTTCCTTTGCGGGTATAATTGAGGTTGTATTCGTTTTGTGGGTGCGATTGAGGTCGTATTCGTATTTTATTTGTGGGAGTGATTGAGGGCAGTCTTCCTTTGCGGGTATAATTGAGGTTGTATTCGTTTTTTGGGTGCGATTGAGGTCGTATCCGTATTTTATTTGTGGGAGTGATTGAGGTCAGTCTTCCTTTGTGGGTATAATTAAGGTTGTATTCGTTTTGTGGGTGCGATTGAGGTCGTATTCGTTTTTTATTTGTAGGAGTGATTGAGGTCAGTCTTCCTTTGCGGGTATAATTGAGGTTGTATTCGTTTTGTGGGTGCGACTGAGGTCGTATTCGTATTTTATTTGTGGGAGTGATTGAGGTCAGTCTTCCTTTGCGGGTATAATTCAGGTTGTATTCGTTTTGTGGGTGCGATTGAGGTCGTATTCATTTTTTATTTGTAGGAGTGATTGAGGTCAGTCTTCCTTTGCGGGTATAATTGAGGTTGTATTCGTTTTGTGGGTGCGATTGAGGTCGTATTCGTATTTTATTTGTGGGAGTGATTGAGGTCAGTCTTCCTTTGCGGGTATAATTGAGGTTGTATTCGTTTTGTGGGTGCGATTGAGGTCGTATTCGTTTTTTATTTGTAGGAGTGATTGAGGTCAGTCTTCCTTTGCGGGTATAATTGAGGTTGTATTCGTTTTGTGGGTGCGATTGAGGTCGTATTCGTATTTTATTTGTGGGAGTGATTGACGTCAGTCTTCCTTTGCGGGTATAATTGAGGTTGCATTCGTTTTGTGGGTGCGATTGAGGTCGTATTCGTTTTTTATTTGTGGGAGTGATTGAGGTCAGTCTTCCTTGGCGGGTATAATTGAGGGTTTATTCATTTTGTGGGTGTGATTGAGGTCGTATTCGTTTTTATTTATGGGAGTGATTGAGGTCAGTTTTCCTTTACGGGCGATTGAGGTCGTATTCGTTTTCTTGTGGACATGATTGAGGTCGTATTCCCTTTTTCCAGCATGCTCTGTCTCGTTGTTCTCATCATTAGCAAATTTCTGGGGTTCTTTCAGTATTCAATCCCCGTGTATCCTGGAATGTCTGAGAGCCGTTGCTATCATACCACTCAGGACCAAGTTGATTGAATAGGGGCAGCTGTTGCACCCCAAAATTTGCCCTCCTTACCTTTTACTAACTGGCTTATGTTTCATTTCATTATCATGTATGCATATCATTAGCATGGGGTCAAGGTGCCTGAGGTAGTCCAAGAAGGTCATATCTGGTCCACTACATCATCAAGAGTTCACAAGTGGCAAGAGATTTCAAGTGGATCACTCTCTCTTAACTAGTGCATGAATTAGGGTTTTGGAAATCTTGGGTTTATTGCTCCAATGGGCAGGCTCCTTGGGTTTTCATCATCACCAAATGGCATATCTTATCTTTGTTGGAGAGGATACACATCATATTCAGAGGAATTTGGATTTGGAGACTGTGTTATTTCCTCCTAGACTGAGGGTACCAAAACTAGGGTTTGCTATAAAGTCAGTTTATTTCTGATTTTTTGGGCAAGACTTGATTCCATGGTATTCCTTGGGTCCCTAAGCATCTAGGAGTGGAATATTGTCCATCAGTTTGATTCAGGAGAAGTTCAATTGGCCAATGGATTGAGAATTAGTTAACTTGGTCAAAAAGTCAACTATGGTCAACACAAAGTCAAACCTCAAGATTTTTGGTCAACATCAAGATTATGGGGTGAAATTCATCATTTGATCAAGGGTTGATCACAATTCATCAGGGAAACCTCAGAATCATTAAGAATCAGGAGTTACTAAATTAGGGTTTTTGTAGGAAAAGTCAACTATACTTTGACCAGGCCTAACTTCCACATACTTCATCAAAAATTCCTCAACCAAATCCCATATTGAAGGAAATTTAATTCCCTACAACTTTGTGTCTCACAAGCCAAGGCCAGAAATGCTTCATTTGGGAGATATGAGCCAAGACATCATAGGTCATTTTGAAAGTCAACAAAAGTCAACCTTCTTCAAAAGCTCATAACTTGAACATGGAAGATCAAATTGACATGGGACCAAAAGGGTTGGTTAGAGGACATCTTGAGGTTTCTAAAAAGTATTAGCTTGCATTAAGAAGCTAAAAATTGGAGGAGTTATGCTTAGTCAAAGTTGGGCAATTTTGAGGAGGTGCACAAAGCAAATTATGTCTAAAATCCAAATTTTGACAAATGGGCCATAAGTTTCTTAAACCAAACATAAACATAAAGCCATGCACGACCCAAGGAGCATATATTTGTTTTTTTCTCATTTTATTTTATTTTTAGTGGATTTAATTAGTTAAATTCAATATTAAATGAAATAATTCAAAAAATAATTAAACTTAGAATTACCCAAGCCCAAGTCATTGTCAGAAGGAAACCCTAGTCTTTATAAGCCAATTCATGCTAGGGTTGAAGGAGGAGACACGTGCAATTGGAAGAATTCTCACAAAACCCTAAAAGAGGATTCCTCACCAAAACTCACGATCCACAAGGAGATTCTTCAAACTCCTTCCACAAAGCTTCTCTTGGTAATTTATAGAGTGCATATCAACCTCCATTTGCAGCAAAAAGCAAGAACTCAGACCGTGCCATCTCAGGTTGGGGTTGATTTTGTGGATCGTGAAACTCGTTTTTTAAGCATGCATATTGTTGTGTGAATGTCATTGAGTATGCTGATATAATTTTTGTGGTGTTTGGACGTGTATACTGCTTGATATGTGTGTTTGAACTTTTATGCCCTAACCTTAACCTCATCGTTTTTCAATATGTATTGGTTATTGTTAAATTTTAATAGGATATTCGTGATCCTCATAAAAATTCGGACAAAACGGTGTATGGTTTTGCATTTTCTGGAAAAAAATGAGTTGCAGGCGGTGGCCGGAGCTAGGGCTCCGGCGAAGGGGGCGGCGGCGACGGAACCAGTCCGGCGAGAAGGCTGGAGGTTGAAGACGGGCTCCTGGCCGTTGATTTGCGCGATCCAACGGATACCATTGCGCCACCTATTTTTTCTTTTTATTTTTTTTGCTGATTTTTAATTATGTTCAGGTGTTATTCACCCCATGCTAACTACTATGTTCCACCAACCATTCCTTTTGCTTTGTTTACTTTTGTGTCCGTTGACTAATCCTAGGCCGTCTGATGGATCATGTGGCTGAGAGGACGCCACTGCATTAAAACACTCACGCGCATGGCACATGGAAGGGCACACGGTGGACTCCCCAATTTTTTGTTTGGTCTGATAGTTTGGTGGGCTGGGTTGCTATGCGCACCCCCCACCCTTTGGCCCAACCATAGTTCTAACGCATTTTTATGCTAAATACACCCCCCAGGTTTTTTTATTATTTATTTTTCTGACAGATTTGTTGGACGGGCTTCACTATCCGCACCCCCGTTTGGCCCGTTTTAATTATTTCAACATGTCCTCCTTACTACACGCACCCCCCCCCCCCCCCTGCATTCTTTTATTTTTTTTTTCTTTTATTTCACTTTTATTTTATTTAATTCATAATAATTTCACTTTTAATTCATTAAAAATAGTTTTCTACATCTAAAAATCATCATAAAATTAATATATCATCTTTATCATGTTATAAAATTAATACAAATTTTATTTTTATTTTTATTTTATTTTTCATCATTTGAATTAATTGTTTAATTCAACTTCTTTTTAAGTACACATATAATGCATCCTTGAACTTCTTGATTTTATTTCTCTTCATCTATAAAATGTTTTCCATTCGTTCTTTTTGCATTCATTCATGAACAGTCTAAATTGCATAAAAATATTTTTCTTTCATTTTTAAATTTTTTTCATATTGAATTTAGGTCCTTCACTTTGGCACGTTGGACCCTCTCCCTTATTTGACTTTCGTGTGATTATTTGAGTGGCTAACGCTTTGAATTTTTGCAGGGATTTTTTATATATTGTTTGCCTCTGGTTGAGGATCCCTTAGGATTAATTTGAGAATTTTAGGAATCATTTTTCCAATTATTGGGTTTGTTTTCAATTGAGATTTTCTTGCAGGCGCACCTTTGACTTTATATGATTACCTTGTTTGAAAGGCATTCATGCCATTTGCTTTAGGGGTGCTCTTTGATTTCTTTGATTCATGTTTGGTTTATTATTATCGTTGTTTGCCGTTGTTTGATTTTCATTCACCTCATTGCTTGTATTTATATCTATTTTTCACTAACCTTTTATGCAGGATCAAGGTAAGTTCCTTAAGGGTATGGATAAGCATTCATGGTTACCCTTACCTTTCTTCTCTCCTATCTTCTTCCTTTAGGGTTTAGGTTGAACCTCACTAACCATAGGTCACCCATGCATGATAACTTTAGGGTTCATAGTCTCCCTTAGAGTTACCCTTGTGTCTTCTCTCTCCTCATCTCAAATTTCTTTAAAACACTTGATAATAATAAGGTGTATTGCGCACGAGCCTTAAGTATGGGGAATGAGAAATGAGGGGCTTCCTCTCATCTCTTTAGAGTGCTTAGCGAGCGTCCTGTCTTGGGACGATGCGTTAAGTATTCGCCCCTGTGCCCTAGACTTTGGTGCAATGCAACTTAGGAACTAACTTAAGTCACTTCTGTCCTAAAAGATACCAACCAACTTCAAACTTTTTTTTGTCCTTCGGGACCTTCAAACTAAAGGCTATTTTCAAAAAGGGCACGTTACCCTCCGTCTGAGACGCAAACAGACATCGACCCTAACTGTCGGACGCGAGCTTAACGTCGCTCATAAAAAACACAAAAAGAACTTGGTCCGAACTACGTTGACTCTGAATTCCCCATTGCACAAAGGGGGTACGTAGGCCTAGGACGTCGACGTCCTACCGAGTCTGTCCTTGTTTTCCCTTCTCCGTCTTAGTACATCCCTAGATGATAGTATAACTCACCCTTAGAATAGACATCAAGCGTGGATCCCATCGAGTACGATGGACGCGTGGGGTGCTAGCACCTTCCCCTCGCGTAACCGACTCCCGAACCCATGCTATGGTTGCGATGACCATTCCTTTCCCTCTTCCTAAGGTTTATGCAGTGTTCCCTTTCCCTCTCTTGGGATAAATTTACACGGCTGGCGACTCTATTTTTCCGCGCCACTCTCGCGTTTGTACCTGGATGAAAATCCCGGGAGCGACAGCTGGCGACTCTGCTGGGGACTCTGGTTGACCTATGCTGGTCCATCCCTAAGCGAGTCAATCCTAGCGCTTGCTTGTCTTTGTTCTTTTTAGGTGTTTGGTTTTGATTTGCTTTAAGTGTTGTATTTTTATTTTTATTTTTTTATCGCATTTTCTGCATTTCATTTTCTATTACTGTCATACTGCTGTGCTGTACTGGCTATCTTTGTTTTGCAGGTTGGGTGGGTTTGAGAGCTAAGCCCAATACCAAGGCTTGAGAAAACCCTAGGACTAGAGTGGAAAGTAGTGGGACCTACGTGCCCGCTTGGTACGTTTGTGTGTTTACGAAATTCACAACCAGACGAGGCTATCTTGGGACGCATTCTAACGTGTGTGTCTTGCGCATGTTGGGGTGCTGATCTAGAGAGCTGTCGACTCTGGTGACCGATCATTGAGGACCTTAGTGGAAACATCCCTCTTTAGTGGTGACAGTGGCAAACCACATCCTGTGGCAAACCCATTCGTACATGAGGGCCCGCTTTGGAACTCGCATAGGACGGCCCCTACGTTTTGAAGAGAATCAGCGGAGGCACTCCTCGATTGACTTTAGTACTGTACCCCGAGGAATGAATGCCCCTCGAACGTAAGGATACTTTAGCAAAAGACGCTTACGAATAATATCATCACAGTCCCTTCGATATAAAGATCATAGTCCCTCGATGACCCTTCAAGTTGCCTACGAAAAATGATCTTGTCCCTCGATGACCCTACGGAAAAATGATGGTAGTCCCTACGAATTGCTAAGGTATCCTTACATGTTGCCTTCTATGACCAGTTGATGACCCTTCGTTGTCCCTCCACATCCAATAGATAGGACCGCCTACCCACTAATGGTATGGATAGTGCTATCTCTCAAGGAAAATGATAAGTACAAGAAAGACCTTATAAATTAAGGGTAGGTAACTTTTAAATGCTCGCTCACAACTCAAAAAAACAAATACTTTTCACACCTCACACTTTCAAAAATATTTTCAAAGACAAACACTTTGTATACGTTCTTACACGAATTATTACAAAGTCAACTTTTACGAAATATTTTCTAAACACACACCACATTTTAAAAAAAAAAGCAAGTTAAAGTGAGCTAGCAATTAAGAGCCCGTAGATAACTACGGATGAAAAGGGGTGCTAACACCTTCCCTTTTCATAACTTACCCCCCGAACTCAAAAATCTTTTCAAAACGGTTTTTCCTGTTCTTTTCACCTTTCCTAAATAAATTGGATAAAAGAAAAGTCGGTGGCGACTCTTGCTAACCGCAACATGTTTTGCGAAAAACAAAAGTAAAAAGTCATTTCTCCACCGTACTATTGTTTCTCGACCTCAGTGCCAAAGCTGAGGACCTTCCGCTTTGGAGAATCAGTTGAGGCCTCCTCGATTGATGATGATGCCAAACCAGAAATGGTGAATGTATCATCATTTCTCGACCTGAGAGCCCGGGACACTGAACATCCTAGTACCTACACGTGAGAGGGGATGGGTGTTTGCAGGTAACCGAGACCTTCAACATACCCTTATTCTGGATTTCTCATCAATGTCTGATTATGTGGGTTCCTCAGTGGTTCAGAGTTCTGGTTTTCTGGTTTCTCGTTCAGCTAACAGCACAGCACATCCAGCAGTGTGCCTTGACCCCATGTTTGCATGAGCATATCATTTTTTTGCATTCTGACATGTTTGACATTCTGTAGGGCTTGCATCTTACTCTTGATTCCGGTTTTTTGAGGTTACTTCAGCATGGATGTTCGGAGAAAGAAGACTGTTGCCTATTCGTTCCCAGAGCCGACTTTGACACTGATTCATAAATTGATTAATATGGCTGGTTTCGGAGTTCGTACAGAGTTCAGTGGAAGGTATAGAAGACTTCTAAAATTTGTCTATAATATCTCCCAGTATGAGAAGGATGCCATTCACACACTTCTTCAGTTTTACGACCCGCCTCTGCGTTGCTTCACTTTCCCGGACTACATCTTGGCTCCGACGTTGGAGGAGTTCTCATTTATTTTGGGAATTCCTATTAGTCATGATATAGTTTTCTTTTCTGAAGAACACCCCGGTATAAAAGATATGGTTGTTGCTCTTCACATTAGTGAGCCTGTTCTTAACAGTAATATTGCAGAAAAACAAGGAGTTAAGGGTTTCCTATTGAAGTTCCTATTTGATCAAGCTTGTATGCATGTCAAAGAGAAGAACTGGACTGCTTTCCAAGCTATTCTAGCTGTGTGTATCTATGGGATTGTTCTGTTTCCGAATATTCCTGATCTGGTGGATATGCACGCCGTCAGGATCTTTATGTCGAAGAATCCTATACCTACCTTGCTAGGCGATGTGTATCATTCAGTTCACTATAAGAATGAGAATAGGCATGGGAAAACTGTGAGTTGCTATGCGCCGCTCTTAGCTACTTGGTTTCTGAGTCGTCTCCCTGAATCTGGCGCTTTCGTTGATACGAAAGATTCTCTGAAGTGGTCTAAGAGGGTTATGGGCTTGACTGCTGATAACATCGTTTGGATTAATCGTGACTTGCTAGGAATGGAGATCATTTGCAAATGCGGAGAATTCCCTAATGTTCCCTTAATAGGGAGGAAAGGTGGAATTAACTATAACCCCTCCCTAGCTATCAGACAGTTTGGCTATCCTTTGAAGAATCCACCCGAAGAGCGAGATGTCTGAGAATCCTTATTCTTCAATGGTATTGAGGATCAAGGGTTGATAAGGAAAGTTGTGAATGCTTGGAAACAGGTGACTAAGAAGGGTAAGATTCCATTCGGGAAAAGTAACAATCGGGCTTTCCATCCATATAAAGAGTGGATTAAAAAGAGAGCTGAAGAGGAGCTTTTCCCATTCCCAGTGGAACCACCTCTGTATCCTTTGGTGATCGAGCCTCCTACCACCGTTGAGTTGGAGAAGTATAACACATTATGGGCTGAAAAGGAAAGGTTGCGGGAAGAAAATAATGAGCTAAAGAGAGAAATTTATCAGTGGAAGCATGAGCGGGGTGAAGCTGTTCATACCGCCAAGTTGAAGACAGAGCTCCTTGCTAAAGCAGAAAAAGAGCTTACTGACATGGTCGCATCCAGGGAAAGAATGAAACAAGCTTTGGATGGTATCAGTAGCGTTCTCAGGTCCAAGGATGAGGAATTAGGCAAGGCTTTGTTGAAGATTCACAGGTTCAATGATCACCAAGAGACCGCCATGGCTGAGAATAAAAGAAAGGAAGACGACTACATAGCTAAGATTGATCAGTTGAAGTCGACGCTCAAGAAGAAAGACGCCGAGATCTTATCAGGGATATTCAAGAGACAAGTAGTCGAAGGTCGACTCAAGGAGGCTATAGCCTCCATAAAGGAATTGAAAGTCTAAGCTGAAGTGAAGAAACCTAGACATGAGGGTCCTAGCATAGATGGTGCTACTAAAGAAGACGCTTGGGAGTTACATTGTCGATACTTGGATGGGATCTTACACAGGAGAGACCTTCTTATCCAAGGACTGATTCAGAGACCGAAGCATCCCGATACCAGAAAGTTGTTCTTGGAAGTTCAAGACTGGTGCAGAAAGCATAGTGGATGGGGAGGATTGACTCTTGTAAACCTTGATGACATGCCTTAGTTTTCTTCCTTCTTTTATTGTATGTGGATCACCACCAGGCTTGTTGGTTGGGACCTATGGTTTTTGTATTCAGACTTGTTATCTCAGATTTGTGGTTGTTGACATTCGGCTTTTCTCTGGTTTTCTTAATATATGAGCAGAAGTTCCATTATATCTTGTTATTAAACCAGAATCAAGGGGTGGATCGCCTTGTGAATTTTCAAACACGTCCATTTGCATTTGAATATTCATAATCATTTTGCATAATCATTTTGCATGACATGTGTTTATTTCCGGTGTTTTTATCTTGTTCTAATCTCGGGATTTCAGATCAGCACATTCACCGGTATTTTACCAGACCAAGTCAGAAGAGAATCATGGAACGAATCCAAGCTGAGTTGAGGGAAATGCGAAGCCAGATGGGGCAATTTAGGGAAGACATGCTCCAGGAGCAGAGAATGCTAAGGGAAGAGATCAATCAGATGAAGACTCAGATGGGTTTAATCATGGAAATTTTAAATAAGGAAGAAAGTCCTGTGCCCGCTTCCACAACAGAGGTCCTTACTCTTCCTATCTCTTTGGGGTCTCCCCTAGACCATGAACTGCCTCGTGGATCCTCCCCACCGTCAGAGCTTTTTCATCAACAACCATTTCTTGAGGGTCTTAATCCAGAAAAGTTTGAAAAGAAGTTTGATCAGATTCCGATGCCATACGCTCAGTTACTTCAGCACTTGCTCAAGTTTCAACTGATTGAATTGATTGCAGCGGGACCTCCACACACCAAGTTTCGTATGGGTTCCAACGTCCATGATAGGTGTGAATTCCATTCAGGGGCACCGGGTCATAGCTTTGAAGATTGTAAGATGCTCAAGTACAAAGTCCAAGAGCTCATTGATTCAGGGGTAATCAAGTTTACATCAGTTGGCACTGGTAAACAAAGTGATGTTACTCCCAGTATTGCAAAGGGACTGAGGACTCCCTCTTTCGCCAAAGGATCCACCTCGCGTCAGGGATCCCTTCCACAACCCTTGTTTGTGCCTCAGCCGAGTGCAGAAAGGAAAGTGTAGGCCCAAATTGGGCGCCCAAATCAGTACCGACAGCAGAATTATCAGCAACAGGGGCAACCGAGACCAAGAAGGCCCAAAAGGATAATTGATCCTATTCATATCCCGTATAGTCAGCTGTTTTTGCGCCTGCTCAAGAAGTCTCTGATCCAAGCAAGGGGTACCGCGCCAGTACCGTACCCTATTCCTCCCGATTATGACATGACTGCTAGGTGCGAGTTCCACTCGGGAACGTTCGGGCACACGATTGATGAGTGTAATGTATTCAGGCATAAGGTGCAAGACCTGGTGGACTCGAAGATCATTGTATTCACTGAAGATGATATGTACATCAATGGAAGCCTCCTTTCTCAAATGAACACTCAGTCTGCAAGTACGTCCAGGCAGAATTAAGCTTCCTCAGCAATAGCAATCTTCAGCTTCTTTACAGCATTTTCATTTTTAGTTTTTATTTTTTGTTAAAGCATCTTATGTATGCAAGACTTATTTGTTTTTATGATGATATTAATGCAATGAATATGTTTTCCTTGAAGTAATCCATTCGTATTCACTCTTAAATGTTTTTATGCACTGCAATACCAATTTTCTTTGTTTAGAACTCTTGAGGGAGGATGATGAGACGAGAACGCGGAATCTCTGGTCGTATGTTCAAGGATAGAACCCTGTTAAGGATGTACAGGCATTGTTTCAAACCCATAAACACTGGAGAGATAAGGAGATAAACCCTCGTTAACCCCTTTGAGCCTTAGAGTAGGAGTTTCTTTCGTACGAAAAAACCCTCATACTTAACCCAGGGGCAGGGTAGGCGTCAGTTAGTTTGACCGAGCGCTCAAATTCCAAGGAGAATGTGCAAGATGGTTATCCGTCAACAACTAAGGAGTGAGGCATTCACAACCCTTTCAAGCAAACAAGACAACCAGTGTCACACGCTTTGTTCAAAAGGGGAATAAAAAAGAAGGAGAGAAAGCCCGCTAAGTCGAAACTTGACTTAGGCAAAAGTTAGGGCATCCCGCTGGACTTCAAAATCGAAAAACCCAAAAGGGTCAGTCCAGGCAAAATTAGGGATCAAAAAGCAAAAGAAAAAGCGGAAAGTGTTACAAAAGAAAATCCCCGGTAAGAACAAACTCGTGTGATCACAGGAATGAAAGATAAAAAGGGATGACTGTCACTCCAAAACCTCGCTGGGTGTCAAACCATTAGTGGCATAGGTTCCTTAAAGATCATAAACCTTCGGAGAGATGAGCGTTTGTGTCAGATTAACTGAACATAGGATTGGAGAACATCACGAAGAGTGGGTGGGCACCAATAAACTTTGAGCCATAAATCCTTTTTTCTGAAACCGTGAACCAAACCACGTTACAACCCTTAAAAGTCCTAATTGAAACAGGGTTTATTCCGAAGGCGTACTTAAACAGGACAGCGTTCCTGACTCCTATAAGTTGTGCTAATAAGATTTGTTGGTATTGCATGTGCGCATTGTTTTGCCATTCAAAAATCAAGGTCGCATCCCAGCTAGTGATTCGTTCACAAGGTTGGGCGACGCATTTTCAATAAAAAACTTCAAGGTTAACATAAGTGTTACATTAGAATTCTCATTCTTATAATAAACATTTTCTGTTTGCATATACATGTGCCTAAGCATCAATGTAGCTTACACAGTGAAAGTCAGTCAAGAAGCTTGATCCTGCCAAGTTGGGTTGCTTAAAAATTCCGAAGGACAATCATATCAAGAGGCATGCTGCCAAGAGACTCAGTGTAGAGTGGGCTCTCCCAGTAAGTCGTGTTAAGATGGAGCCAATCTGGGGTAGTCACATCGAGAAGTCCCTTTGAAATTCAGTTATTCTGGGGCATTCATTCTAAGATCAGGGGCAAAGTCACTTCAAAGCTCATATTGGGACAGGCCACCTCCAGAGCGTGGGAGATTATCCACTCCTGAAAATGGTTAATTGAAAGCACCTCTTCAAGGCAGAATATTTCAGGTCATTGCAAATCCCTTTCGAAGTAATGTACTTCATGGATTATGAAGACTGGGGCAGTTATGTCGAGATATGATAAATCTCTCCAAGAGTTTGAAGACCCTGGGGCAGTGCGAATGCCCGGTCTTCTGTAAAATCCTCTTGAGGTGATTTCTTCCATTAGACCTGGTGGTCTGGGGCAAGTGGAAAGTTCAAAGGGCCGTCTATGACCTTAGAAATAAGTCAGGATTGAAGGGCAACAGGATCGTACTTCCCCAGCAGCTTACTCTCCCCAGCATTGAGGTTGCAATTTCCTCAGCAGAGCAGACCTTCCCTAGCAGGAGACTTAGGAGGTATTTTCCCCAGGTCAAGACGTTATTTCCCCACAAAGTCAAGGTGCTCCTCCTCCCCGATCAGCAGGCTAAGTCCAGTAGTATCCCCAGCAGGTTTTAAATCCAAAGTGATATTTGACACTTTCTTGATCCAGGCCGTGGTCTCCTTTTTCAAAAAGTTATGTATAATCCCTAGTAGAGCGAATGTTCATCTGAGACTTCATCCCCAGCAGAAGTTATTGATCCAGAGAGTCGGTCACGGTGATCCTTCTCAACGGAGTTCTGGGATTCAGAGGACAATTTATTTTTGTCAGCCCGATCTGAATCATTCTTTTCTCTCCGGCATTTATTTTACTGGAGGGACCCCTTTTTGCATATCATAAGCACTTGCATTGCATCCTCAAACGCGTAGCATTTCCACTTCGTGTGGAGCATTACGGCAAAATTCAAACATTTGCATTCGAAGCATAAGCCAGGTTTGACGCTCTCTTTGCCAGTTTCTCTTTCTCAGCGGAGATAACACAGTTCAGGAGATTTTGGAGGGATGCGTTCCTCATACTTGTACTCCCCGGCAGAGTCTTTTATTTAGACTTCTTCTTCCCCAACGGAGTCATCTTACCAGTAGGTTCTGAAACGAGGTGGTTTAAAACAGAAGTTTTGTTTTCACGTTATCCCCAGTAAAGTCCACTTTATATTAGTCTTCCTTTGCGGGTATAATTGAGGTTGTATTCGTTTTGTGGGTGCGATTGAGGTCGTATTCGTTTTTTATTTGTAGGAGTGATTGAGGTCAGTCTTCCTTTGCGGGTATAATTGAGGTTGTATTCGTTTTATGGGTTCGATTGAGGTCGTATTCGTATTTTATTTGTGGGAGTGATTGAGGTCAGTCTTCCTTTGTGGGTATAATTGAGGTTGTATTCATTTTGTGGGTGCGATTGAGGTCGTATTCGTATTTTATTTGTGGGAGTGATTGAGGTCAGTCTTCCTTTGCGGGTATAATTGAGGTTGTATTCGTTTGGTGGGTGCGATTGAGGTCGTATTCGTATTTTATTTGTGGGAGTGATTGAGGTCAGTCTTCCTTTGCGGGTATAATTGAGGTTGTATTCGTTTTGTGGGTGCGATTGAGGTCGTATCCGTATTTTATTTGTGGGAGTGATTGAGGTCAGTCTTCCTTTGCGGGTATAATTGAGGTTGTATTCGTTTTGTGGGTGCGATTGAGGTCGTATTCATTTTTTATTTGTAGGAGTGATTGAGGTCAGTCTTCTTTTGCGGGTATAATTGAGGTTGTATTCATTTTGTGGGTGCGATTGAGGTCGTATTTGTATTTTATTTGTGGGAGTGATTGAGGTCAGTCTTCCTTTGCGGGTATAATTCAGGTTGTATTCGTTTTGTGGGTGCGATTGAGGTCGTATTCGTTTTTTATTTGTAGGAGTGATTGAGGTCAGTCTTCCTTTGCGGGTATAATTGAGGTTGTATTCGTTTTGTGGGTGCGATTGAGGTCGTATTCGTATTTTATTTGTGGGAGTGATTGAGGTCAGTCTTCCTTTGCGGGTATAATTGAGGTTGCATTCGTTTTGTGGGTACGATTGAGGTCGTATTCGTTTTTTATTTGTAGGAGTGATTGAGGTCAGTCTTCCTTTGCGGGTATAATTGAGGTTGTATTCGTTTTGTGGGTGCGATTGAGGTCGTATTCGTATTTTATTTGTGGGAGTGATTGACGTCAGTCTTCCTTTGCGGGTATAATTGAGGTTGCATTCGTTTTGTGGGTGCGATTGAGGTCGTATTCGTTTTTTATTTGTGGGAGTGATTGAGGTCAGTCTTCCTTGGCGGGTATAATTGAGGTTGTATTCGTTTTGTGGGTGTGATTGAGGCCGTATTCGTTTTTATTTATGGGAGTGATTGAGGTCAGTTTTCCTTTACGGGCGATTGAGGTCGTATTCGTTTTCTTATGGACATGATTGAGGTCGTATTCCCTTTTTCCAGCATGCTCTGTCTCGTTGTTCTCATCATTAGCAAATTTCTGGGGTTCTTTCAGTATTCAATCCTCGTGTATCCTGGAATGTCTGAGAGTCGTTGCTATCATACCACTCAGGACCAAGTTGATTGAATAGGGGCAGCTGTTGCACCCCAAAATTTGCCCTCCTTACCTTTTACTAACTGGCTTATGTTTCATTTCATTATCATGTATGCATATCATTAGCATGGGATCAAGGTGCCTGAGGTAGTCCAAGAAGGTCATATCTGGTCCACTACATCATCAAGAGTTCACAAGTGGCAAGAGATTTCAAGTGGATCACTCTCTCTTAACTAGTGCATGAATTAGGGTTTTGGAAATCTTGGGTTTATTGCTCCAATGGGCAGGCTCCTTGGGTTTTCATCATCACCAAATGGCATATCTTATCTTTGTTGGAGAGGATACACATCATATTCAGAGGAATTTGGATTTTTAGACTGTGTTATTTCCTCCTAGACTGAGGGTACCAAAACTAGGGTTTGCTATAAAGTCAGTTTATTTCTGATTTTTTGGGCAAGACTTGATTCCATGGTATTCCTTGGGTCCCTAAGCATCTAGGAGTGGAAGATTGTCCATCAGTTTGATTCAGGAGAAGTTCAATTGGCCAATGGATTGAGAATTAGTTAACTTGGTCAAAAAGTCAACTATGGTCAACACAAAGTCAAACCTCAAGATTTTTGGTCAACATCAAGATTATGGGGTGAAATTCATCATTTGATCAAGGGTTGATCACAATTCATCAGGGAAACCTCAGAATCATTAAGAATCAGGAGTTACTAAATTAGGGTTTTTGTAGGAAAAGTCAACTGTACTTTGACCAGGCCTAACTTCCACATACTTCATCAAAAATTCCTCAACCAAATCCCATCTTGAAGTAAATTTAATTCCCTACAACTTTGTGTCTCACAAGCCAAGGGCAGAAATGCTTCATTTGGGAGATATGAGCCAAGACATCATAGGTCATTTTGAAAGTCAACAAAAGTCAACCTTCTTCAAAAGCTCATAACTTGAACATGGAAGATCAAATTGACATGGGACCAAAAGGGTTGGTTAGAGTACATCTTGAGGTTTCTAAAAAGTATTAGCTTGCATTAAGAAGCTAAAAATTGGAGGAGTTATGCTTAGTCAAAGTTGGGCAATTTTGAGGAGGTGCACAAAGCAAACTATGTCTAAAATCCAAATTTTGACAAATGGGCCATAAGTTTCTTAAACCAAACATAAACATAAAGCCATGCATGACCCAAGGAGCATATATTTGTTTTTTTCTCATTTTATTTTATTTTTAGTGGATTTAATTAGTTAAATTCAATATTAAATGAAATAATTCAAAAAATAATTAAACTTGGAATTACCCAAGCCCAAGTCATTGTCAGAAGGAAACCCTAGTCTTTATAAGCTAATTCATGCTAGGGTTGAAGGAGGAGACACGTGCAATTGGAAGAATTCTCACAAAACCCTAAAAGAGGATTCCTCACCAAAACTCACGATCCACAAGGAGATTCTTCAAACTCCTTCCACAAAGCTTCTCTTGGTAATTTATAGAGTGCATATCAACCTCTATTTGCAGCAAAAAGCAAGAACTCAGACCGTGCCATCTCAGGTTGGGGTTGATTTTGTGGATCGTGAAACTCGTTTTTTAAGCATGCATATTGTTGTGTGAATGTCATTGAGTATGCTGATATAATTTTTGTGGTGTTTGGACGTGTATACTGCTTGATATGTGTGTTTGAACTTTTATGCCCTAACCTTAACCTCATCGTTTTTCAATATGTATTGGTTATTGTTAAATTTTAATAGGATATTCGTGATCCTCATAAAAATCTGGACAAAACGGTGTATGGTTTTGCATTTTCTGGAAAAAAATGAGTTGCAGGCGGTGGCCGGAGCTAGGGCTCTGGCGAAGGGGGCGGCGGCGACGGAACCAGTCCGGCGAGAAGGCTGGAGGTTGAAGACGGGCTCCTGGCCGTTGATTTGCGCGATCCAACGGATACCATTGCGCCACCTATTTTTTCTTTTTATTTTTTTTGCTGATTTTTAATTATGTTCAGGTGTTATTCACCCCATGCTAACTACTATGTTCCACCAACCATTCCTTTTGCTTTGTTTACTTTTGTGTCCGTTGACTAATCCTAGGCCGTCTGATGGATCATGTGGCTGAGAGGACGCCACTGCATTAAAACACTCACGCGCATGGCACATGGAAGGGCACACGGTGGACTCCCCAATTTTTTGTTTGGTCTGATAGTTTGGTGGGCTGGGTTGCTATGCGCACCCCCCACCCTTTGGCCCAACCATAGTTCTAACGCATTTTTATGCTAAATACACCCCCCAGGTTTTTTTATTATTTATTTTTCTGACAGATTTGTTGGACGGGCTTCACTATCCGCACCCCCGTTTGGCCCGTTTTAATTATTTCAACATGTCCTCCTTACTACACGCACCCCCCCCCCCCTGCATTCTTTTATTTTTTTTTTCTTTTATTTCACTTTTATTTTATTTAATTCATAATAATTTCACTTTTAATTCATTAAAAATAGTTTTCTACATCTAAAAATCATCATAAAATTAATATATCATCTTTATCATGTTATAAAATTAATACAAATTTTATTTTTATTTTTATTTTATTTTTCATCATTTGAATTAATTGTTTAATTCAACTTCTTTTTAATTACACATATAATGCATCCTTGAACTTCTTGATTTTATTTCTCTTCATCTATAAAATGTTTTTCATTCGTTCTTTTTGCATTCATTCATGAACAGTCTAAATTGCATAAAAATATTTTTCTTTCATTTTTAAATTTTTTTCATATTGCATTTAGGTCCTTCACTTTGGCACGTTGGACCCTCTCCCTTATTTGACTTTCGTGTGATTATTTGAGTGGCTAACGCTTTGAATTTTTGCAGGGATTTTTTATATATTGTTTGCCTCTGGTTGAGGATCCCTTAGGATTAATTTGAGAATTTTAGGAATCATTTTTCCAATTATTGGGTTTGTTTTCAATTGAGATTTTCTTGCAGGCGCACCTTTGACTTTATATGATTACCTTGTTTGAAAGGCATTCATGCCATTTGCTTTAGGGGTGCTCTTTGATTTCTTTGATTCATGTTTGGTTTATTATTATCGTTGTTTGCCGTTGTTTGATTTTCATTCACCTCATTGCTTGTATTTATATCTGTTTTTCACTAACCTTTTATGCAGGATCAAGGTAAGTTCCTTAAAGGTATGGATAAGCATTCATGGTTACCCTTACCTTTCTTCTCTCCTATCTTCTTCCTTTAGGGTTTAGGTTGAACCTCACTAACCGTAGGTCACCCATGCATGATAACTTTAGGGTTCATAGTCTCCCTTAGAGTTACCCTTGTGTCTTCTCTCTCCTCATCTCAAATTTCTTTAAAACACTTGATAATAATAAGGTGTATTGCGCACGAGCCTTAAGTATGGGGAATGAGAAATGAGGGGCTTCCTCTCATCTCTCTAGAGTGCTTAGCGAGCGTCCTGTCTTGGGACGATGCGTTAAGTATTCGCCCCTGTGCCCTAGACTTTGGTGCAATGCAACTTAGGAACTAACTTAAGTCACTTCTGTCCTAAAAGATACCAACCAACTTCAAACTTTTTTTTGTCCTTCGGGACCTTCAAACTAAAGGCTATTTTCAAAAAGGGCACGTTACCCTCCGTCTGAGACGCAAACAGGCATCGACCCTAACTGTCGGACGCTAGCTTAACGTCGCTCATAAAAAACACAAAAACAACTTGGTCCGAACTACGTTGACTCTGAATTCCCCATTGCACAAAGGGGGTACGTAGGCCTAGGACGTCGACGTCCTACCGAGTCTGTCCTTGTTTTCCCTTCTCCGTCTTAGTACAGCCATAGATGATAGTATAACTCACCCTTAGAATAGACATCAAGCGTGGATCCCATCGAGTACGATGGACGCGTGGGGTGCTAGCACCTTCCCCTCGCGTAACCGACTCCCGAACCCAGGCTATGGTTGCGATGACCATTCCTTTCCCTCTTCCTAAGGTTTATGCAGTGTTCCCTTTCCCTCTCTTGGGATAAATTTATACGGCTGGCGACTCTGTTTTTCCGCGCCACTCTCGCGTTTGTACCTGGATGAAAATCCCGGGAGCGACACCCTTGGAGGCAATTGTATATGCTAAATTCCACAAGGTGGGATCCTTGCCGCCCATAGCGGCAAATATCTTTGCTGGATTTCCCAAGGCAGGATCCTTACCGCCCTTAGAGGAAATTGTATATGTTGAATTCCCCAAGGTGGGGTCTTTCCCCCCATAAAAGCGAGTATCTATGTTGGATTCCCCAAGGCAGGATCCTTGCCACCCTTAAAGTCAATTGTATACGTTGGATTTCCCAAGGTGGGATCCTTTCCGCCTGTAGAGGAAACTAAAAATAACATATCCCCCATAGAGGACCCTTGCCACCCATAGGTATGAGTAAAAAGGACGAATCCCTCCGAAGAAGGGATTTTCATCGCCTTAGAAGCGACCATAGCTACAAACATTTTAAGATTAATGCAAAATAATAGAACAGTTAATAGTGAGATCAATTAATATAAAGATGCCCACAAAATGACACAACTATTCAAAATAATTACAAAAGCCCCCAGAGGGGTAAACAAGATTACAACCAAAAGGGGATAAAGTAAATGAAATCACTTTTCGTCCACCAGTTCCCCATCTAAAACCACTTTAAAAAGGTCCATGGGGCTTAAATCCATATGGGGATAAAAGAGGGACACCCGTCTTCTCGCCTCTTTAAAGTCGTGATTAAAGGTCGACACAATGTCATTCGTAAGCTAAGAAACCCACTCCTCCTTGGTTTCAAGAGCGCTATGATATTCCTCGAGCAACTTCCATAAAACCTCCACCTTTGCTTATTGAGCACGCGTTTAAACAGCCACTCCCTTGGCAAGCACCTTCAGATCATTCCTCTAAACGTCATTTGCTTTAACGCAACCCCGCCTACATGGGTTGTTCAGAAAAATCATCTTGAACTGCATTTTGCCCAGGGTATCATAATGTTTCTCCCTTAACACTTTCCCCACCAAGAAACATCTCATAACAAGCGATTAAAGATGCAAGTAGTCTAAGTATGGTTTGATGGGATTTATGATCATTGGAAACATCCTTTGATGATGAGACCTAAATGGAATGTAACTAAATCCTTATATCCAAGTATAGTTCAAGCAAGTGTCTATAAGATTGAATTACCTGACAAGTCTTGAAGCTTCAAAGTGTGAAAGAGAGGAAGTGTGAAAGCTTGCATTGTCGTGTTTGAGTGAAAAATGTGTTGTAAAAGCAAAATGTAGTTTTCATAAAGTTATATGGATAAATCACACCCACACACACACATACACACACATGCACGCACACACACGCACACACACATACACACACACACAATAAAAACATGTTTTCAAACTTATTTTTTTTAAAAAGTTATTCCTAAAAATGTTTTGAAGTCGTGCCTGTTGAATTAGGAACCATCTGAATGATTTTGGACAAAATTTGTATTTTCCAATCGATTGTCACCTATACACAATCGATTGGGTCAATGTAAGTTATCCTTAATCTTTTAGAACAATTTTTTAATGAAAGATTGTTGGGTGAAAATATGGAGTAGAGAAACGGTCTAAAGGGGGGTGAATAGACCCTTATTAAAAAAATTGACCGATTTTCCAAAAATAGAATATCAAAGGTTTTTTAAAAAATGCGCGGAAGACTTAAAGCAAAAATTAAGATCTTATGCTTATACTGGAGTTCAACCACATTGAAAAATACACAATTAAAAAATCTCACTGATTGTTCAAAGACAATGATTAATTGAGTAATTGTATATTACACGTGATGTGTCTTGTACAATGATTCAATTAATATCGGATTCTAACAACACTGGTTTTCCATATTTTAATCAGCACTAAATCTCAATTAGGTGTAATTTTTAAAAAAACATAATCTTACTTAATAAAACCGTACCGGCTGAAATAAATGATAAACTACGCTAAGAATTGATAACCTAAGCATGCAATTAGGCTACGAAAATTAAAATGAGAGAGAGAGAGAGAGAGAGAGAGAGAGAGAGAGAGTGCATCGGGATATAAGTGGTTCAAATATATGGTCCTCGCAAGAACCTACTCCACTCTTCAATGGTTTCCCATTGGAACCTATTTTATTCCACTATGTTTTGACAAATATTACAAGAGTTCATACAATCACCGATCCAAAATAATGATGAGAAAAATAAATCTCACATCTGGATCTTGAATTCTATACAACTTAATTCCAAACTCTTATGTGGAATCTTTACTCTATTTTCGCTTCTTGAAACTTCCAACTTCACAAATTTGCTCACAAACTTCATGTGTGGAAATCATCCTTTGATCCCACCAATTTCTTAAGAAGTTAATTATCCGAAGATTGAGAAAAATTCCACCTTATCTGTAGCCTTCCACACAGTCACTACCAAGGTCACCTGGAGAGAAGAACCTCCTTCCTTTCATTGAAATTTGTCACTACCATTGACAACAACCTCTTACTTTTAAGCTTCCTAAAAATGTTTACCAAACCTTCAAGAATAATTAGTTTCAAGAAAAAGTATCCCTCAATAATTACAAACCTCTCATGATCAAGATCTGAAATCAAAACTAGTGGTTGAAGATGAAAGAAATTATGTTTGCAAGAGTTTTTTAGTTTTCAAAAAAGAGAGGGTGTTGATTTCACAAAATTACAATGTAGATTATGAAATTTCTTTTTGAAAATAAGACGAAAAAATGAATTTATATGTGCTTGAGATTAAGCACAAAAATGGATGGAAAAAGTTAGTTAGATTTGAGTCAAGAATATTTCATGATTCGATTCAAATGAGCAAGTAAAGTGAAACAAGATCTCATAAAGAAATTGATCTATTTTTGTGTGATTCGAGTCACCTTATATTTCTAATTCGAGTCATAAGGCTCATGATTAGAATCAGGTATAAAGCTTTATTTGAGTCAATTTGGACAGAGCCAAACAAAAAAATGTGAAAAATAATGGATTCAAGTTAGATATAAGTGTTATTCAAATAAAATGAGGCAGAGGTTGGTCAGATATGTTTGATTCGAATAAAGTGCAACTTGTGATTTGAGACACAAAGCTTCCTGATTTGAATCAAGATAAAATTGTGATTCAAGTCACAAAATTTGAAAATATTCAATTTTCCCCTGTTTAATTTTATTCCAGTCAGGATATGTACATGATTCGATTCATGCACATGAAATCTCAATTTTTCATGTTTTTCAAAATACTTTGAGATTTCTCTTTCCACCTAACTTAAACCAAAAACACATATGGTTCTTTTTCCACTAACTCAACTAATTGACTAAAAGGATTATGATCAAACTCAAATATAACAGTTGAATTATGCATGGTAAAAAAGGAATTGATTCAAAACTTGATTAAGAGGTGTGCAATCATGAAGGAGACTCAACAAACAATAATAAGTTAAGCGAAAGTACAAGATAAGAAACAAAACTGTATTGGGGTTCTCCCTATGAATGTATTAGGGAAATGGAACTTCAAAGACAAAGGTTATATATCTTTTCCTTCCTTTTTGAATAGCATAAACGATTAATCTGAAGTCTTCCAATCGTTTGGAGAAAGATGCTAATTGATCGGCACATTAATTTTTGCCCAAAAATTTTTCTTTTTTTGTGCCACACTCTAGCCTATAAATAGAGTACTTTTCCTTCATATTTTCATATCCAGAATTATGAGAATTCACATCTCACTCCTCACTCTCTCTCAAAAATATTTTCTCACTTTCTCTCACTTAGAAATTATTCGTGTTGCTTTTGAAAAATGTCTTTTATTAGTGAGACACCTTTGTGATTTTAAAAGGTTAGTATTAAAAATTCACCAAGGAACATTTTCTACCTTGATTGAATAATTTATCCATAAGGTATTGTTTTTGTTTGGGTTTGAAACTAAACCCTTTAAAATATTTGGTTGGGAATTTAACTACTAATCGTCAGTTTGGTTGGAAAGCTTAGCCAAAAGCTTTCTTCAGTTCAAGATTAGCCTGGTATAAAATCTCACATTGGTTCATGGTTATCCTGATAACATCCTCGGTTTGGTTTGTAAGATAAGTCCAATTAAATGCTTGGTAAGGTTGGAGATAAGACCAGTAGTCTCATAGGTTCATGGTCAGCCTGTCTAAACCTCGATTTGGTTCGTGAGATCATCCTAGATTAAAATCTCACCTAGGTTGGAAAGAAGACTAACCGCTTCAATTTATTATTTGGAAGGAAGACTAATAACTTATTTCCGTCATTTTCCTTTTGGTTGGAAGTTTGCGAGAAACTTTATTTTCCTTGTATAAGGGGTTCGAGAGTTCAACCTAATAAAAGCTCTTAATATTTAATGGATACTCTCAAGAACAAACCTTGGGAGTGAGGATTAGGCCTTTTCTTTTTTAGCGAGCCTCTATAATTCCTGGTGTTATCTCTCTATCTGTTAACTCTTTACTTTTCATATTTTATTCTTTATTTCCGCTGCTAATTTCTAAAATCTTTTTGAAATGAATTTAAACTATGAAAATGATCCTAAAATATTTTCAAACTACCGTTTTTTCTGAAACCCACAATTCACCTCCTCTTCTGTATAGAGTCATATGTCCAACAAATACGTCATTGCTGCTAGTTTTTATGCACATGTATTATAGATGAAACAACACTTAAGTGATTATGGTATTAATCTTGAAATTTTGTCGATTAAGTATGACAATATTAGTTCCATAAACCTCATTAAGAAATGTGAGACAAATAAAAAGTGAGATGTTTATAGTGATCTGTGCAAACTAATCAAAAGCTAAAGAACTTCACCAAAATGATCCAAATTCAAAAAGCTCACATGTGATCCTTTCTCGATCTATTTATTTATGCTCGTATAGGAACAAATGTAAAAGTAAGTGGCTAAAGAACTTCATCATTATAGATGTTGAATAAAAATACATTTATTATTTTCATCATGGAAGAGAACCATTTTTCCCTTCCATGATGGATTCATTAACACAATGATTTCATTATAGATGTTGACTAAAAATACATTTATTATGTTTCCTACTTATACTTCAAGCACCATTATAAGCAATACAACTTAACCAAACAAAATTTGTAGAAATCAGCAAGTGAAAAATTCAACTAACGGTTCAGCTAACAACAATACAAGTGAAGTCCAATAGATCTCAGTGATTCATTTGCTAATGATGATTAAAAAAACATCAACATAAAGTGAAGAAGATGATTCAACCTCAACTGAACCACAGGAGGGCTACAAACAAATTGCACCTGAGATTAACCAACAAAGTCAACAAGATAACACCCACACTCATTGGATGCAGACTAGAAGCAATGATGGGATTAACAAGCCTAAACAACCTTACATAGAACTGACATAGGCACACATAAATGAAAAAAAACTAGGGAATGTCAAATAGGCATTAATCAAGCCAAATGGAAAAAAGTTATGGATGCAGAATTCAAGGCTCCAATGTCTAATCAAACTCAATCATTAGTACCATTAAAGTGTCAAGAAAACATCATAGACTCAAAATTGATCTTCAAGACTAAATAAAAAGCATATGGATTAATTAAAAGGAGGAAAACTAGATTATTTGCAAGAGGGTTTCAACAAAAAATGCGCATAAACTTTGAAGAAACATTTAGCCACATTGTTAAGTCTAACTCAATTAGAATCATCTTGTCTATTGTTATACATATCATTTGGGAAGTTAGGAAATTGGGCATAAATAAGGAATTTTTAAATGGAAGTTTTAATAAAACAGTGTTTAGGTGCCAACCGAAGGGATACATAGACTCAACCAAGCCTAATCACGTGAGCAGATTATCCAAAGTTGTATATAGTCTAACACATGCACCAAGATCTTGGTTTGACAGCCTAATAAACACACTACTAAATTTGGGATTTCAAAACACAAAAAGTAAATCATCTCTTTTTGATATTAGAGATACAAACCATATCACATATATATATATATATATATATATATATATATATATATATATATATATATATATATATATATATATATATATATATATATATATATATATATATATATATATAACATATTATTAAAAGGCAACAACAACAAGTTCTTAGAGACATTCATCAATCAACTTAATATTGTATTCTCACTGAAAGACCTTGGACATATACATTACTTTCTAGGTGTTAAGGTTAACATAAATGATATAGGAATGTATCTAAAATAAACAAAGTACATAATATATATATATATATATATATATATATATACTACAGAAGTTTAACATTACAAAATTACCAGCTTGTCCAACATCAATGGTATCTAGTTGACAATTAAAAATGAGAGGAACCAATGTCGGATTCAAATTTTTTCAAACAAATTGGTGCATTGCAATATATGTTTAACAAAATACCTGACATTGCATTTGTTGTCAACAAGCTCAACAAATATGTAAGTTATCCTACCGTGGATCAATGTCAAGGGATAAAAATAATATTAAGATATCTCAAAGGCACAATAGATCTATGTATACACATAAAAACCTCAAATGACCTTAACATGATAAGGTTTTATGATGCAGATTGGGCAACTAATTCCAATGATAGAAAATTCATGGTAGGACAATGTGTATTTATTTGTGAAACACTAGCTTCTTTGTCCTCAAGAAAATATAAAGTAATGATACAATCGAGCATGAAATATGAATATAGGGCTTTAACTAGTCTTATGGCAGAAATAGCTTGGGTAAGATTACTTCTAGTAGAATTGAAGTTACCAATGCTTAGAAAAATAGGTATGAGGCGTGACAACTTAAGTGCCAAGTCAATTACATCCAATCCAGTTATGCACGCTCGTTCCAAACACATTAAGATATATGTGCACTACATATGTGATCAAGTTTTATAAAATGAATTCAATATGACCTATGTCTTTACTGTTTATAAAATTGGATATTGCCTGACTAAACCTCTCACTCACAAAAAATTAAACATGTTGAGATTCAAACTTGGAATGACTATGTCGCCACTAGTTTTAGAGGGAGAGTTAGAGAAACTAAAAATCCTATAATTAATGACACTCACATACAAGATTTATTATAACTACCATTGACATTACTTTAGTATCGTAAGTGTGACTCTTAATATGATTCTAGGATCATGATTGTACATCACTACATGTATTTAAGCTTACTGTCCGAATCCTAGTTAAAGGGGGTTTTAGTTATCGTCTCCACAGGGATTGCAGATATTTTGATGCTTGTCATTCAATAGTTTATTGTTTCAAGAAAAAAGGTTTTCAAAGTTTTGTTCATTAAATTGTCATGTTTTTAGTAGCAAAGCTTATAAATTCTAAAGAGTTTGATTAACAAAGTATATCAAAAGTAGTTTTCATCTACGCTAACTTATACGTATTCTTTCAATCTTGCATGTGAAGTCAGATCTGATTAATAATTTCGCACATTCTCTCAACACCGTCTATCTCTAGAGCAGCGTTGTGAGAAATAGTGTATTCATTGCTACACGATTTCTCCATATAACAACCAATATAGTGTCATACCCCAAATTTTGACCACTAAGATTTCTCATCATTGTGCAAATCATCATCACAATGTGGATGAACCATCATGCCTTATCAAATGCCTCAAGGGTTGTTGAGCATTCACTACAATCAAAATTAGGGTTTCAAGCCCTCTCAGAGCCTTAGACAAAGGATCAATCAAGGAATGACATGATCTTCAACTTATCTAACCTCTCAAACATCCACAATGGATCAAGAGGACTCCCACTTCAAGGATTAAGCACAAGGTTGCTCCCTTCTAGGTGGATCAAGCTTCAAGATCGCCAGTATCACCAAATTAGGGTTTTGGTCGACCAGGGCCTCCAGATGAAAAATTTCATCTGGACACAAGCCAAAGATCCAAAACACAGCCTAATGTACTCCATGGAACCTCATGGACCCAGTCATCAAGTCAATTTTGCCTCAGGGGATGCATACATCAAAAATCAGGAATTAGGGTTTCTTGACCTAATTCACCCCTAAGTTGACTTTTAGAGCAAATCAAGAGCCAAGACCTCAAGAGAGGGTTTGAGGGTCTCTAATGAGCTATATTGATCCATTTGTAACAATGGATTAATCCAAGAAGCTTGAGCAACAAGACTCAATTTCATCTGCATCACAATTGGGGTTTCAAGGAAAAAGTCAACTGTAACTTTGACTTTTGACTAGGACATGCTCCCAAGCCCTAGGACATGCCTCAATATACCCTATAACACCCATGGAACATGTCCATCAAGTTTGATTTAGGTCAAGGACATGATTTCATGAGGAATTGCACAGTTTGGAATTCATCTGATAAAAAGTCAACTGTGCACAAAAGTCAACTTTGACATTTTGAGATTTTTCACCAAAATGGATTTTTAACCCTAAAATGATTTTAATGTATGATTTGAATCATCATTCATCAAGAAAAATCAAGAAAAGTGGGATAACTTGTAAAAGGGGTAACCATAAAAACTCAGAAAATTTTCTAAGTTAAAAATAAAGTGACAAGGGTACCAACTTTGAAGGATCATAACTCCTAAACCACAAAGCCAGTTTTTTCTCATCCAAAGATGGATTTGTAGCCCTCATTACCCTCTACAAAAACTTCAACTAGACCTAAGTCCAATTCATTAAGGATTTTAAGTTATGGAGTGATCAAAATGGCTGAAATATGAAAATGTCACTTTTTCCAACATTTAGTGAAATTTTCACTAAGTCCAAATCTGTCTTCACTTTTTGCCAAATGTAGGGGGATTTTTCACTTGGATTCAAAAGAGATCAAAACCAAACATGTTCAAACAGTTGTTGTATCATGTAAGGGCTTTCCAAAATGGCCAAGAACATTACCAAATTCAACTTACACCATGAGATATGACATTGGCAAGTTGCCTTGCTGAAATCTGTCAAAGGCAAGGCAGAATTTGCAACTTTGCTCGATTTGCCAAAATCAGCCAAATTCAAATGCTCCTATCCACTTGGACACATCTGAGGATTGAATCTAAAGGGGACAATCACTGAGCCAAGCCTCCAAAGTCCATGGAACAAGAAATAGCATGTTGAACCTAGAATGGCCAAAATAGGGACAAGACTCCAATTTTGGATTGGAGCATTCAATGCATACACCAAGGTGGCATGGACTGAGCCATTCTCAACTGAATTCAGTCAAGGCTTATCCAAGACCAAGGGAACCAAAGCTCTGTACCCTAACCTCTAGTCAATGGCTAGAGGAGACTTGGATTTTCATTTGCCAACATTGGCCAAACCTACTTACCAGTTGCCATTCACTATTCCTTGCAAAACAAACTTGCTCTACTATAAATAAAGCTCAATTGTGATCAGTTTGAGTACACCAAAGCCATCTAACAGATGCTTTCCTCAAAGTCTCTTTCTCTTGGCAAAAATGCCTTTCTTAGCAAGGTAGCTATCGGGTTTTGAGTTTGAGAGCTTTTCCAATCAAACCAATCACTCACACACCTCACATACATCACATATGAGCTGATCAAACACTTAGATCACTTCTGAAACACCAATTTCACAAAATCACCAGCTGGTTGCTCAAATTTTCAATCAAGTTGCAGCTGAGGTACCACAAATTGTTCCAGCCATTTTCAATCAAGTCCAAGCATTCAAACACACTCCATAGGGTGTAGGGAAGCTGTTCAGATCATCACCACTCATTTGTAACACCTCCAAATCAAAAATCACATTGCACTTGCTGTCACGGCTTAGAGGTAAGCATATACTTGGTCATCTCTCAATCTATGCATATTTCCTCGCACAATAATTTGGCCATATGTTCATAATCATGCATGGAATGTTTTCCCTCAATTAATTGCATTGTTTGAATCGTGTATCAAAAATCCTAGCCTTCATGCAGAAATTAGGGTTCTTGAGGTTTCTTCGTGATTTCATGTTTTATGTTTAATTTAAATGAAATTAAGTGTTATAGACATGATCGTGAGGTTGAGACGAGCATAATGATATGTGGATTGCATGATATGATTACGTATTCAGTGAGATTGGGTGGAAAACGCAAATCAGCCAAACCCAGAAAAACGCGCGTGTTCTTGCTTGTGTTCTTGGCGCCTTTTTCACAAATTCAAATATTTGAATTTTGTGATTTTGTTTAATTGATTCAAAAATTAATTTCTCTCTGAGTTTTAATTATTTTGAGTTGATTCTTTTTTTAATAATTCACAAAAATGTTAAAATATTTTATTTTATCAAAAAATCCCAAAAATATTATTTATTTCATATAATTGATATTTTTGCAAAGAATTAATATTTTAATTGTTTTTGACATTTTAAATATTTTTTCTACATTGATTTTGCAACTTTTAATGCTTTCTAATTATTTTGTAGGTCAATACTTAATTTTTGAAGCATTAATCCAAGATCACAATTTGTTTTTCACATATTAAACAATTTTGATCATTTTAATTGAATTTTTATTCAATTAAATACATTTTTGAAAACAAATTAGGGTTTTTGGATTAATTCAACCCTCATAAATCATTTTAAAAACATTTTGGGCCTCTTGAGAGAGTGTAAGACCCAACCCACTTGTACAGAAATATTTTGGGCCTCATTCGTTGTATAAGTCCCTCTGTACATTTTCAAATAAACGGCACGATCATCGTCTTTTGAAAAATAACCTTGGGCCTCTCTTTGAGCTATAAGACCCATTCAAAAACACTTTGGGCCTCTATTAGAGTGTAAGACCCAATCCCCTTTTAACCAAAATCATTTTGGGCCTCACTTATTGTATAAGTCCCTCCGCGTTACAAGAAAACCTCGGCGCGATCGCCATTTCAAACGGAAAAATCATTTGGGCCTACCCTCGTGTTATAAGCCCCACTCTTTTTCTTTAAACCTTTTGGGCCTCTTGAAAGAGTGTAAGACCCATCCCTTTGTACAGAAAACCTTTTTGGGCCCCAGTCACTTGTATAAGTCCCTCTGTACAAATTCAAACAGTGCGCTCACTGATAAAACCCTGGGCCTCTCCTTGAGCTGTAAGCCCTAAATCTTTCTTTTTCAAAGCACTTTCTCCTTTGATTTTGAATATATTGTTGTTTTCAATCTTTCTTTGTTGAACAAATAACCAAACAGCATGGAAGCTCTACAACCGAGTAAGTGGTTATTGCTTTCATTTACTGTTTTCCTATACATATAACTGTATTGTGGGGCTGTTTCGCTGTAAGTCTTCTTTCATAAACTCATATCAACTGTGTAATAATAGTATAGATATTCAGAGTTTCCCCGGCAACTACGTCTAGTACTAGGAAATGCCGTTTCGTTTATTCATAGAAATAGACAACTAGATCCCCAATAGGATCACCAGATACAGTCTTCTCTTCGGCTGTCCTCATTAGGAATTGTCAAGAAGCTCTACTCCCCAAGATGAATGTATTCTCTGTGAAATGGCATCTTTGAGTTTCTTCCAAATTCTCGAACTTTCCTGAGTTTGATCTATTCTCGGTGAATAGCATTGCCTTGAATTTCTCGGGGTTTGGGGACCCACGGGCTTCTTAAAAGCATCGGCCTCCTCTTGGGCATTGTACAAGGACCCACAGGCTTCCTAAAAGCAACCCCGCCTCCTCTTGGGCTTAGTACAAGGACCCTACGACTTCTTAGAAGTATTCACAGCCTCCTCTTAGGCTTCGTATAATGATCTCTTCCTCCGGGAATGATAGCCTCCTCTTGGGCTTCGTACAAGGACCGATCGGCTTCTTAAAAGTTTTCAACCTCCTCTTGGGCTTCGTACAAATTATCCCGACGACCTCCTAGAGGTATAGGAACAGAACTTAGTCATCTGCATAGAACAGTCCTTTCATAGAGTCTACTACTATTTCTCAAAGCATAGTACAAAAGGTGAAACTCTAGACTTGGACAGTCTAACTTCCTTGAGTCTCAAAGACATTCTCAAGTGACCCCTTCGTTAAATAGGAAGGAAACCTGCAGACTCGGACAGTCTCAATACCCTTCGGATTTCCCGTTTTCTTAAAGAACAGGAATAACCCGGATCCTTGAATCAAATCCATGAATACAGTGTTGCTCATATAAGAACTGATTTTCTCTTTCAAAATCAGTATACTGGACCTGTCACTTAAACAGTTACCTTAGCCTCCTCTTGGGATTTGTACAATGATTCTCCCCAGCGGAGTCAAACAACGTTTAGCCTCTCTCTCGGGCTTTGTACGAGACACATAAAAGACTCCCTCGTTGAGTTAATCACCACTTTCGCCTCCATCTCAGGCTTTATATGAGATACAAAAAGGTTCTTATTAAGCCAATTTTAGCCTCCATCTCGGGCTTCGTACGAGATAGAAAAACTCTCTTGTTGAGTCAAATCGCCTCCATCTCGGGCTTTATACGAGATACCAAAAGATTCCCTCGTGGAGTCAAAACCTTTTAGCCTCTCTCTCGGGCTTTGTACGAGACACATATTAGCCTCCTCTTAGGCTTTGTATAAGAAAACCACTGGTTAATCCAATTAACCTTTTAGCATCAAAGCTGTGCCTCGTTCACAGTACACAAACATCAACAACTCCTTCCCTCTTCATCTAATCACTGTAAGCGGCAAGCCTCTGGATCATCTACATCCATGCCACTGTCCCTTTTTTAGCATGAGAAATTCCTAAGGAAAGATAGCATTGCTCTACACTGAGTTAAAGTCTTCTCCTTCAGGTTAAAAATCTCCCATAAAGGAAATTATGGCATTGTCGGATTCACACATCCTGGTTAAAGTAATTCTCCTTTATAAATAGTTGTGACAACAACTCCCTCCTTAGAGATGACAAATTCTCTCTAAAGTCAACACCCTTTTAGCTTCATATCTTGGGCTTTGAACAAGATACAAATAGACTTTTCAGCTTCACATCTTGGGCTTTGAACAAGATACAAACCACCTTTCGCTTCACGTCTTGGGCTTTGAACAAGACACCAAAAACACCCATTTCCTCCCATAGAATAGGAGGAACTACGAACGCTCTGATTTCCCTATTTCGGTAAACGGGAATACGTAGGCATAAGATCGAAAGAAAAGATCTTAGCGAGCACACTAAACAAAAAAACCCAAATCCCATATCTCCATCAATCAAAAGCAGTAATTCAAAAGCACCAGTCCTACCATCCTAATCCTTGTTCCCCGCCAGAAACCATTCTGTCAAAATAACACAAGAAAGGCCCCACCATATTGATCGCATCCGTAACCTAACAGACCGCTGTTTAAATTCAGTATGCAAAGCAGGGTTAATTGGAGACATCTATTTCCCTTCCTTATTCAGCTCACAATAGGATAAAAAATTAATCGACCTGTAGTTTAAAGCTCAACCGCAGAGAGCGACCAGCGCTTAAGAACCGCGTCCAAAATCGCTGGCTACATATAGTAAGCTTTAAGTTCAACACAAAGCAACAATCGACTAAAGACCGATTTCTCCAATCTATAAATCGATAGATGAATATTTTAGGTCAGGTTTCACAAAATCTATGTCTACAGTTTTACAAAACAAGAATGGATCATTAAGAACAAAAATATTCATCATATATTAATCATCACTTGTTCATATACAAGGCCAATCAAAAGAAATACATACAAGCTAATGGTAGACTACTTCTACCTTTGATACAAAGGAAATTAGCTACCCATAACCATGGTAGCTTGCTTTACAAGTTTTGGAAGAAGATGAATGAGCATCCACGCCGAAGAATCAAACTCAGATGCAAATCCAGCTTCTATTTGCAAAAATCACCTTTTGGTGAAGAAATGCTAATAAATGAAGTTTTGGTGTGAAAAATAGGGTTATGATTCCCAAAAATTGTGAAAAGTACTTATATAGTACTTTTGGAATCTGTCATGTTCTTCCTGTGAACTATTTCTTCACCCAGCGAACACACGTTTAGGCACCTGAAGTGCCTCTGAACAGTTAAACCGCACCTGAGAAATATCTGAAGTTCGTTGTTCGAGCAATTCTTCGCCTTGCGAACTACCTCGCTACAAGTTAGCACAGCGAACTTATGGTCTTTTAGCTACTGACTCTAATCTGGGATGGTTCGCTGGTCTTTCGTTAAGACATCGCCACAGTGAACATTAGCTACCAGTTCTCCGAGTAAACTTAGTGCCCTTTTCTTACTGACTCTAATTTAAGAGGGTTCGCTGGGGCTTCGCCATGAGTTCGCCCAGTGAACATTCGCTGCTACTCCTCGCTGGTTGTTCGCCCAGCGAACATGCTGAATCTCTTCTTTTCCTTTGGTTTCCTTGTCTAATTACTTGTGTTACACTTTGATGTTTTTATGCCTAATTTATGCACAATAACACGCAAATCAAAGCAACCAAAGGTATTTTCAACAATATTGAAGAATAGCATGATATCATGGAGTAAATCCAACAAAACATAACAAAAGAGTTAAAAAATGCTAATAAATAAGGATCAATTTAAAGAAAATTTGACATTCAACAAACTCTCCCCAACTAGATCTTTGTTTGTCCTCAAGCAAAGTATGCCTCATTGAAAACAAAAGGATTTTTTCGAGCATTTAATTCAACCAAGAATGGATTTATGGCTCAAATAAACAAACAAATGCACACAAGCAATGTTCACCACTTCCTAGAATCGAACAATGCAAAAGAATTTAGTTCTTAAACAAATAGCATGCAATGCTTCAAATAACAACTAAATTCTCATGCTTGAATCACTCTAACACTCCTCTTCAAAAAAAATTAAAGAAATTAACGTGTTTGCAACCGCGGGGCAATTTCACTCACCTGACAAACGATGCACATACAATCCAATTCATACATTCATCTAATCAATCATCAAAGAATTCATGGAAGCAAGAAGATCACTAAGGTCTTTAAAGGTTGTAACTTGGTTAGGTTCACAACAAAGGGACATTTATAAGGCCATGGATTCAAAGTTGCCAATGCAAAAGAAGCATTCACTATACAAGGTTATGTACACACTACAACTTCATCCAACACTTTCTTTTCTGCATTGGTCACCCTTCCAACACCCTTTATGCACATTATTCATTTTTTTTCATTCAAACAAGCATGCTTTTTCTTTTTCTTTTTCACAATTCATATACACAATTTTCTTTTCAATGCTTGTTTGAAATTTTTCAAAATTTTTTAGTAACCTACCACTTTCTTTTCACTCTCCTCAACTTGAATTCAACTAAACCTTAAGTGAATGTTCCTTGCTTTTTATGGCAAGTAAGACAATTTAAAACAATTTCAAAGGTTCAAGAATTTTTTTTAGAATCCTACACAATTCAATGATGAACTATCTTTCAAATAATATACAAGTATCAAGTTCATCACTAAACTAGGATCTAAACTATTAAGCTCAAAGGGGTTAGCAAATTCTCACTACTCACGGGTAAGTTAATTTTGGATATGGTTGTGCTCATTATCAACAAATGCCTTGATCATATCTAATGCTTCCACAAAATTAAAATAATCACAAGATTAAGCATGAATCAAATGTATTCAACAAGATTTATCATTCATCCTATGCATTTAGTAAACAATGGAGGTCTCTCATAAATTTGTGGCTATTGGAACCTAAGTGATACAAGCATTCAAACAAAGTTGCAAAATGAAACAAAATTACATTTGCACAAAGAAAAAAAACTTAGCATCCTAGAAAGAGGTAACCATGTACCTTGCCAGCATTTACATGATCAAATACTATCATCACCATCCAAACTTGGGAGAATCTTCATTTGATACTTTTAGAAAATAGCAACCAATCTAGAAGTTCTCACATTTAATCACCACAAAAGGGAAACATTAAATTCAAAGCAAACTACCAAATAATAAACACTAGATATTGTCCCCTCCTTTTCAAAAAGGCCTGCCCTCAGGCCCACTACAGAAAAGGCAATGCAAAAGTACTACACAAACCATTACATAAGTGTTGTAGCATAAAATTTTCACCATTCCAGAATCTGTCATGTTCGCAGCGCGAACAATTATTCGCCTAGCGAACTCATTCACCCCAGGTTCGTACAGCGAACTCAGGGCGAACATGACAGTAACTCAAAAATTATGGGTTTTCTACTTGTGATTTAATACAACACCCTTTCATAATAACATGCTAACAAAATGCAGTAAGAAAAACAGAAATACTCACAATGTTGGGGTGCCTCCCAACAAGCGCTTTGTTTAACGTCATTTGAGCTCGACGGTTGAAAGCGACTCAAGGATCGCCAAAAGAGGTTGTTCCCGCATCAGTAACAACTTCACCACCAAGGTACACCTTCAACCTTTGCCCATTAACTGTCCAAATTTCTTTCGATGAATGGTCTTCAATTACAATTATTCCGTAAGGCGTTATTTCCCTAATCCGAAACAGACCAGACCATTTTGACTTTAATTTGCCCGAAAACAATTTTAATCGTGAATTAAACAATAAGACCATTTGTCCTTCATAAAAGTCTTTCCTCACAATCTTCTTGTCATGATATTTTTTTACCTTCTCCTTGTAGAGCTTGTTGGAGTCATAAGCTTAGAGTCACAATTCATCCAATTCATGAAGTTGCGCTTTCCTCTTTTCACCACTCAAATGGGATCAAAGTTCAGAAATTTTAAGGCCCAAAATGCCTTATGCTCCAACTCTATCGGCAAAAGACAAGTTTTTCCGTAGATCATCTTTAATGGTGTGAGACCTATCAGAGATTTAAATGCGGTCTGATAAGCCCACAAAGCCTCTTTAAGCTTGTGTGCCCAATCTTTCCTAGAAGAAGACACAATTTTCTCAAGGATTCTCTTGATCTCACGATATGATACTTCAGCCTGACCATTAGCCTGAGGATGATATGGCGATGTCACTTTATGCTTCACGCCATAATGCTCCAAGGCTTTTTCTAAGGGAGCGCTGCAAAAGTGTAATCCTCGATCACTTATCAACACTATAAGTGTACCAAAATGCAAAAAAATATTTTTCTTCCAGAATTTTATCACTGTTTTACCATCTTCCTTAGCACAAGATATTTCTTCAACCCACTTGGACACATAGTCAACCACAACTAGGATGTACTCACAAGAAAATGAAGATGGAAATGGACTGACAAAATCAATTCCCCAACAGTCAAAACTTCCACCTCCAACATAGTTTGTAATGGCATCTCATTCCGCTTTGTAATTCCTCCACTTCGTTGGCAATTGTCACAACTTTGGGCATGCACATGAGAATCTTTAAACAAAGTGTTGAAAAGTATATTCGGGGGTGTTTTTATCGTATCCACAGAGATTGTGTATATTGTCGTCATTCGATAGTCAAAAGCGTTTCAAACTTTATAGTAACAAATGGTTGGTTTTTCGTTTCGTAACGTTTGCATGAAATTTAGAATTCAACGGTAAAAAGATTGGTTTTAGGGTTTTGGTAAAAACATGTCAAGATTAGTTTTTGGTTATCCGTTTTATACGTATCAACTCGATCAAGCGTGTGAACTCATTAACAATACATATAACCACATGTCCTCTCAACAAGTTTCTCTCGAACACTTGTTGTGGGATTTATCATATTGATCCTTTGTTGATCTCTCATACAAACTACCAATATGATAACATTCAAGTTCAATATTTATGAACATCAACATTCAAAACTATCTCTAGCCTTAAGAATATTGATGGAATGAAACTTAGGTCAAGTTTAATACATTTCTCTCGAACATGAATTAAACAACATATAAACCATGTAAACAAAGTTTTTCTTCTATATATATCATCAACAAGGTTCACAAACTTACAATCAAAATTAATACATACAAAATAATGGATCACCTACCACTAATCTTGGCACAAGGATGTGTTTAGTTACACATATTCATGGTAGCTTGGATAACAAGTTTCAAGAGGAGATGAAACAGAATCTGCATCGAATAATCGAGATCGGATGCGATTCCAGCTTCTCTATGTGAAAAATCACTCTTGGATGATCAAAACTCAGAAAAGTATGTTTTGGTGTGAAAATATGAAGTTATGATCCCAAGAAAACATATAAATCTATTTATAATACACTTGAGACAGCTACATTCGCAGTGTGAATGAATCATTAGCCTTGCGAGTGAAGAAAATGGCACCTTAAGTGCCTTCTGAAAGTTAAACCGCCCTTGACTGTCTTTGTGGGTTCGTAAAACGAACGTTCATTCGCAAGGCGAACCACTCGCCAAAACATTCGCAAAGCGAATTTTGGGTCCATTTGCCACTGCCATATCCAAGGTTTCTTCGCTAGGGTGTTCGCAAAGCGAACAAAGCAGCGAACATTCGCTGGGAGTTCGCAAAGTGAAACTTAGTCCCATTTCCCTCTGTCCAATTCTAGAGCTATTCGCTGGGAGCTTCGCCAGAGTTCGCAAAGCGAACGATCGCTGGTGAATTCACCAGAGTTCGCAAAGCAAACCTGCTGTTGTTTTCCTCTTTCTTTGGCAGCTTGCATCATTTTTTGTGTCTTACTTTTTTTATCATTTAGTGCCTTTTCCTGCACAATAGCACACATATTACAAGCACCAAATTTATAATTACAATGCTTGAAGAACAACAATAATTCACTACAAAATTCACAATTAAACATAGAAAGTGTTGAAAAATGCCAAGTAACAAGTACAAAAATATAACATGTTTGACATCTAACACAAAGAAGGCCAATAAAAGCCCGATTGAAGGACATTCATTGTCGTTCTTAGCCCGTTAAAAATGAACACCATAAGGTGAGTTATGACAATGACAAAGAATACTCCTTGACTCCTCAATTATAGCACACCTTGTCAAAAGGTTATCAACAATAAGTTTGAACAAATACGGCATATCCCAAACAAAATACTTGGCATCGTGCAATTTTTTTTTCTTTGGTTCCAAGTTAGGCCTTCCGGAATCACTCCAACGTCTTTGTGATTTCTGATATCGGCAAACCAATGTCTAACTTGCACCATAAATAGATTTTCATCCGGAAATTCCTCTTTAACCTCCAATTCATTTTTAGTTACTTCCACATTCACTAGACGAGATAAGTGATCTGCAACCAAATTCTCAGATCCCTTCTTGTCGCGAATTTCAAGATCACATTCTTGCAACAAAAAGACCCATCTAATAAGCCTTTGCTTAAAATCTGGTTTGGTTAACAGATACTTAATAGACGCATGGTTTGTGTAAACAACTACTTTATACCCAATGAGGTAAGACCAAAATTTTTCCAATGCATACACTATCGCAAGAAGCTCTTTTTCCATAGTGGCATAATTGATTTGAACTTCGTTTAACACTTTGCTTGCATAGTCTATAACACGAAAAAGTTTCGTTCTTCTTAGACCAAGTACCGCACCAACTGCATGATCACTAGCATCACACATGAGTTCAAAATCAAGTTTCCAATCGGGAGCCGTGATTATGGGTGCGGTAGTCAAACTTTCTTTTAAAGAATTAAAAGCAAGCATGCAAGAATCATCAAATTCAAAGGACTTATCTTTGTTGAGCAAATTGCTTAAGGGCTTTGTAATCTTTGAGAAGTCTTTGATGAACCTCATATAAAATCCAGCATGTCTGAGAAAACTTCTAATTCTTTTGACATTCATTGGCGACGGCAACTTCTCTATAACCTCCACTTTGGCTTGGTCAACTTCGAGCCCCTTTGAAGAAACTTTGTGGCCGAGCACAATGCCTTTCCTAACCATGAAGTTGCACTTCTCCCAATTAAGCACATGATTAGTTTTCACACACCTTTCTAACGCAATGTCCAGATTTTTCAAGCAAAGATCGAATGACGACCCAAAAACTGAAAAGTCATCCATGAAAACTTCAATGTATTTTTCAATCAAGTCAAAAAATATGGCTTGCATACACCGCTGAAAAGTAGTCGGCGCATTACACAACTCAAAAGGCATCCTCCTATAAGCAAAAACCCCAAAAGGACATGTAAAAGCAGTTTTCTCATGATCCTCTGGGTTAAAAATAACTTGATTGTAACCCGAATAACCATCAAGAAAACAATAAAATTTTTGACCGGAAAGCCTCTCAAGTATTTGGTCCATGAAAGGTAAGGGAAAGTGATCTTTCCTTGTAGCTTTGTTTTGCCGACAGTAATCGATACACATTCTCAAACCGATCACGGTTCTTGTTAGAATTAGTTCATTCTTTTCATTCTGAATCACCATAATCCCACCTTTCTTCGGTACCACTTGCACCAGACTAACCCACGGACTATCAGAAATAGGATAAATCATTTTGGCCTCAAGCATATTCACCACTTCTTTCCTAACCACTTATTTCATGGTAGGATTTAAGCAGCATTGAGGTTGAGCTACCGGCTTAAAATCATCCTCCATTAAGATCTTATGCATGCAATAGGAAGGGCTTATTCCTTTTAAATCAGAAAGAGTCCACCCCATAGCATTTTGATTCTTTTTCAACACCATAACTAATTTTTCTTCCTCCTCCATGGTTAGTTCGTTACTTATGATCACCGGTTTGTGCCCCTCATCGTCAAGAAACACATACTTTAAATTAGGAGGCAAAATCTTCAATTCAATTTTTGTGTCCTCCACCTTTTCTTTTTTTATCTTTTCCTCAAGCTCTTCTAAGGGAGGAACTTCTTCTAAAGCTTCAAGTTCTTGCAAACACTTTTCAATCTCATTTTCTTCACTCTCATTAAGACTAAGCAAAGCATGAGTAAGAAATTTTTCCAAGGGGGTAGCAACATTAAGTTCTCTTTTCACCTCTTTAATCACTTCCTCCATTGCATCAAGACGAAAACAATCATTCTTCTCTTTTGAATGCTTCATGGCTTCAAAGAGATTAAAGCAAACTTCTTCATCTTGTACTCGCACTTTCATTAGACCATCATCCATATCAATCTCCATTCTTGTTGTTTTCGTCAAAGGCCTTCCAAGAATTAAAAGAGCGCCATCATCTTCGTCCATGTCTATCACCACAAAGTCGATGGGAAATAAAAACTTATCAACTTTCACCAATACATATTTAGCTACACCGTGAGGACGGGTAGTGGATTTATTAATAATTGCAAAGTCATCCTAGTACCCCTCAACTCCATGTGTCTCAATCTTTTAACAATTGACAATGGTATCAAATTTATGCTAGATCCCAAATCAATCAACCCATTACCAGCATAGGTATTGCCGATGGTAACCGGTAATGTAACTCTTCCCGGGTCACTTTGTTTCCTAGGAAGAGTCATTTGAATAATTGCACTACAACTAACATTAACAACTATGGTTTCTTGGTTCGTATACCATTTCTTTTTGGTGATGATATCCTTCATAAATTTCGTATAAGCAGGCATTTTCTCTAATGCCTCGACAAATGGAATATTGATTTGCAATTGATTAAAAATATCCATAAACCGAGCATATTGCCTTGTGTTGTCCCTTTTTGTAGGACTATGAGGATAAGACAAATTTTGAATGGGGATGTTCACTTGTTCCTTTCCATTATTATCATTATTCTTTTTCTCTTCTCTCCATTTCTTTTCAACTACATTATCCTTCACATTTTTTTCAACTTCCTCCTCAACAATTTTATCCTCTTTTTCAACAACAACCTCATTCTTCACTTCTTTCTCACCAATGCCCAAATGAATCTTCCTCCCACTCCTAGTAAAGATATATTTGCATAACTCATTAGGATCCACTTGCGGCTTAACCAGAAAGGCTTATTTTTGCTTGTCGGAAAGTTGCTTAGACAATTAACCAATTTGTGCCTCAAGATTTCTAATAGAGGAATCGGTGCTCTATTGGTTAGACAATGAGAGTTGCATGAATTGATTGAGAGTTTCCTCAATCATAGAGCCTCTTCCTTGGTTTGTTTGCGGTTGGTTGTAATTTTGGTAAGGTTGACGGTTTGAAGAACTCGGCTCTTACCTCCACCCTTGTTGGTAACCTTGGTTATTACCTCTCGGTTGGTAGCCTTGGTTATTGCTTTGATATAGTGGTCTTGGTTGAAAGCCTTGATTTTGGTTTCGCGCATAGTTGGTTTCTTCAACGACTGGTGGACAATAGTCGGTAGGATGATCACCTTTGCAAAGTTCACAATTTGTTATATGTTGATTTTGGTTGGGAACTTCTTGCATCTCTTTGATTTGTCGTGGAAGCTTTGACGTTTGCTTTGTCAACAACTCCACTTGTTACGAGAGTAATTTGTTTTGAGCAAGAATAGCATTATTCATTCCCAACTCTATCATACCCGGTTTTCTTTAAGGTGTGCCATGGTTGTGATTTCCTTGGTGATCATTGAGTGAAATCCTATCAATAATAGCAATTACATCTTCAGCGCTTTTGGACATTAATGATCCACCTGAAGTAGCATCCAACAAAGTTTTATGAACTGATTGGAGCCCATTCCGAAAGATGTGCACTTGAGTTAATTCATCAAAACCGTGGCCTTTGAATTTTCGTAACATAGATTTGAACCTCTCACAATGTTCATTGAGAGATTCATTTCCACCTTGAGCAAACACCGATATCGCCGTTTTTGCTTCCATGAATCTATTGTGGGGGAAAACTATTCAAGGAACTTTTCTTCCAATAAATTCCAATTCGTCATCCCTATAGTTGATTGATCAAGATAACATTCCTTTGCCTTCCCGATTAAGGAATGCAAAAATAGTCTCTTAAACAAGGATTCCTCTTCCGCTTCCGGCGCTCCCATTGCACCCGCAATTTCATAGAATTTGGTGAGATGTGTGAACGGATCCTCACGGTGCATACCAGTAAAAGGATTTTGATACAAAAGAGCAAGGATACCCGTTTTCATCTCAGAATGCCTCCCATTGTGGGCGTTGCATGCAAAATAAGTGTTGTGTCTTGGACTATTAACACATGGGGTTGAAGCAAGAGGTGGTGGTGGTGGTGGTATTTCTGCCATGATTAGCATAACAATGGGTTTAGGTGAAAAAGTTTCTTCGCACTACTGTCTTTCTTTATCAAGTTTTCTTCTTCTTCTAGTTCTGCTATTGAGCCTACGAGCGGTTCTTTCAATCTCAGGATCGAAAAGAAGTTGGTTCGCAGGTACACTCCCTCGCATAAACAGAATCTGCACACTTAACCAAACAAATTAAGTAACACAAGAAAAATAAACAGAGGTAAGAATACAATACAAAGTTCTTAAATCAATAAACTATTGCAATGCTTGTAATATCAAACAATCCCCGGCAATGGTGCCATTTTGTTCGAGTCGTAGTTAAAGGGGGGATTTTGTTATCGTCTCCAAAGGGATTGTAGATATTTTGATGCCTGCCGTTCAACAGTTTATTGTTTCAAGAAAAAGAGTTTTCAAAGTTTGTTCATAAAATTGTCACATTTTTAGTAGCAAAGCTTATAAATTCTAAAGAGTTTGATTAACAAAGTATATCAAAAGTAGTTTTCATCTACCCTAACTTATATGTATTCTTTCAATCTTGTATGTGAAGTCAGATTCGCTTAATATCGTCGCGCATTCTCCCAACACCGTCCATCTCTAGAGCGGCGGCGTGAGAAAAATTGTATTCATCGCTACACGATTTCTCCATATAACAACCAATATAGTAAGCTTTAAGTTCAACACAAAGCAACTATCGACCAAAGACCGATTTCTCTAATCTATAAATCGATAGATGAATATTTTAGGTCAAGTTTCACAAAATCTATGTCTAGATTTTTACAAAACAAGAATGGATCATTAAGAACAAAAATATTCATCATATATTAATCATCATTTGTTCATATACAAGACCATTCAAAAGAAATACGTACAAGCTAATGGTAGACTACTTCTACATTTGATACAAAGGAAATTAGCTACCCATAACCATGGTAGCTTGCTTTACAAGTTTTGGAAGAAGATGAATGAGCATCCACGCCGAAGAATCAAACTCGGATGCGAATCCAGCTTCTATTTGCAAAATATCACCTTTTGGTGAAGAAATGCTGAGAAATGAAGTTTTGGTGTGAAAAATAGGGTTATGGTCCCCAAAAATTGTAAAAAAGTACTTATATAGTACTTTTGGAATCTGTCATGTTCGTCCTGCAAATTATTTCTTCGCCCAACGAACACACTTTTAGGCACCTGAAGTGCCTCTAAATAGTTAAATTGCCCCTGAGAAATATCTGAAGTTTGTTGTACGAGCAATTCTTCGCCCTGCGAACTACCTCACTACAAATTCGCACAACGAACTTATGGTCCTTTAGCTACTGACTCTAATCTTGGATAGTTCGCTGGTCCTTCGTTAAGACCTCGCCACGACGAACATTCGCTACCAGTTCGCCCAGCGAAATTAGTGCCCTTTTCTTACTAACTCTAATTTGAGAGGTTTTGTTGGGGCTTCGCCATGAGTTCGCCCAGCGAACATTCGCTGTTACTCCTCGCTGGCTGTTCGCCCAGCGAACATGCTGAATCTCTTATTTTCCTTTGGCTTCCTTGTCCAATTACTTGTGTCTTACACTTTTATGTTTTTATGCCTAATTTCTGCACAATAACACACAAATCAAAGCAAACAAAGGTATTTTTAACAATAGAATAACATGATATCATGGACTAAATCCAACAAAACATAACAAAAGAGTTGAAAATGCCAATAAATAAGGATCAATTTAAAGCAAGTTTGGCATTCAACACTTACATAACCTATGGAATAAACAACAACATTGAATTTTGTTTTGAATGGAAACCATAATTGTTCGGTGAATTAATGAATTAGTGTTTGCTATGGTGGACTTGAGCTTCCGGAACATTGGAGAGATGGATGACCTGCAAGGTTGACACTTCGACGCCTAAGTTAGTAAGAGAACCAAAAGTGATGTTAAAATGATAATGGATTTGAATACGTGATAAATGACGTGTTTTTCCTCTTAAATAGTGGGAACGGTTCTCAATAGAAAGCGTAGAGTAAGGCGTGGATCGAGACAGCCATCATATTGATCTGAAAGGTTAGCAGATATCTTGAAAGCATAATAACTTGTTCCAATGGGAATAAAGATTTTATCTACGCACTTTACTAATTTTGATTTATCATTGGATCTTCGTCTTGTGCCTTGTGGACGACCTAGAACAAATATCATTTTCTATCTTTGTTCATCATATTTTACCTCATTCATGAAATTAGTTCCCTTATTCCAAATTCAAATTGTTTTGGTCCATTTTTTCATATTTTTGCACTAAAAATTGATGACATTTTAATCTTATAACTATGTGTAACTTATATATTTTTATCTTCTTAATATTTTTGCGCTAAAAATTAATATCATATATACATTTCTTATCTTTATAGTTCTAAAAAAACTTATGCAATAATTTGTCACATTTTACAAATAATACATAATTTAAAAATAGACAAACCTTCATTTTTAAATTTAAAAATAATAAAAGAGAAAAAAATTGAATATAAAATAGAATAACTAATTTCATAAATACGTTAAAATAGAAACATTGAAATATAATTAAACATAAATATAAAAAAGACAATATTGAAAACCGTAATTCTAACTTGTGCCTGAATATATCAAGTTTTTAAATTTTATAATTTGAGTTACAATTAGTGTAGCTTATGGTTATAAGTTAGTGTTGTAGAAAACTTTTTCGAATTCGAAGAGCTCTATCGAAGTCGAAGTCTATTCTTGCATGCAGAATTTTGTTAGCTTGTTGTTTAAGTTAGCTTAGTAGTCTATAAATAGAATAATTCTCTCAGGTTATTGAGAGAGAGAGAGAGAGAGAGAGAGAGAGAGAGAGAGAGAGCAAGAGAGAGAGAGAGAGAGAGAGAATTTGGTTATTGATATTCACTTGTAATCTTTGAATCCAAATAGGGAAAGTGAATAGTAAAACAGTTATAACCAATCCTGATTCGTCTTCTTCTTCCATCTTCTCTCTCTTTCGTAAAACCTAATAGGGTTTCTTGTGTTTGTTCAAGAAACTCAATCGTTCTAATATTTTGATTTGTTTTGACGACATTGATTCACAAAAAACTGGTGCAGTGAAAGTGGAGAAGAAGATGTTGTCAACAAAGTATGAGATTGAGAAATTCACTAGTGTGAATAATTTCAGTCTGTGGCGCTTGAAGATGCAAGCCCAACTGCTTCAACGTGGTTTGTTAGAAGTGTTGAAAGGATCAAATAAGATGGATTTTTCCCTAATGGAGAAGGAGAAGATGAAGATGATCGAGAAATCCCACAATGCCATCATATTGAGCCTTGTTGATAAGGTTCTTCAGCAGGTTTCAAAGGAGAAAACTACAGCTGATGTGTAGACAAAAATTGAAGGCTTGTACATGACAAAATTGTTGGTCAATCGTCTCTACCTGAAGTAAGCTTTGTATTCATTCAAGATGAGTGAAGACAAAGTCTTGGTTGAGCAGTTGGATATGTTCAACAAGTTAATTCTTGATATTGAAAATAATATTGAGGTCAGGATTAATGATGAAGATCAAGCATTATTATTGTTGTGTGTTTTACCTAAGTCTCATGCTCATTTTAAAGAGACTCTCATGTATGGAAGAGATTTGTTGACCTTTGAAAAATTTCAACCAGTCTTGTACTCTAAGGACCTGAATGAAAAATAGGAGCATAAAGCATCTTCTGTTAATAAAGGATTGCCCGTCAAAGGAAAATTCTTGAAGAAATACGGTAGATTTAAGAAGAAAAAGTTTAAGGTTCTACAGAATTCTTATGGTGGAAATACTTTTGCAATTAGGTGTTACCATTGTAAAAAGGAGGGGCATACAAGAAAGGTGTGCCCTGATTCACTGAATAATCATGGTGGAAAGGATAATGGTAATGCAGCTATTGTGCAAGATGGTTATGAATCATCTGGTGTTTTGGTGGTTTCAAACAATGACTTTAGCAATGAGTGGATTATGGTTTCAGGTTGTACTTGGCACATGACTCCAAAAAAAGACGTGTTTGAGGAATTATGTGATCTAGATGGTGGATCAATGTTGCTGGAAACCAATAGAGCCTGCAAAATTGTAGGAATTGGATCTGTCAAAGTCAAGCTCCATGATGAGTAAATAAGGTTATTGATTGATGTTAGGTTTGTAACTGATCTTCAGAGGAATTTGATTTCTCTAGGTAAATTAAACAAAAAATGTAAATATCGTATATACATTTTTTATCTTTATAGTTTTAAAAAAAACTTATACAATAATTTGTCACATTTTACAAATAATACATCATTTAAAAATAAGCAAGCCTTCATTTTTAAATTTAAAAATATGAGAATTGAAAAAATTGAATATAAAATAGAATAACTAATTTCATAAATACATTAAAATAGAAACATCGAAATATAATTAAACATAAATATAAAAAAGGCAATATTGAAAACCGTAATTCTAACTTGTGCCTGAATATATTAAGTTTTTAAATTTTATAATTTGAGTTACAATTAGTGCAACTTATGGTTATAAGTTAGTGTTGTAGAAAACTTTTTCGAAGTCGAAGGTGTGCATGTCGTAGTCGAAGTATGTTCTTGCATGCAAAATTTTGTTAGCTTATTGTTTAAGTTAGCTTAGTAATCTATAAATAGACTAGTTCTCTCAGGTTGCAGAGAGAGAGAGAGAGAGAGAGAGAGAATTTGGTTGTTGATATTCACTTGTAATCTTTGAATCCTAATAGGGAAAGTGGATAGTAAAACAATTATAACCAATCCTGATTCTTCTTCTTCCATCTTCTCTCTCTTTTGTAAAACCTAACAGGGTTTCTTGTGTTTGTTCAAGAAACTCAATCGTTCTGATATTTTGATTTGTTCTTGACGACATTGATTCACAACAAACTGGTGCAATGATCGTGGAGAAGAAAATGTTGTCAACAAAGTATGAGATTGAGAAATTCAGTAGTGTGAATGGTTTCAATTTGTGGCGCTTGAAGATGCAAGCCCAACTGGTTCAACAGGGTTTGTTAGAAGTGTTGAAAGGATCAAATAAGATGGATGTTTCCCTAACGGAGAAGGAGAAGACGAAGATGATCGAGAAATCCCACAGTGCCGCCATATTAAGCCTTGTTGGTAAGGTTCTTCAGCAGGTTTCAAAGGAGAAAACTGTAGCTGGTGTGTGGACAAAACTTGAAGGTTTGTACATGACAAAATTGTTGGTTGATCGTCTCTACCTGAAGTAAGCTTTGTATTCATTCAATATGAATGAAGACAAAGTCTTGGTTGAGCAGTTGGATATGTTCAACAAGTTGATTCTTGATATTGAAAACATAGAGGTCAAAATTGATGATGAAGATCAAGCATTATTATTGTTGTGTGCTTTACCTAAGTATCATGCTCATTATAAAGAAACTCTCTTGTATGGAAGAGATTCGTTGACCTTTGAAGAATTTCAACCAGCCTTGTACTCTAAGGACCTGAATGAAAGAAATAAGCATAAACCATCTTCTGTTTGTAAAGGATTGTTCGTCAAAGGAAAATTCTTGAAGAAATATGGTAGATTTGAGAAGAAGAAGAAGAAGGGTAAGGTTCTACAAAATTCTTATGGTGGTAATACTTTTGCAATTAGGTGTTACCATTGTAAGGAGGAGGGTCATACAAGAAAGGTGTGCCCTGATTCACTGAATAATCATGGTGGAAAGGATAATGATAATGCAGCCATTGTGCAAGATGGTTATGAATCATATGATGTCCTGGTGGTTTCAGACAATTACTCTAGCAAGGAGTGGATTAATGTTTCAGGTTGAACTTGGCACATGACTGTAAACAAAGACGTGTATGAGGAATTATGTGGTCTAGATGGTGGATTAGTGTTTCTGGGAAACAATAGAGCCTAAAATATTACAGGAATTAGATCTGTCAGATTCATACTCCATGATGAGTCAATAAGGCTATTGATTGATGTCAGGTATGTACCTGATCTTCAGAGGAATTTGATTTCTCTTGGTAAATTAAATAAGAAAGGATATATTTTCAAAGGAGAGAAAAGTATTCTAAGGGTAATGAAGGGGTCGAAGGAAGTCTTGAAAGGCATTAAGAAACAAGGCTTATATACCCTTGAGGATGAGGTTGTAAGTGGTTCAGCAGATGTGGCATGCATAAAACCTATGTCAAAGACTGAGCTATGGCACAAAAGTCTTATCCATGTCAGTGAAAGAGCCTTGGTCGATTTGTAAAAAAAAAATCTGTTGTGTGGTGACAATATCGATAAACTGGAGTTTTGTGAACCTTGTGTATTTTGTAAATCCTGTAGGGTGAAGTTTAACAATGGTTAACAAAGAACACATGGATCTCTTGATTACATTCATGCCGATCTTTGGGGGCCTGCAAGGAATCCTTCACACTCATGTGCAAAGTATTTCAAAATATAGTTGATGATTATTCCTGAAGGTTATGGGTATTCACCCAGAAGACTAAGGATGAAACTTTTGAAAATTTTAAAAGTTGGAAGACCCTGGTCGAAAACCAAACTGGCAGGAAGGTCAAGAGGTTGAGGACCGACAATGGTCTTGAATTTTGCATTGAGGTTTTTGACAACTATTGTGTTGTGTCTGGTATTGCAAGGCACAAAAATACCGCAGGTACTCCCCAACAAAATGAATTGGCTTAAAGGTTTAATCAAACCATTCTGAAAAGGATGAGGTGCATGTTGGTAAGTGCAGGATTGAAGAAGGTGTTTCAAGTATAAGCTGTTGTGACTGTAGCATACCTAATAAATAGGTGTCCATCAACTTCCTTGGGAATGAAAACATCTCAAGAAGTTTGGTCGGGACATCCACCTAATATCGAGATACTTAGAGTATTTCGTTGTTTAGCCTAGGCTCACATTAGGCATGACAAGGTTGAACCTAGAGCTCCGAGGTGTATGTTTCTTGGATACCCTGAAAGAGTCGGATCTTATAGGTACTGGTGCCTAGAGAAAGGTCACAGAAGGTGTATCATAAGTCAAGATATAGTTTTCAATGAATCAGAAATGGCGTTTAGGAAAAATGACGACGTTATTCAAAGTACCAAGGTCTCTAGAGAAGAGTTGGAATGGGAAGAGATTCTTGTTAAGGTGGAGCATATGTTGAATTGCTTAACCCAGATGGAATCGAAGAGCAAGCACAAGTTTCCGATGAGGAGACTAATAATGACTACCTGTTGGCAAGAGACTGGTCGAGAAGAGTCATCAAGCCACCTCAGAGACTTGGTTTGCAGATCTCATCTCTTATGCTTTAATCTCTACAAGTGAGGTTCTAGATGAAGTACCTAGAGACTATAAGGAAGTTATGAGGAGTCGAGACAAGACTGAATGGATGAAATCCATGGATGATAAGATGAAATCTCTTCATGATAATAACACTTGGGAGTTGATCGAGAAAACTGCTGGAGCCAGGTTAGTCAGTTGTAATTGGATTTTCAAGGTTAAGGAAGGAATCGAATGAGTGATGTAAAAGCGATTTAAGGTAAGGTTGGTTGCCAGGGGGTTCACTCAAAAAGAAGGTGTTGAGTTCAATGATATGTTCTCACTTATTGTAAAGCATATATCCATTCGAATGGTGCTTGCTATGGTGGCGAAGTTCGACCTAGAACTTGAACAAATGGATGTGAAGACAACTTTCCTATATGGTGATCTAGATGAAACAATCCTGGTGAGTCAACATGAAGGATATGCAAAAAAGTGAATGTAATATTATGTGTGCAAGCTGAATAGGTCTTTGTATGGCCTGAAAAATTCTCCTCGACAATGGGATATGAGATTCGATAAGTTCATGGCACACATAGATTTCACTAGGAGCCAGTTCGAGCATTGTGTTTACTTCAGATTTCGACCTGGAAACTCATTTATTATTTTGTTGTTTTATGTGGATGACATCCTTATCGCAAGAAACAAAGTCGAAAATGTTATAAAAGTGAAGGTTGAACTCGATAAGGATTTCGACATGAAGGATCTGGGATATGCCTCTAGAATTCTTGGGATTGACATCCAGAGAGATAGAAAGCAGTCAAAATTATGCATATCTTAAGAGATATACCTGAAGAAGATTCTTGACAAGTTTGGTATGTCGAATTCAAAGCCTGTTCTAACACCGACTAATCTTCATTTCAATCCGAGTACGACTCAAAGTCCTAGTACTAAAGTCGAAAGAGCGTATATGAATAACATTTCATATGCTAGTATAGTAGGTTCTTTTATGTATGCTATTGTTTGTACGAGGTCATACACATCGTACGGAGTAAGCCTTGTAAGAAGGTATATGGCCAATTTTGGGAAGACGCACTGGAAAACATTAAAATGGATTTTAACATACATAAATGGGTCTTTAAGAAGAGTCCTGATTTATAGTGGAGCCTGTGGTGATAATAGCAAAGTCAAAAATGATTTATCGACACTAATTATGCAGGTTGTATGGATTCTAGAAAATCTATTTTTGGATATGTGTTCACTATGTTTGACACAACAATAAATTGGAAAGCAACACTTTAGAAGGTTGTTGCCTTATCAATCACTGAAGCATAATATATTTCCCTCATTGAAGTTGTTGATGCGTACTATCATAGAGAAAATTTGGGTGATACATGGTTTTTAATTTTTGAAATTTTATTATTATTATTATTATTATTATTTTAGGAGTGCCTTAGTCTATACGGTGCAACAACGGAATAACAATATTGACTGTTGGTCCCCGGCAACGGCGCCAAAAACTTGATACGTCCGCAAGTGCACGGAAATATCGAAGTAATATAAAAGATTGTCGAACCCACAGAGACCAATATCAACCTATCGTTATCTATCGTTGCTTTGCAAAGCTAAGGCTAATGAATGATTGATTAAGGGGAAACTAAGACTAAAACTAGAATAAAACTTAGAAAAATATGAAAGAAAAGAGAGATACCAGAATGTGAATTCCGTGTACCTCAGGCACTCAGCAATTGGTTGGCGCTAATTTACGTATGTTCCGTAGAAAATATTGGTTTAAAGACTCCGCCTCACACTCGCGCGTTATTGACTAAAGCCACATTTCCTAACCACAGGATTTTGCTCTCGCTCGCCCGTTTTAATTAGAAAACGTATTTTGAAAATCAATTAGATCCTAATCAATACCTAAAGCGCTCTCGCTGTTTTTAGGATCAATGCCCCGTTCCCACTATCTGGTTCGATCCCCACGCTCTCGCAGTGTCGGCTCTAACCTTTATTGCTTCTCACTCTCGTCACGAAACAGTGTTAAATAACCTCTCACTCTCGCGACGAAGTTATTTAAATTAAACTTAGAAACAAAGACCAAAACTGAATTTATTATAAGTTAACGCTAATTTAATTACCGAGTCCCGTCGGAACGACGGTCCTCACAAACCAGACTCTAAACATTTAGTCGGACATAGAATTAAATGAAAACAACACAGACATGGTAATTAAATTTGAAAGCATTACGATAACTAGTGTAGGAAAACGATAAACAATAATAATAAGCAATGCAATAAAGAACCTGTAAAGACTCGAAGCAGAATGTGGAAAATAAAGAACTTGAATTAACTTAAATAATGACGGCAATCTTTGATCCAAGCGTTACAAATTAAAGGCCTAAATACTAATGGTGTGGCAGTTCCTCAATGTGAGATAACTACCACTTTTACAATGGTAATTTACTGCCTAAAACTATGAACAGCGCTTTCGCGCACAGAAACTTGGATGCCTCAAAATAACAAGGGAAATCCTATATATAGAGGGAGATTCCGTTCTGTAACTTCCATTGAGCATAAGTGAGTGGTGGAGAAAGTGGGAGGTTGGAGAAGTCTTCGGAGAAAATGTAAACGTGTGAAAGTTGATCCTCTAAAACCTCGTGACCACGTTTCTGCTCAACGTATTAAACCTGTTTTGGACGTATGACGATCGTGAAGCTTCTGTTACGCTCGTGATGAATTTTGTGTCTGCCACGGTCGTGGTGGACCTGCCACGGTCGTTACACCAGCAGAATTTGGATTCTGCTGTTTTCTGCTCTTTTCTGCATCTTTTCTTCCTTGTTTTGCTTCTTTTCTCCACTTTGCATACTTTTAACTTGGAAATATAAATACCTGCAAAAACACTTGAATACTTGTGGAATAATCGGAAATTATACGGAAACGATATAATAATCGAATGTAAATCAAGGCAAAAATACGATACATTTTCGTGTTATCAAACACCCCCACACTTAAACCTTTGCTTGTCCTCAAGCAAACCATGACTCGTAGGAAAAATAATGTATACGGATACTCTACTTTGGTTAAGTTTGTGTCATAGGTACTAGCTTACACACTAAGGATATCGTAACAACACAATTCCGCTTTTGCGGTCATCAACCTCCATCCTATACAAACCAATCCGAATCATGTCATTATACCTAAGCCTAACTAACTCATCCTTCTTTTATCCTTTTTCATTCTGACGCCATCACATTAAGCCCGTTATCCTTTCACACTCATGGTAGGATAACCTGTTAGTGACTATGATCTCATTATTATTATCAATTTTTTTCTTTTGCACATTGGCTTAAATATCAATAAAATAAAGAAGTTTGCACCGTTGGGCTAAATGATCGGGTGAGGATCACCTAACTTAGAAGGAGCATTTCTTTTCATTCATTTTTTTTTTCAATTTACCATTTAAACATGAGATCATACACTTATTTGCATCGGCTTCCTGCTTAGTGCGTGCTTAGGATGGTGTTGACTGCTAAATAAACTAATCAGGGACTACTAAAGGGGTGAGAACTTAAGGCTATGGCATAACAAGTACTCAAATCGATTTCCATAATACGGAGGCTCACGGTGTTAAGACGATACTGATCTTGCGGAATTTTTCCCACGTCTCACAATCTAACCTCAATTTCGTCTTTAACCTAAGATTTTCAAAAGAAACCCTATTTTTAATGCAAAAATTTTCAAAATATTTGGTGTGGCTCAAGGGAGTGGGAAATCGGTAAACACAAAATCGCATATAAAGACTTGACAGCACATGCAAAGACGCAACGAAAATAGTAAAAAATTTTAAAATCATGCTAGAAAGCAATAAATCTAACTAAAAAGCATTAAAATGAAAGCGGTAGAGTTCCTCCCCCACACTTAAACCAAACATTGTCCTCAATGTTTTGATAAAAGGTGGTAAAGGAAAGATAGAACCTGTATGACTGCCAATGCGTGCTACCATAGCCAAATTCACTCTGATTCTTCCCTTGTTGTCCTTGTCTTTGCTGACGACTTCTACTCTGGTGTCTTGTACTACGAGATATCTGAATTTGCTGAAACTTCACTTTCTTGAAGCCGCTCATTATATGGCTTGTTTCCAAAGGAAGTACGAATGGGAGAGATATGCCTTCTCCTATCATACTCATCATCGGTGTCACCACCAACAGCGACATTCGTAGGAATGTGCGTGGGCACCAACTCATCTTAAGGGATTGTCATCAAGAGATCGTTCACCTAAATGTAGCTGAGACGTGACAAGCGATACAATTCTTTATTTTCTGCAAACACAAACAATGAAAGGAAAACATTTAAATTAAAAACTTGTGGGTTTCCTCCCACGCAGAGCTTTGTTTAACGTCGATAGCTCGACGGATGGAAGTGTTAATTTTCAGTTTCCATGGCCATTTATCAAGCCATCTCACATATCCCTCACCTTTTCTTTTCTTCCTTCTGTGGGGTAGTTCATTCTTTTGAACTTGTGGTGGTGGTTCTAGATCTATGCTAAGTATTATCTTTTCAAGTTTGGGTTTAGTTATTTCATCCATCACCTCAAAGTTTAACCTTACCCTCTTAGCAGTAATGTTTTCCCTAGTTTCACGGTCCTCTAATTTTCTCTTTTTATGCGGGACCTCAGACAAAGATGTGTTAGTGTGGATATTTTCCAATATCTCCACATTTGTTTTGGATTGGGATTCTACTTTAGCCTCTACAAACCTTTGCGGGAAAAGAATTGGTGGGGTATATGGAGGAAGAACAACAATAGTTGCTTCATTCTCTACCTCTATGACAACCTCCCTTTCGGATGGTGTCGGTGGATTTTTCTCTACACTTTCCTCACCAGAACTCTCATCATTCTCATTATCACTCTCCTCAACCTCATTATCACTCTCCTTAGGATTTTCGAGTTGTTTTTCACTACTAGTTGTTATAACATACGCATTCTCCTCAGGGAAGGGTTCTATAGGTGTCAGTGCAAGTAGTAAGATTTGGGTCTCCAATTCCTCGGTGTGAGTCACGAGGGACTCGACCATAGTGTTCATCTGCCTAAGGGTTTCATGAGTATCGAGATGTTGTTTTCTAAGTTCTTCATTCTGGAGAGTTTGTGTCTCCACAAAGTGCTCCATCATAGATTCTATCCTCGAATTAGTTGTTGTTTCAATGAAATCCTCCATTAATGCTTCAAGGTTGAAATTGACGGATTCTTGTGGTTCCTCAAAATATTGGGAGTGGTAATTTGGGTGGAAATGAGTAAGTGTCGCATTGAAATCCTCCATTAGTATTTCGAGATTGGAATTATGTGATTCTTGCGGTTCCTCAAAATTTTGGGAATGGTAATCATAAGAAAATTTTGGTTGCGGTTCCTCAAAATATTGGGAGTATTGTGGTTGATAATTGTAGAGAAAATTTGGGTGCGGCTCCTCAAGATATTGCGAGTGGTTATCATAGAGAAAATTTGGGTGATACATGGTTTTTAATTTTTGAAATTTTTTTTTTATTATTATTATTAATATTTTTTTAGGAGTGCCTTAGTCTATACGGTGCAACAACGGAATAACAATATTGACTGTTGGTCCCCGGCAACGGCGCCAAAAACTTGATGCGTCCGCAAGTGCACGGAAATATCGAAGTAATATAAAATATTGTCGAACCCATAGAGACCAATATCAACCTATCGTTATCTATCGTTGCTTTGCAAAGCTAAGGCTAATGAATGATTGATTAAGGGGAAACTAAGACTAAAACTAGAATAAAACTTAGAAAAATATGAAAGAAAAGAGAGAGAGACCGGAATGTGAATTTCGTGTACCTCAGGCACTCAGCAATTGGTTGGCGCTAATTTACGTATGTTCCGTAGAAAATATTGGTTTAAAGACTCCGCCTCACACTCTCGCGTTATTGACTAAAGCCACATTTCCTAACCACTGGATTTTGCTCTCGCTCGCCCGTTTTAATTAGAAAACGTATTTTGAAAATCAATTAGATCATAATCGATACCTAAAGCGCTCTCGCTATTTTTAGGATCAATGCCCCGTTCCCACTATCTGGTTCGATCCCCACGCTCTCGCAGTGCCGGCTCTAACCTTTATTGCTTCTCACTCTCGTGACGAAACAGTGTTAAATAACCTCTCACTCTCGCGACGAAGTTATTTAAATTAAACTTAGAAACAAAGACCAAAACTGAATTTATTATAAGTTAACGCTAATTTAATTACCGAGTCCCGTCGGAACAACGGTCCTCACAAACCAGACTCTAAACATTTAGCCGGACATAGAATTAAATGAAAACAACACAGACATGGTAATTAAATTTGAAAGCATTACGATAACTAGTGTAGGAAAACGATAAACAATAATAATAAGCAATGCAATAAAGAACCTGTAAAGACTCGAAGCAGAAAGTTGAAAATAAAGAACTTGAATTAACTTAAATAATGACGGCAAGCTTTGATCCAAGCGTTACAAATTAAAGGCCTAAATACTAATGGTGTGGTAGTTCCTCAATGTGAGATAACTACCACTTTTACAATGGTATTTTACTGCCTAAAACTATGAACAGCGCTTTCGCGCACAGAAACTTGGATGCCTCAAAATAACAAGGGAAATCCTATATATAGAGGGAGATTTCGTTATGTAACTTCCATAGAGCATAAGTGAGTGGTGGAGAAAGTGGGAGGTTGGAGAAGTCTTCGGAGAAAATGTAAACGTGTGAAAGTTGATCCTCTAAAACCTCGTGACCACGTTTCTGCTCAACGTATTAAACCTGTTTTGGACGCATGACGATCGTGAAGCTTCTGTTACGCTCGTGATGAATTTTGTGTCTGCCACGGTCGTGGTGGACCTGCCACGGTCGTCACACTAGCAGAATTTGGATTCTGCTATTTTCTGCATCTTTTCTTCCTTGTTTTGCTTCTTTTCTCCACTTTGCATACTTTTAACTTGGAAATAGAAATACCTGCAAAAACACTTGAATACTTGTGGAATAATCGGAAATTATACTGAAACGATATAATAATCGAATGTAAATCAAGGCAAAAATACGATACATTTTCGTGTTATCAGTAATATAAAATATTATCGATCCCACAGAGCCCAATGTCAATCTATCAGTTTATATTGTTACGGTGTTCTACTTAAGGCAAAATCAAAAGGTTTGAAAAATGCAAAGAATGTAAATACTAACAATTAAATAACTTCAGAGAAATAGCACTGGAATGTAATTCACATCGATCAAACAGTACTCCTATTGTTTCTAAATAGAATCACTTACGCGGAAATATTTTTTTTCCTTGAAAAATAGTTAATTAAAAAGGAATCGTCGTGTTAGCATAATCGGAACCGGACTTAATCTCTAATATATACCAGGCACTCACGCTGCACCGGTCGCGTCTTGCGTCAAAGTAGAAAATTCTTTTTTATGTAATCACCTCTTAAGCTTAGTTGAAAAGTGCTTTTGATTGAAAACGTTAACTTAAAAGGGTCTTCGGCATATGCTCGGACAACCGGATCCTAAACCTATAAATGCGTCCGAAAATAGTTTCAAAATCTCCTTCTAATAAAATTAAACTTTCCTAATTGATTAACAAAGAGCTTTCGTTGTTTTTCCTAATAAAAAACTAAACAATTTTTATCTCAAGTGTCGGATGCATTTCGATCTTACTCGACTTAATCACGGTTCTACTTTCGTAGTAACTGATCACATTAACCACAGAAAAATTGCATTAAAGTCAAAATAGCCCCAAAAGTGTACCTACAGATACAACATATGGAGTATCGTCGAATCGACGGTCTTCATATTCCAACACTAAAGATATAGCTAGACATGGTTACGGTAAACAACATAGCATATGATTGATAATCAGGATAAGACATTTTTGGGTAATAAAGTACTAAGTGTACAATTGAGTTTCGAAAATAAACAACGAGAATGATACAATCAAAGTATGGTTTTGAAAATAAATCTTTTGTGATAACAAAATAAAGAGAGTAAATAATCGGGCGATAAATTAAACAAAGTAAGATAATGCGAGGAAAATAAACGAAATTAAAGAGATGCGAGAAAATAAACGAAATTAAAGTGATGCGATAAAGTAAATAAAGTAAAAGCGATGCGAGGAAATAAAATAAAGTAAATTTGGAATTATATAAAAACCTGCTCCAATCGGAGACTTGAATCTGGTACAACTGGAAAGTAAATGACGACAAGATTAAAACTCTAAATCTACGATGCTCCAAACCCGATTACAACCACAGTACGATAACTCTCCGACGTAAAGAATCATCATTTTACATATGTGAAATATATGCCTAAGCTGCAACTAAGTTTGGATGATGAAAAAGTGAAGTAAAGGTCCTATTTATAGTGTTTCATTGCCTTGGAAGTCAAGTAGAAGCTTCAGCATTCGTGGGAGAGAAAAGTGGTGGTCATTGGTGAGGTCTCCAACTGCCTTTTGACCAAGGCGTCCTTTTCAAAGATGGCGACCGCCATGTTTCCAAGGTGGCCATGACTTAGTCTTTTGACCGTTGGGGCGTGGGAGAAGCTATCCACCTCATGGCTATTCCTACGGCCAACGCCATGTTTAACGCCATGTGTACAATTCACTCCTTTTCTCTGTTTTTCATCTGATTTGTCTCGTTTCTTCACGAACGGCTCTAATTTGGTTACTCACCTAAAATCCAAACAAAATATCAACATAACACAAGAAAATAACAATAAAATGATGATAAAACATGTGCAATCTGAGTCAAATACGCAATGTGTTTAAGTGTTATCAACTCTGAATGAAGCATTGTGGCTTGAAGGTTTTGCTAAGGAGCTGAAACTTCAAGGTCGAGTTATCACTACCAAATGTGATAGTCAAAGTGTAATACACATGTCAAATAATTTAGCCTATCATGAGCGAACCAAGCACATCGATGTAAGGATGCATTTCGTCAGAGAGATAATCGAGTGTGGAGAAGTCCAAGTGCTGAAAGTTTTGACTGATGACAATGTTGTTGATATGATCATTAAGACATTGTCAAGCAACAAGTTTTTCATTGTATGTGGTTGATAAAGCTGATGACAACTAGTTGGTTTCGAGGTCCAGAGTTTGTTCCAAGGTGGAGATTTGTAGCTTATGGGTAGCAAACTCTGTCGAAGTTGAAAATGTGCATGTCGTAGTCAAAGTCTGTTCTTGCATGCATAATTTTGTTAGCTTGTTGTTTAAGTTAGTTTAGTAGTCTATAAATAGACTAGTTCTCTCGAGTTTGTTGAGAGGAAGAGAGTGTTTGGTTGTCGATATTCACTTGTAATCTTTGAATCCTAATAGAGAAAGTGAATAGTAAAATAATTATAACCAATACTGATTCTTCTTCTTCATTCTTCTCTCTATTTCGTAAAACATAGTAGAGTTTCTTGTGTTTATTTAAGAAACTCAATCTTTCTCATATTTTAATTTGTTGTTAACGACATCAATTCACAATAATTACATAATTAATATTATTTTAACTCAAAATAAAATCTATATCTATATAATATATTAAATCTGAAGCGGCAGATTATATTACGACACCTGTTAATATTTTTACTTCATTTGTGCCACATCATCTCATAGTCCTATGTGGCACCTCTCAATACTCATTTTTACTTTTAAAAAAAAATACAATATTTATTCTCTATTAGATATCACAAATTCGAATCTTGGCACAGACAAAAAAAAAACTCATTTGTAATAAAATGATGTGACAAGACAACCACTATTTTAACTATACATATTCCTCTGATTTTCAAATTCAAAATGGACATGCAAATATAAAAACTAAAATTAAAATTAAGTTTTCTTTGAAAGCATAAATCAAATGAATACTTAAAATAATTTTTTTTTAATCTCAAAGTATTTATAGTAAAAAATTTATTAACCTAATGATTAATTACTAATTTAGATAAATATATTCCTTTTATAAATTTTATAGAACAATGCTTATATTTATCTTGAGATAATTACTAACTTTAATATATTATTTCAATATTGTGTCTTTAAAATAATTTTAGTTTCTTTCAATTTTAAATTATTAAATGGTATAATACATTTTTATCTATATAATATATTAAATCTGAAGCGGCAGATTATATTACGACATATGTTAATATTTCTACTTCATCTGTGTCACGTCATCTCATTGTCCTGTGTGACACCTCTCAATACTCATTATCACTTTTCAAAATAGAAAATACAAAGTTTATTCTCTATTAGAGGTCACAAGTTTGAATTTGGACACAAACAAAAAAAAACTCATTTTTAATAAAATGATGTGATAAAACAACTACTATTTTAACTATGCATATTTCTCTAATTTTCAAATTCAAAATGGAGATGTAAATATTAAAACTAAAATTAAAATTAAGTTTTCTTTGAAAGCATAAATAAAATGAATACTTAAAATAATTTTTTTTAATCTCAAAGTAGTTATAGTCAAAAATTTATTAACCTAATAATTAATTACTAATTTAGATATATATATTCCTTTTATAAATTTTATAGAACAATGCTTATATTTATCTTGAGATAATTACTAACTTTAATATATTATTTCAATATTGTGTCTTTAAAATAATTTTAGTTTTTTTTTTTAATTTTAAAATATTAAATGGTATAGTACTTTTCATCATTCTATTTACAGTATTTGGTTGTAGATCTTAATTTTTAATTTTGATATTACATTGCAAAAAAATTAAAATGATATAATACATATATAAATTTCTTGAATATTTATAACTTACTCGGGATTCAACTCATTAAAATAATTTATCTTTATTTGAAAAAATTATTTTTAAGAAAATAAATGCCATATTCATTTTAAACAAAATAGTTTAACATAAGAGTTACTTCAACAAAGTGTATTATCTCGAATTTCAAAAATATATTATAATAAATATGAGAATTCAAACACAACAAAAAAATATTATAATAATATTTTAATTTTATTTAACACTTGGAATAAATACACATCTTTAACGTCATAAAATTAAATATCTAAATCAAAGATAACTATTAAAAAAATTAATAGACATTTTTTTTTTCTTGCAATTAATTTTTTAATTATAAATATTAAAGAATAAAAATTTTATAATATATTTTCAATATAATGTCTCTAAATAATTTAAGATTATACATTCTTCATATTATGTCGGAGAAATAAACTAAAAACAAACAATAAGATTATTGATTTTTCACATATAAGAAAATTGTATTTATAGTTTGTTCTTTTTTATATATAATAATGATTATAGTAAATATAATAAAAAAATAAAGATATCGTTTTATAATTAATTCTCATATTCCAATAATAAAATCACATAAATATTTTAATAACAAATTAAAATAATTCTTTTTTTAGTAAAAGTTTTTAAGGTAAATCACATTTGAAACACTTTTATTCGTCATATAACTACAATATACACATAAATTTATTAAATAAAAAATTAATTCAATACCGCGCATCGCGCGGGTCTTAATCTAGTTAAAAGAAAAAGAGAGGAAATGTCTCATTCTTAGTTGATCCATTGTATTTGGCCTTAATCTCATTATTTATTTTTGTGCTATAAATTACTCGAGGATTGAAGAATCTTGTAAACCATTGGCTTTTTGGATTAGTTCTTTAGGAATATGTTGTAGTTGGATTGGGGTATCAATCCGGAGGCTTGCCTTATGTAATCTAATTCTTGCGAGTTTTTCTTTGTTGGAACGACTTTCATTGTATTGTTACGTTGAGCATCCCTTATTCTTTTTAGGTTCAATTACAATTGCTTATAAAAACTAGAACAAAAGCTTAAACTAGAAAATAGTTGTCAGAGCAGATTTGGTGAATTGATCACATTACCTAATTAAGTGCGTACCTAGCTATAATAGTTATTTTTCTGTACACGGTCAAGGTTGTCTCAAAATTAATGAGATATTACAGCAATTGCTGCGAAAATGAAGGCAAGTGTAATCTTGATCTGAACCCCACTATTGATTATGAAAGTGATGACATTACAATTTTCTACTAATCTGGTCGTGTTAGTGATTACATTTTCCTTGGATAGGAAGAACAACGGGACCACACTCACGTTGTAAGTAAGAAGGACGTGAACATTTCAGCTTACGCTATGTGAAGTTCTTTTCATGTTTTGTTACGAGGATGTGGTAAAGACACTTTTTCTCCATAGGCTTGCTTTATTTGTGCTTTGAGGTGTAATTATCTTGTTTTATGTAGATTCTTCTCTATCTAATCATTTACTTACACCACCATCATTAACCATCTTCGATCATACTCTCCCGGATGTTCCGGAACGGTCGAATTAACGATACCGGTCAAATACCGAAAGTCCAATTTAGAATACTCTTACAGAGAGGCGACACACAGATAGACCCTTCCTTAAAAAACCGCACATTAGATCTACACTATTTATCCTTCATCGATTGTTGAATTTATTCAGACGAACTCTCGCATTCCACGTCAGACCAAACATGAGTGGTTTTAACTGCACTGTTGTGAAATCCAATGTCTTGGAAACAAAGTATAAACTGTTTCTTTATGATCAAGAAACAAAGAAACACACAAGGGTAGAAAAGATGGTAAAAGACGAAGAGCAACAAGAATTTGTTATAACTGCTATTTTTTACTTTCTCTTCAAATCTGATTACAAGTACTCAAGAATAACAAATAACTCTCTCACCCTTATTAAGATTTATCACACTTATGATGAGAGATTAGTATGTTATTTATAACAATACCTAACATACTAAACTAATGAGCTTTTTAACAATTATCCATTACAAGCTAACTTAAACAATTGGACGTAACAAACAAGTCTAATTCGTCATGCAAACAAATCTAGCATTTCCGACAACTACATGCTTGACCATACTTCAACTACAACATACACTACTTCGACAACAACATGTGAACGGTCTTTGAGTACATGCTAAACATCTGTCGAACTGTCGAATCAAGAAGTTACCTTCGATCATATGATGAGACAATGTCATATGATGAACGTGACCTTCCGTATGGTGTAAGGGGAAAACCCCAAGATCGATTGAAGTAGATAGAAATGTCACAGGAAGAGGGGTTGAATAGTGACCCCTTTAAAATCTTGCTTTTAATTTATGAAACAAGCTTTATCAAAATAAACTATGAATATAATCAATAATTAAAGTGTTTGTAGTGTGTGAATTGTGTATAAATAATCAAGCTTTAAAGGAAAGAGTTTGAGAAAGAACACACAGATATTTATCCTAGTTCACCAAACTTGGCTACTCCAGTCCCCACGTTTTATGAGATTTTTCAATTAATGATCAATATCTTTTGATCCTTTTCTTACACCAAGATGTATTTTCTTTAGCCTCGCCATGCTTACAACACTGATTACAAAGCTTCAGCTAGCTTACACTATTACCCAAGATCAACCTTGACTTGAGGATATACAAAGTATTAATAATGATTTGTAAGGAGGATCAGATTCACAATTCCTCAACAAATGATTATTGAGAGGATGTAAGTTTAAGACAAATAATCTTAGAAATAGAGATCCTTGATTCTAAGATTATTATTTTAGTGAGAATATAACTTTGGAAGAATATGATGAATTTTCTCTCTTGAGCTCTCCTTGAATGAAGGTGTTTTCTCTCTTGACTTTCCCTTGAATGAATGATATGATTTTAAGACAAATATTCTTATAAGGGAATATCCTTGATTCTAAGAATATGATTTTTGGAAGAATTTCATGAATATTTCTCTTGAGTTTTCCTTGAATGATTGTCTTGAAATAAAGAGAATGTGAATGATTATTTATAGAGGTTTTGATCCTCTAGTTTCTTGAGTACCAGATCTACCCTGAGTAAATACTTGAAATTACAAGTCTGACATTGATAATTACAATTCTGTCATTGGTAATAACAATTCTGTCATTGATAGTGTAAATGAGAAGATCATCTATTTACATAATTGCCATTGAGTGAGGTTGATACTCATGTTGTGTTTCTTGATCCTCGATTACTTTATGTATTTATGAAAATGTCATTCGGTATAATTTGATCCTCTAGGACAATTACAACTTTGCCATTGCTTTCTTTCTTGATACTCACGCATGTAACATATATATTACAACTTTGTCATTGCTTCAAAAGTTGATCCTCTTTTTTTTGGTAATAAAAAATTGATCCTCTTTAGTAGTGCAAAATTATGATAATGTCATTGTGTGGCTTATTTCTTTATCACATTTGGTATTTTGTGTTCCTTTTTTAACATATGATTTTCTTTTCTTGTAATGAGTTTAATAATAAACTTGGGAACCATTTCTTCTTGCATCCCATTCATGATGACATTTATACATAATTGTCTTATTAATTTCCACTCGAGAGCACACATCAAATAACAAATAAGATCATAATCTTAATATATCTACACAAAAGTTTGTCATCTTCAAAACATCAAAAAAGATTTTTTCCTCAACACTGATTCCATATGGGGAATTCAAAGTCTGGAAACTTGACAAGAAATATAGCCATGACACTAAAGATAAGAGTCGGTCTACCAACCCCGATGAAAATAGACCTCATCAAGTGTGCTAAAGCAAATTTAGAAATCTTCACAATCTCACCAGACAAGATGCTTGATATTGAACCAGTGTAGCTTGCCATCAGTAGAATAATGATCCCTTCATCAGATATATGACCTAAAGAAGAAGGCACCAATCCCCCAAAAAGATCGAGCCCACTAAGAGCACCGTTCATGTACTTCTTAGAGCTAACTTTATTTTTGAGCTAAAGTACATTAAATGATTGTCTAACACATTCCTAATTAAAAAGTGTTGGGAAATGGAGGATGTGTGTCAACTACACCAATCTCAATCGAGTTTGTCACAAAAATTCTTACACGCTCCCCAGCATATATAAATTAGTAGAAGGCTCGGTTAGTTACAAACTATTATCGTTTATGAATGCATATTCCACATAAAATCAAATTCCTATGCACGAAGTTGTCAGAAAAAATATAGAGCATGCTCATTATCGATACAACACCATGCATTTTGGCTTGAAGAACACATGCATTATGTATCAAAGAATGATAAACAAGATTTTTGTAGAAGAAATTGGCGAGATGCTAGAAGTGTACATGGACTATATGATCTTAAAATCCAAAGAAGAACAATTGCACGATAAATACCTCACAAACATAATCATTCGATTCCGGCAATACACCGTGAGACTTAACCTCAAGAAATACAATTTTAAGATTAAGGTCGATAAATTATTGAGTTTTTATCTAATAGAGAGAGGCATTGAAGCAAAGACGGGGATATGTTGATGGGTAGGGGCATCTACCCCCACTAAGTTCTTAAGAAATATTTAAATATTATCTTTATACATTTATATAATAAATAATAAAAATATAGCATTTGTCTACAAATAGTATAGTCTACTGAAACTATATTCTTATTATGGTATATTCTTGTTTAGAGATCTTCTATATATTTATAAATTTTTTATTTTAAAAGTCTAATTTAAAATTAAAATATATTCAAGTAAAATATGGTAAAATTAGTTTTGTGCTTAATTTCAAAATCATTTTTCACTAATATTTTTTTAAATTTTTTTTATATATTTTAATTTAATACAAAAATGTCATCACAAAAGATCACAAATATAACTACCCATACTATTGTTAGTTACATACATATAGAATATAGATAATATTTTTGTTGATAGTAAAACCGATAAAATTATCCAAATAAAAATTTAAAAATATATCTCATTAAATAAATACGATGTATATTTTTATCTTAGAAAAACAATAGATATATTATACTAAATATTCATAAATTAATATGACGCCCCCACATCGGTGTCAAGCCCGATAAGTGTGGCACAATTATTAAGATGGAGACCCCAACCACAATGAAGAGTATAATGTGTTGAACTGTGACTCCATACATAAGAGATGGTGAATTATGTAGGTTTGAAATCGATGGTTTAAAAAGAATTCATTGGAAAAATCATAGTTTGAAAATATTTTATAAATTAATTGAAACTTTGCAGTAGAAATTTAAAGTAAAGTAAATGACTAGAAAATAAAGTAGATAAGGGAAGAGCGATAACACCGAAAATTTATAGAGGTTTAGTCTAATGAAGTGACATATTCCTCTTCCCAATAATTATTCTTGAGAGTATTCCTTATGCTTGAGATATTTTAGAAGGTTAAAACCATGAACCCCCTTATATAAGGAAATGAAATTTCAAGCTTACTTCCAACCAAACAACGAACAAACTTGAAGTGGTTAGTCTCCAAGCCAAATTGAGATTTTGCATAGGCTGATCTAGAACCAAGAAGGAGTTTTGGGTTATCCTCCAAGCTGAACTACGATTTTACACAGGCTGACCACGAACCTAACAGAGATTTTTATCAGGATGATATTGAACCTACTGAGCTTTTACACAGACTGAACTCAGAAACTGAGTGATATTTTAGTCAGACAAGTCTCTAATTTATTGAGCAAACTGGTTTATCTCAAGAAACCATAGAGGGTTTTTTAAGAAAAATTTCCCAAAATCAAACACGAGATTTTTACTAGTTTGAATTGTAACTAAATAATAACTTCCTAAGGAAGTATATTTTGCACGAGAAAATTCCCTCTAAGAAAATTACAACTTTAGCCCTCACTCATTACAAGAATTCCTCACTAGACTCAAGAACACTTTCAAAAACATTATGGCTAAAATATGTGAGAAAATAAAGAATTTTCAAAGAGGTTGTAAGTAAAGATAAAAGTGAGGTTTTTATCATTTTGGGGGATATAAAAATGATAGAGAAGCTATTTATATGTAGCCTAAGGTGTGGTATAAATTTTAAAAGGTTTTGGCAAAAATTCAAGTCATCTAATCGATTATCCTAATGGATTAGATCGCCCCTAAATGACATATTTTGATTACTAGATGTTACTACCCATTAAGGTATTGTTCAAATCAATTCTAAACGCTACCATGTGAAAATAATCTATTAGAAACTCTAATCCATTATTTCCTTGGAAAGGGTCTTCAGACCAACCAGACGATCCCCTAAACGATTTGCAAGGCTGTAAAAACATTGTCAGGTGATTTTAAATTAAAAAGGATATGTTTCTCATATTTTAGTGTGTATGTGTGATTTTAGCCATAACATTTCCAAAAAATTCATTGTGTCTTTACAAGACATTGACACTCACACAGACACAATCGGAGGAGCTTTCACACTTTCTCTCTTTCACAACTTTGGAGTTTAAAGTATTGGCATATTTATCTTTGATTTAACTTCATCTAAGTCATCTGAATCTTCTTGATGATGCTTGAGATACTTCATGTTGATTACCATTATTTGAGAGTTCACGAGGTTGAACCCTCAATCTTCTTTGAAACTTGAGTCTTCACTTAATAGTCGTTGGACCACGGTGTTGAATTTAATCACTTATATTTTTCTTTAAGAGCATGGCTTAATTCAGAGAATAGCTTAATCTACCATCTTGTGCATTTTGACTGCTTGAGTCATCTTTAGTAGGTTGTTGACTTTAAGTGTTATTCTCATCAAAACGAAGCAGCTATTAATTGAACACTTCTCCATGTTGTTGTTTTGAAAATCCAGCCAATCCAAAAGGAATAACACACCCTCATTTTTGCAACAAAAAAAAGGTCTGGATTTTAATCTTCTGATTAACCTTGCCTGCGTATTTTCCGTGTTTCCTTTAAATGACATGTGAATTTGTTGCATGTGTATTCTATGTGTTGCCAAAAAAAAGTTTTCAATTAACCCCATGACAATATTTTACACACTTAGACAGTAATTTGAAAGAAATTTGACAGTTTTTTAATAAACCCTACATTATAAGGCAAAGGTCAAAAGGTGTACTTATTGAATTTTGACTTTTTATGAGTTAACAGTTTTTCTTAGTTTATTGTTTAAATTTAATTTGTGTCATATTATTTGTTTTTATTCTAAATACTTTAATTGGATTTGGAACGAAAAGAGAATAAGATGCAACCTAAAGTAAAACAAAATAAATGGCATTTTATTAGATAATTATTTTTTTACATCATAAATCTATCATACATTTTAATAAAGAAAATGGAATTACAAAAAAAGGTTTGTTTTTTACATAATCATAATAACAACATCACATGAATAAAAGTAATTATGGTATGCAGGTGGAAACCATTGAGCATTTGTTGTTCATGTGCCCCCCTTTTAATAGTTGCTAGAAGAACGTTTTTTCTTGGTTAGGTATTGGGCATAATAGGCCTTGTGGTTGGCAAAATGAGCTCAAGTGGATCATCAAGGCTAGTAAAGACAAGAGGTGGAGGGCTTGCCTTATCTGTAGTGTTGCGGCAGAAACGGTCTATGAGATTTGGAGGCATAGAAACAAGAATAGTTTTGGAGGAAATGTGAATAGTATAGAGATAGAGGGTATAGTTATTAATACTCTTACTTATAGAGGTTAGTGTAATCCTAGGATTAGGTAAAACATAGCTAATCTCCTTATGGATTAGGTCTTGGTTTGTTTGTCTCCTTGGTTGGGTTGGTTGTGCCTTTGTGTCACCTTGTATTTCATCTCTTTTTGGTTTAATAAAGTATTCTTTATTTCCAAGAAAGACATTACATGAATAAAAATGAAAAATAAATTAAGTTTTGGTTTGCAGATTTCCTTCATGCGGCAGTTATCATCCTCAAAGCTTTGCGTCATGTCCATGCTCAGCATCATCACCATATGGAAAATCAAGAAAGTAAAACAATTAGAAAATTGACAATTCAACCATCATACACACATGCCACATACATACTAACCATGGCCATAAAAGTTCAAATGAAAAACTCAGCAACATTACAAACATCGTATTACAAAAACTCATTTCAAACTAAAACAAATTTCACCAAAATTTCATTTACATTTCACATCCCCCTAACCGTCAAAACAAATAGTCAATTAAACTAAGATAAAACCAAGTGAAATTCACAACAAACTCCATTTAAATGACATTTCAACAAACACAAATTTTAACTGAAAAACACTTTTACTAGCATAAATCCTAATTGAATTCAGATTCAATCTCAACCAGTCCTAAAACTTATCACACAGATCATGATCCAAGGATTCAAAATCATATACCCCTAACTATTTCAACCACCTTTCCCTCCATTTCACTCCTATTTAAACTCCATCCTTTTCATATAGTATAAACAACAAGAACCCTATTGTGCTAAATTTTCTACTCACCATTCTCATGCCCTCAACGATAACAACAAGCAACAATAGCTACAAACCAGGCAATACACTCAGCAATACGCAGGACAATACACACCCATAACACACTAGCAACAACAAAGTATAATTCACATGAAGAGTAGGAGAATAGAGGAAGAATCAAAACGTAGAAAGTATAGGAGAAATCAAAACAACGTACCTGATTAATTCCCGGATAAATTCACCTCTCCGTCGAAGTCAATACTTGAAGCAAATTGTACATCATCTTGGTAAACCTTGTTGTCTATTTTTTGTTGTTATAGATTCCCAGTGTTCCCTCCCCTATTTCAATTTATACCTCAGGTATTTGTAATCTGATAAAAAATAGTAAAAATTGGGTTGGGGTTTTCTTTAGGGATAAGGGTGTTTCTGTTATGATTTGATTGTTTGAAGGTGCTTTAGTTGCCTCGTTGATGCTGGGGACAGAGCAAAAGTTTTGTTGGAGATTTAGGGTCTTGTTGTAGGGGATTTCTTTCCAATTAGTTTGGGAAAGATAAATTATGTTGAAGCTTTAGGGTCTGGGTTGCGTGGCTCGACAGGTTGGTGAGGATTTTGATCCATCGCGAGTTCACAAAGGATATGGTGGTTTGGATTGTTGGGCGGCTGGATAAGCGGCAAAGAAGCGAGACCGAGAAGATGTTAGAAATAGGGGCTATGGTTTCATTAAGCTGAACTGGGTTGGGATGCTTTTATTATCAACATGGTTCGGGTTGACCCCAACTTAGGTTCAACTGCCTAGTCCATCCAACCTGGGCCTGCCCTTTTATGTTTTTGTCATGATGTTTTTTGCTACATCATAACTTTTTGGCGCATGCACCCCCCAAGCCCAATTGTGTGTTTTTTTAAATTCTTTTTTGTGATTGTTTTCTTGTTGCAAAAAAGAAAACTTATTTTGATTTTTTTTTATATAATAAACATTTTAAAGAAAATAATAAAAATATCAAGATTTAAATGTTAATTTTTTAATTGGCTTCTTTTAATCAATTCACCTTTTTTATATTAAAGTCAAAAATAGCAAGAATAGTTTCTTAGCCTATTTTCTTTATTGAAAAATAAAAATTAATAAAAGAGATATTAGAGTTTTAGTAATATATTTATTTGATTTCTTCTTTTTTTATTTTTTTTTCAAAAGTAAAAAATAAAAAATGATTAAATTTGATTTAGATGCATGCCTTAGGGTTTCATTTCTCTATCAAATTACATCTCAAAAATCAAAAGATTTCGTTTTCAGAGTTAGTCTTTTAGAAATAACCTTGATTCATTTGGTACTTGATTTGTTGGATCTTCATTGATTGTGTAGATGTTTGTATGCTTATACTTGATCCATGATTTATCTAGCCTTTTACTTTTTGATTGCTAAACAAGATAAAAATGGATACGTGATAAAATCAATTAACAAAAAAGAACAAAAATAAGCTTGATCCGACGTCAAGTTATTTTCAATTCAAATGCAATTGAATGCAACGCGAGTGCTTGATCCAACATCAAGTATCTTCGCCGCTTAATTTGAACTCTTTTCATAATCAATTTTGAACACGATCCAACGTGAAGTTGTTCATTTTCAAAAAAATATTTTCACAATAATTAGGAAGAAAAATGATTGATTGGGAGTAGACCTTCTTTTTCCCCCAAGTGTTTGGACACTGATGTAGAGCTCCATGTTCAAACACTCGTCTTCTGTATTAAAACACAATAATTAATTGAATTAAGTTGCTTATCCTATAGAAGAAAAAAGATTGATTGGTGTAGACCTTGTCCTTCTCCGATTATTTGGGCACTGCTGTAGAGCTCCCTGTGCGAATAATCGTCTTCCGTTAACGAACCTTGACTTAATTTGCCACACAAGTTTTAATAATAAGCTAGAAGAAAAATGATTGATTCATTGTAGACCTTATCCTTCCCTAAGTGTTTGAAGATTTATGTAGAGCTCCCTGTCTGATTACTTGTTTTCAGACTAAAAACAAAATCAACACATCAAACTTGTCTTTTTTTGCCTGTGTGCAACTCCGAAAACTTTTTTTCCTAGAAACGAGTATGCTTTATCCATTTCGACGTGAAACAAATAAAGGCTTCAACCTCCAAGAGGGAGCAACAAGAAAAGATTTAACTGCTCAAAATGTCTAAAGTATCACTCTCTAAAATCAATCAAGAAACACTTCTTTTTACAAAGAACTACATAGCCTTGAGTTCTCTATCGCACCAGGAGATACGTAGGAGCGGGATTTTGAAAGCTTGTCAGGCACAATAATGAAAAAATCTTTAAAAAAATTTATTTCTTTTTTCTCGCTCGATAAGTAGAAGATCACAAACTAACATCGCGCTAAAATTCATTCGCGAAACTAACTAAATGGGTTCTGTTGAATACAACGCATGTGAGGGGTGCTAATACATTCCTATTGCATAACCGACTTATGAATCCGCTCTTGGTTGTGACAAACATTTCTTTTTTGTGGGTTTTATCGATATTTTCCCTTTCCTTTTGGAATAAATAAAGTTCGTAGGCGACTCTGTTGTTATTCAAGAGTGTGATGCGCTTGAGTATTTTTTGCACCGTGATAGCTGTTGAATTTGCTTGGGAGTATAATCTTCCTAAGCATGTCCACCATAGTTTAATTTGTGTTTGTGATGAATGTTAGCTTTTATTTACTCGCTTTCTTCTTATCCTTTTTAACTTTATGTACTTTTATTAGTTGTATATTCAACTATTGTATAATTTGATATGGTATTGTTGGAACTTTTTGGCTATTGGAAAATTGTGATGAAAGCTCTACACCCGAGCTCTGAGAAAAACCTAAGCTAGTACGGCGGTTGTGTAGTGTTGATCTGCGAGACTTATGACTCATTAGATTGATACGAGAACCCCACTCAGAATAGATCCTTTTGAGAGTATTATTGTCTTGCGAATAGTCGTTGTGGTGGTAGTATTTTTAATTTGGATTCATGACTCTGGGAACTGTGTCTAGAACCTTGGAGTCGATAGTTGTATAATGTTGACCTGCGAGACATATGACTCGTTGGGTTGACTCAAAGACATCACCTAGAGTAGATCCTCTTGAGGATATTATTGTCTTACAATTATTCGTTATGGCGGTAATATCGTCAAATGGGATTCGTGACTCTGGGAACGTGATTAAACCTTAGAGCCTACCCATGGGTGGATTACCTATTCTTGGAACCTTTCTCTATGAGCAACTAATCAGAATTTTCCAATGATCACAGAATAAACTGTTTATACATAACATGAGCATTTCATTATCATAACATACTTAGCAAGTGCATACTTTTAGGGATTCAGAAGACATGATTATCAACCAAAAAAGCATTTGTTTATTTAGATTCAGGGATTCAAAGTTAGGGTTGATAAAGGGGTTAGTCTTTGAATTGACTAACATCAGGAAGAACAACTTTGGGAATGAATATGGCAGACTCTTGACTATCTTGAACACTAATGTGGATTTATGGGCCATCTTCACTTTGGCACAATTCTACGACCCTCCCTTAAGGTGATTCACATTTCAAGACTTCCAATTAGCACTAACTCTGGAAAAATTTTCACACATAATGGGTATCAGTATCAAGGATGAAGTTCCTCTTACCAGCCTAGGAGAATTTCCCAAGCACCAACTGATAGCCTTCACTCTGCATCTAGATTAGACAGAAGTGGCAGCTAGCCTAATGCCTAAAGGGGACACTCTGGGCTTTTCTATAAAGTTCTTGGTAGATAAAGCTTCAACCTTCAAGAGTAAGGAGAATTGGGTTACTTTCAACGTTGTATTCGCCTTCCTGATATATGGGATTGTCCTATTCACGAATATTGATGATTTCATTGACATGAACTCCATACGCATATTTTTGCTCAAGAATTTTGATCCCACCTTACTTGTTGATTTCTACCACTTCATCCATTGGAGGAATGAAAAGAAGGGGGAATTGTCCTGTGTTGTGCTTCATTGTTATACAAGTGGATCTTGTCTCACCTACTAAAGAATGAGCCTTTCGTTCAGAAAAAAGATAATATCAAGTGGTCTCACCGGATTATGTCTTTCACTGTCTATGACCTCTCATGGTATTCCCATGACTATGATAATGTCAAGATAATCGTCAGTTATGGTAACTTCCCTAATGTACCACTCATAGGAACCAGGGGTTGCATTAATTACAATCATGTGCTTGCTATGCGACAATTTGGGTATCCTATGGTGGACAAACCCGAAGATGGCCTGTTGGAGGGTTTTATCTTGGGTGAAGGGTTTAAAGACTTTAATCTTGCTGAGATGATCAGCCATACGTGGATCAAAGTTCATAGAAAGAGAAGGCGAGAGTTAAGGAAGAATAATTGCATTGCCAGAGAGTCATACACAATTTTGGTCCGAGCAAGAGCCTCTAAGGATAAGCTATCCTACCCTTCTGAGCCTTCCATGCATACAGGTCCGCCAGAGCCTACTCACATTACCATGGAGGAAGCCAAAAAGCTCAAAGCAACCATTCAGAGATTGGAAGAAGAAAATAAAGAGATACAATTGAACCTTCATCGTGTCACTAAAGAAAATAATAATTTGAAGTGGGAACTCAGGCGAAAGAAGACACAACTCGAGGGGATTGAGATGAGATCTGAAAATGAAAAGAATAAAAGAAAAAGAGTTAAGGTGTGCATGAATCAAGCTGACCATTGCTTGGTTTCCCTTAAAGACTAGTTAAAGCAAGTTGAAAAGAACTGCTAAGAATGAGAACATTGGTGGAATCTTGATATGGAAGAAAAGAAGGAAATGAGAAAAGCACTTGAGGCTCAAATACGAAACCTCAATATTTCTCTCCGAAATTTGGAAACTAAAGTGGATAAAGAGCGCCTCTATAAAGAGATGGCTCTGACAGCTTCTCGAGTTACTCCCATGGTTTGGCAAGAGAAGTACCAATAGGTGGAAAATGCCAAAAGGTGTGCACAACATTGGAAAGATTGATTTGAGTCCTTGTAGAGTGAAAGCTTAAAATGGATAAGTGAAAGGCAGGACCTAAATGATAACTTACACACCAATGAGGAAACCATCAACTTTCTACACGCAAAAAGAAATGAATACTGTGAAATGTTCACTAGCCTGGTGGAATTCTGCAATTGGCTTACCAAAATCATGCCTTGAAAGCTGAGAGATGCTTTGGAAGACATGGATAAAGATAACACTCATCCTTCAACTTTCAACTTTGTTTTGTTCTGCGAGAGGATGATGCAAAGGTTCAAGGAGGAGTTGAGAAAACTCAAGGAGAGAAAGCGGGCAGTTTGACCATTATTTTGTACTTTTCTTTCTTTTTAGAAGAACTTGGTACTTGATTGGATGTTGTATTTTCCTGGATTATTGTACTTGATCTATGTACCTGCTTTAAATGAATGAATGGGGAAATTTGGCTCTCTTGCACCAATCTTTTGGTTCCTTATTATTTTTATGCTTTTTTTGAATACTTGTTAATAACAATAAGTCTAAAGGTTCCTTGAAAGTAAAACATGAAAATAAACGCATCCAAATGCATATGCACGCATTTCCAAAAACAAACAAAAAACTCATTTCATCTCCCCTCATCTCCAGAAATCAAGCTGATTCCTCGACGTCATTACGCTACCCATGCCAGCACTTGAAGAGCGATGGATCAAATTGAACAGAATCAAGCAAATATGAGGGAGGAGATTGACATCCTCAAGGGTAAAATGGATCAGATTCTTGAGACCATGTTGGCTCCGGCCATAAGAGAGGATGAGCTTCACAATGTTGTCGTTGCAAGAAATATTGTTCTAGTTCAGGGATCTACTTTGCAGGCACGACCTGCAATCCCTAATCATTTGGTTTATGGCCTTCCTCCGGGTTATACTCCTCCACTTGAGGGAGTTCCTACTAAGCCTCAACCAGTGCATATCTCTATGGTCACTAATGGACTTAATGTGCAAGGACAACCTACTACTGACCATATTTCATCTCTTCATAACAATGAGGAACTCCAGAATGAATATGAAAGGCTGAACTGTCATGAAGTTATCCCTATGATCAATCTTGGGGATGATCAGGATTTTAAGGCTATTCAGACGTGTCGCGCTCTAGAAGAGAAGGTAAGGGTCATGGAAGGACATAATTCAATAGCATGAATGCCTTGGAGATGTGCTTAGTGCCTGAAGCTAGCGAGATTATACCTGAGTGAATCGCACACTCAAAGATACAACTGAGTCACCACCAAACTTTATTTAGTCCCAGAGGGCTAGGAAAATATCAATAAAACCCAAGGGGAAGAGAAACGGGTAAGGGGGTCGGTTATGCGAAAGGAAGGTACTAGCACCTTACGCGTCCGTCGTACTCCATGGGAACCATTTCGCTTGCTTCTAGACTTAGACGAGTTATCTATCTAAAGGCTTCTATGTAAAAAAAAGAGGGAAGAGAAGAGACGATGAAATAGAAAGAAAAGTGCTCGCGGAGGATTAGGACCCTCGTGCCTACGTATCCTCATAATGCAATGAGGAAGTCAGAGCTCCGTAGTTCATGGAACCAGGGAAAAGAGAAGAAGAATAAAAGAAAGTGGCTCACCAAGGTTTGCAATCTCGTGCCTACGTATCCTCATAGTGCAATGAGGAATTCAGAGCCTACGTAGTTCGGGGAACAAAGACAGAAAAGGAAAAGGAAAATGGTGTCAAAACCAAGAGAAAAATAGATATAAGGATTCCACTGGGGAAAGCAAAAGAATTGGTGTCAAGACCAAGAAAGAAAGGCAAAGGAAAAGTAGTAACTCTGCTGAGGATAAGAGAAAGATATGGTGTCGAAACCAAGAGGATAAAGGGGCAAAAAAGTGTTGGTGGCTTTACTGGGGAATAAGCAAAAAATGGTGTTGAAAACAAGAGAACAAGGTGCAAGGGGTATTGAATCGAGACAAAGTAAGACTTACTGAGGATCTGATATATTAACTGACAGACAGTGGTTAACCGAAGAAAAAAAGTATGATTCTGTGGGGAAAAGAGGTTTGGTGTCAACAGACAGGTTGTGATGAACCAGAAAGAGAGAGTATTGAACCAAGAGAAGATGTTTGACTTCTGAGGGGATTTCGGTATTTTAATTGATAAACAATGCTTAACCGAAAGAACGGGTGTGGAACCAAGTGAAGGTTGTGACCCAAAGGACGGGTGTGGAACCAAGCGAAGGTTGTGACCCAAAGGACGGGTGGGAACCAAACAAAGGTTGTGGCCCAAAGGACGGGTGTGGAACCAAGAGAAGGTTGTGACCCAAAGGACGGGAGTGGAACCAAACAAAGGTTGTGATCCGCTGGGGATTCGGTGTTAATAGAATAACTGTTATTAACCAAAAAGAAATGAGTAATTGACCAAGAGAAGGTGATTAACTCAAGAGAAGCTCAGTGTGTTAACAGACATGATGTGATTAACTGAGAAAAGGTACAAATTGTAACACCCCAATTCTCATTGCGAATAAATAATACATAATTAAATCAGAGTAAATAAAAATTTATTTTTCCGACAGAAACTAGGATGCCACATTTAAATGAAGAAAACATAATCCCTGCTCAATTGTTTGATACATAACACAAAATGGAATAAACGTAAAAGGGAAACTTTCTCCATATAAAAGAAAAGTTCAATTATGGAATAAAGCGGAAAGATCCATAACTGACTTGTTTTCCAAAATAATTGTTTTATAACATCAAAATATACATACAAAAGTAATACAAAATATATTCAACAAATGTATACATATATAATAAAAATGTTTCCCGACTCCCATGTTACGTATCAGAGCAGACAAACTGACAAACGGATTGAGAACTAATCTTCACAAAAGCCTCCAAGACTACTAATCTGCAATTGCCTCTTAGAGCAACAAACCACAGCAGAAGGGTGAGAAATAACAACTAAATCAAGATTGCATAATAATATGCAAACACACATAAATTCACATGCACAATTATTCTCACCACAAGCATCGCAGACTAATACACATAGCATATATCAATTATACCCACACAATCACATATTAGCACATAAGACATACCAAAGTTATAACATATGGAAACACACCACCACATCACGTATATTCATACATAGCATACCATAGAGAATTAATACAATCATTGTAATGTATAATATCCCCACAAAACATAGCATATGTCTATACATAAAACATATCATCCATAGCCAATGCATTTATCACATATGCACATCAATTCACCAATCCAATCACAAACTCAACACATAATCAATCCATTCATGATTTTTCCACACATAATCAATCCATTCATGATTTTTCCACACATAATCAATCCATTCATGATTTATGCAAATGCAAAGAGACCGACACAACGACTCTATGCAAATGCAATGCGGTACCATCCATCCATCATCTCATCACTAGTTCACTCAGGAACTATTGGAACCATCACTTGTTACTTAGTGTAACTCCCCGTCGGGCAAATGATGTTCCCCGTCGCTTTAGGTCCTCTTGGTATAAGGCGCACGACGTTTATGGATCGTTTTAGGTCCTCTTTGTATAAGGCGCACGATCCGATCGCTTTAGGTCCTCTTTGTATAAGGCACATGCTCGTCTATAATCATCGCTTTAGGTCCTCTTTGTATAAGGCGCACGATGTTATAGCGGATTCCCTTTGGAATCGTTTTGTCGCTCACACCCACTAGGGCACACGACATCACAAGATGCATATCATGATGCTTGACATACAAGAACTCATGACAATCAAATGCATCACCATAATTCAACAATATGAATTATCTCATCATCATTATTCATGCATTGGAAATCAATTCAAATAATGCACTTACTTGCCATAAGGCCACCAAATAACGCACATTGAATTTCACATAAACAATGCATTTCATTATAATCCACAACCACCACAATTAGCATTTTAGCATATACACTCATATCAATTCACATCAAGAATTACTCACCATCAACCACAACAATCACAACAACTTGTCACATGCTTCAACATCATACAAACCACAACAATCCCACAAAACATCATAACAACATACATTGATATTTAATCAAATAATGTATTTTTCCACACAACAACATAATTATCACATCCATCAACATCATATAAACCACATAAAAGCTCCACGTTACACAACAATAGCACAACACACGGTAAAACACCGACCGCACGCATTTAACGCGATAAAAACCCGACAACCCAACACTTTTACAAAACCACGACTTAAATAAATCATCTAATGACCTCCAAACCATTTTTAATAGAAATAATATTTCATTAGCTTTCCAACGCTTCGAACGGCGACCAAAACGGACTTACGGTTTGAAATTTACGAAGAAAACAAAATAGAAAAATCTGCCACTTCGCTCCAGTATTCGCTAGGCGAACCCTAGCGAACCAAGGCAGGGGAAAACCAACATAAAGTTCGCTAGGCGAACATTCACCCGTTCTTTCGCTGGGGTTCGCTAGGCGAACCCGTGAAACCCAGAATTCGCAGCAGCGTCAATATAGGTCATTTGGGGCCAAAATACACCATTTCTTCCACCCAAACACTTCCAAATCACAATATATCAACCAAAACATGTTCCAACATAATCGACAAGTATTCTACGCAGTTTATATCGAAATTCATCCGTGAAAACATCGATTTCTATCAATTTATCAATGAGAAAAAGTTGTGAAACAACCAAACCAATTACAACAAACAACACATATACATACACAAGCAAGATATAATCGAAACTTCTCACCCTTACCCGATTAATCGCGCTTGAAACGGAGTTATGTCGATTTTCCTCTTCTCCTCTCTTTTCTCTCCTCTTATTTCCCTTCCTCTTCCTTTCTTTCCTTTCTCTTTCTTTTCTCTCTTTTTCTCTCTATTCTCTACTTATAAAAATATTTAACTACCCAAAATGACCATTTTGCCCTTACACTCAAATATCTCTCAAACGCTCTCAAAATGTGATAAAACATAATAACGATGAAAAATAATATATTGTCAAATAAAAGTCAAGAATAAAATAATATTAAAACGAAAATAATTAAATCGACTCGATTAAATAAATCGGACAAAATGGGGCGTTACAACTCTCCCCCACTTAGACATTTTCGTCCTCGAAAATATACTGATACGAAAAACTCCGGATACGACTCTCGCATCCGACTAACCAACTAACATGCCAACACTAGGCACACCACGAATAACACAAACTAACAACCCACCTTGCTAACAGCAACCACAACAACGACACGACAACTACAACTACAACGACAAGATGCACAGCCCATACAATGCACTTAACGACCAACCCACATGTTGCGGTAAAAATCGAATAATAATCTATTAATTAACTTGCATCATATTTCTTTTACAACCGACTTTGATTTATCCAAAGGAAAGGTTCGAGATCGTTAAAAAAAAACTAAAGAGGGGAGATCTAAGGTTCGGGGGTTGGTTACGCCTAGGGAAGGTATTAGCACCCTAAACGTCTGTAGTACTCTACGGGAACCTCTTGTTTTAATTTGTGTTATGTTGTGTTTGCTTGCTAAGATAATATATGTACTAAGGTAAAGACCTAAGGGTATGTACAAAGTTTGTCTCGTCTTAATCATGATTTAATCGAGAAATCGATAATCAATGATTCTTGACTTTCATCGACTAAATAGTAAATGAAACTGAAATAAAAATAAAGTGGTCTCATATTGATCAAAGTTTTGTCGCTTTAATGAGATCAATCAAACTATGAAGTTTGTTATATCATCGACCAAAATAAAGATAATGAAACCGGAATGAAAAAATAAGGTTGGTCTCGTCTTAATCAAGATTTAAATCGATAAATCGATAATCTTAGATTTTTGACTTTCATCGACCAATAAAAATAAGTAAAAAGTGACCTCATATTTATCAAGACTTTATTGATTTGAAATAATCAAAGTCAAGATTTGTGCAATGTCATCGGCCTAATGTAAAGAAAATGGACTCGAAATGAAGAATAAAGTTAGTCTCGTCTTGATCAAGATTTAATCGGAGGGTCGATAATATTTTGATATTCGACTTTCATTGACCAACAAAAATAAAGAAATGAGCCTCATACATATCAAGACTTTTTAGTCATTTTGCATAAATCAACTAAGTCATGATTTTGTAATATCACTGGCCTTAAAAATCGAAATAAAGATCATAAGCGAAAAATAAAAATAAAAACAAAATTCGAAAGAAAAAGTTATGAATTCAAGAAATAACATGATAAATTGAAACTAAAAAATTCAAAGTGCTCCTAAAATAAAAACTAGAGAAACAAAATTAAGAAATAAATGGAAAATAAAATAAAAATAGTATGAAATAATAAAAGGGTGGTGATGAAGCATGCTTTTTGTCTTTTTTTAATTTTTATCTTATTTTTTAAACATCATTCATAATAAAACCAAACAAAAATTATAGGATATTACAATACTTTTTCCAGAAAAATATTAACATGCTAATGAACTTGATAACAGCGTAGATAAATGATCATGGTACTGTTGATTGCAGAATAGGGCAAGCAAGCAAAAATATTTATTTTCGGAAAGAATTCCCTCCGGGATTTATGTCGTGTCCACAGAGATCGGTTCGAGGGAAAGAATGCCGTTCGACAATCTCTCGCGTTAATGAGTTTGGATTAAATGGTTTCAAACAAGAAAATAGAAAAGTAAATATTAAAACATAAAAAGAATACATTCTTTGAAGAGAAGAAACCTATCAAGCATGAATATACATTACTTAGAACAAACGTAAACCTATCAATCGGTCGCATTCAACATACAATACTCATCAAAATCATCACGTATCGCTCACAACAAAGGTTATGTCTAACGCACAGTTGAGAGAGCAACCGTATTACTCTCGTCGACGCTCTCGCGCACGACGCCTCGAAACACGGAAGACATTAAGTTCCGACACCATAAAGATTATTATCTAAATCTATCTCTAGAGTCTAGACAATAGATATCCATCCTTAATCAAGATTAATGATGGTTATCTCTAACACAACACAAATCCAAACATAAATGCAAAAAGATCAAGGAAGACATCGATAATGATTTGTAAAGCATATATATTATACAACCATGATCAATACATGTACATAGGTTTAGAGTAACAATACAAACATAACCCACAAAATAGAGAAATACATAGAGAAGAAATGGAGAAAAACCAAACATCTCAAAAGTTGTCGGCTCTGATTGATGAAGGATTCGACTCCGGATCATCCTAATTCATGCTCCAATGTGTTTTCTAGCCTAATTACACTCAAAAAATGCTATTGGATGGATTTGGAACTAAAAATATCAAACCCATAACTAAAAAATGATGAAAAATGGCTTAAATGGGCAATTCTGCTTTTCCAGGTTCGCCTAGCGAGTCGCCTAGCGAGTCCCCGTTCGCTAGGCGAACGTAAACCGCCTTTCTGTTGAGTTTTTTCACGATTCTGGAATTTTTCGTTCGCCCCGGTTCGCCTAGCGAACAAGCTAGCGAGTGTTCGCTACGGGGGCTCGCCTAGAGAGCATGACAGAAAACCAGAATTTGTTTTCTTCATAACTCTTGAACCGTAACTCCGATTGACGCACGGTTTGAAGCGTTGGAAAGCTTATTCAATGCTCTTTATGAATATGGAAACATCCCATTGCTGGAACACCTACAAAAATAAATGAAAATCGATTAAACTCAATGATATTTACACGGTAACGCACTATACACCGAAAACGTAAAGTAAACGTATTTACGAACAAAGCGGGGTTTATTCGCACGATATTTACCACAAAGCATTGATAAGTGCAACAAAACATATATACAAAAATAGGTACAATTTGCACTTATCAAACTCTCCCCAACTTACCTAATTGTTTGTCCACAAACAAGAATCAAACAAACTTGAAAATGCGCAAGAAATATCCAAAGAAGGACGAATCAACAGGTTTTGAAAAACGGAAACGAATGAATGGTTCAAATGACAACGGTACACACAAAAAGTAAATACTTACCACTAAACTGCAACGATAACATAGTCACGAAACAAAAGCAAAGTACAAAAGTCATGCCAAAAATTCTAAAACAACACAAGTTCAAATGTGAATCACACCTAGCAAAAACAATCATCGGTAGATGAAAAACAAAAAATGAGGTTCTTTCACTCACACAACAATCTTGCAAACAAAAGACTAAATTATGCATACATCCACAAATTCACATTGAAAATACAAAGGCAAGAATCACAAGGGCTTTTCAAGGTTGTAGCGTGGTCGGGTAAACAAACAAGGGGCAATTTCTAAAGGTAATTGAAACAAAAACTTGCCTAAACCTAAGGGAGTGAAAACTCACAAAGATTCACACACAAAATTTCAACCAACTTCTTCCAAAATCCCAAGTGCTACACAACACACAATACTTATTTAGCACAATTATTGCAACTCTTTTTGTTTCCTTTTTCAAGGATTTTTCTTTTTTCTTTCTTTTTCACTTTTTTCTTTACTTTTCTTTGTCATATTTTTCTCTTTTTTCTTTTCTTTTTCAATCCTCATAGAATTCAACCAATGAGTACACACAATCATCCTCTCCCCAACTTGAATTCAACCGCACCATCATGTGAATACTCCCTACTTTCTAAGGCAAGGAAAAAATTCATACAACAACACAAAAAGTTGAGGGCTCAAGTAAAAACAACAATCAAGATCCACACAAAAATATGAATTTGACACTCATAGACAAGCATCAAGCTCAAACAACATGGATAATGACCAAAGGCTCAAAGGGGTTACAAATGATCACACACTCGCAAGGTGAATTGACTATTTGGCTAAGGTAGTTGTGCTCAAAATAAAACAATTGCCTTGATCCTTTTCATGCATTCATATAATCAACATAAATAAAAGATTCAACATAATAAAATCCAGTAAAACAAGAATGTCGGTACTCCGAGCATATATGAACAATGGAAAGCTTCCTCACAAAAAGGGTAGGAACTAAAGTGATTCACAATAGAACAAGTATACAAAAGAATGGATGGCATGGAAGTTTGTAAAATGCCTAAGTATCATGAATATGCTAAAGTATAGAAAGCGATAAATACATACCTCGGACGTGTACAAAACTTAACAAAATCATTACCATACATCCGCAAGTTGAAACGCACCAACTTGGAAAATCACAAAAGCATCCTCAAATAAGTCAATCAAAATCTGTGAGCAAACAACAACCAAAATCTTAGCAGCCTTCGCCTAGGGAAGGAATCATTCGCCTAGCGAATGAACTAAAACATGGCACTTTAAGTGCCTCAAACTTAAACCGCCCACAAAAGTTATCATGGGTTCGCTAGGCGAACCAAATCATTCGCGACGCGAGCCTTCGCTACATCCTTCGCCCCAGCGAAGTTTTGGTGTTTTCAACCAAGAAACTTTCTGCCACCCTTCGCTGGCACCTTCGCCTCGCGAACACATCAGCGAGCATTCGCTGGCTCCCTCGCCCAGCGAATTTACCCAGTTTTCCTACTGAAGGTTTTTTTTTTTACTTTCTGCCACTCCCTCGCTGGCACCTTCGCCAACGTTCGCGAGGCGAACCTTCGCTGGTGACTTCGCCAGAACTCGCTTAGCGAGAACAAGAATTATTAATATAAACAAACGAAAAGAAAGGGAGAAATTTCATTAAACAAGTTGTAAAGTGAAGATTTGAGAAGTTTACGAAAAATCCGAGTACAACTTGTTTAATGAAAGTTCACCACACAACCAAAGAAAATAATACAACATGCTTGTTTTACGTCGTAAGCTCGACGCCTTTACAGTGCTTAGCTAGCAAACTCACTTCCTTCATGCCATAGTGATGCCTCACCGCGCAAACCTAAAGTAAGTGTCCTAACCAAACATATGAACAAACGGTTACGGGAACAAAATGTATACAACACTTGAACAAACATAATGGAAATAGACAATATATACGATATATACAAAACTCAAAAACAAAGAAACTATCGCAATGCGATTCAATATCAAAACCAATCCCCGGCAACGGCGCCATTTTGTTGATTGCAGAATAGGGCAAGCAAGCAAAAATATTTATTTTCGGAAAGAATTCCCTCCGGGATTTATGTCGTGTCCACAGAGATCGGTTCGAGGGAAAGAATGCCGTTCGACAATCTCTCGCGTTAATGAGTTTGGATTAAATGGTTTCAAACAAGAAAATAGAAAAGTAAATATTAAAACATAAAAAGAATACATTCTTTGAAGAGAAGAAACCTATCAAGCATGAATATACATTACTCAGAACAAACGTAAACCTATCGATCGGTCGCATTCAACATACAATACTCATCAAAATCATCACGTATCGCTCACAACAAAGGTTATGTCTAACGCACAGTTGAGAGAGCAACCGTATTACTCTCGTCGACGCTCTCGCGCACGACGCCTCGAAACACGGAAGACATTAAGTTCCGACACCATAAAGATTATTATCTAAATCTATCTCTAGAGTCTAGACAATAGATATTCATCCTTAATCAAGATTAATGATGGTTATCTCTAACACAACACAAATCCAAACATAAATGCAAAAAGATCAAGGAAGACATCGATAATGATTTGTAAAGCATATATATTATACAACCATGATCAATACATGTACATAGGTTTAGAGTAACAATACAAACATAACCCACAAAATAGAGAAATACATAGAGAAGAAATGGAGAAAAACCAAACATCTCAAAAGTTGTCGGCTCCGATTGATGAAGGATTCGACTCCGGATCATCCTAATTCATGCTCCAATGTGTTTTCTAGCCTAATTACACTCAAAAAATGCTATTGGATGGATTTGGAACTAAAAATATCAAACCCATAACTAAAAAATGATGAAAAATGGCTTAAATGGGCAATTCTGCTTTTCCAGGTTCGCCTAGCGAGTCCCCGTTCGCTAGGCGAACGTAAACCGCCTTTCTATTAAGTTTTTTCACGATTCTGGAATTTTTCGTTCGCCCCGGTTCGCCTAGCGAACAAGCTAGCGAGTGTTCGCTACGGGGGCTCGCCTAGCGAGCATGACAGAAAACCAGAATTTGTTTTCTTCATAACTCTTGAACCGTAACTCCGATTGACGCACGGTTTGAAGCGTTGGAAAGCTTATTCAATGCTCTTTATGAATATGGAAACATCCCATTGCTGGAACACCTACAAAAATAAATGAAAATCGATTAAACTCAATGATATTTACACGGTAACGCACTATACACCGAAAACGTAAAGTAAACGTATTTACGAACAAAGCGGGGTTTATTCGCACGATATTTACCACAAAGCATTGATAAGTGCAACAAAACATATATACAAAAATAGGTACAATTTGCACTTATCAGGTACTTTGAAAACGGAGAAATAAAAGAGGTGAATGTTACCTAGTGGAGACGGTCCACTGCCTCTTCAATGACACGAGTTATGGAAAAATGAATACGAGCCTTCTCTCCAGAAAATTTGCAAGAATAATTGAGGGAGAAAATTAAGAGAGTATTCAGCCTTTGTGTGGGGTGAATCTGGTGTCCAAAATGAGAGAATGAGAGATCTTATTTATAGTGTGAATAAAGTGGGAGTGTTGATGTGGCAATCCATGTGACTTTATGAGAATGATTCTTGGCCATTGATAATTGAAGTGTAAGAATGCTTTTTGGCCATTGATAAATCCAAGTTGGCAATCCATGTGAAGTGTTAGAATGATTGAGTGGTCCTCACTTACCATGAAGATAAACAAAATAAAAGTAATAATAATAATAATAAAGCTTAGTAATAATAAAACTAATAATAATAAAACTAATAATGATAATAAAACTAATAATAATAAAATTAATAATAATAATAATAATAAAGAAATAATAATAATAAAACTAAAAATAATAAAAAAGATAATTGAAAATAGTTAGCGAAAAAAAGAAATAAAACAAATTAAATTCTAATAAAAAAAATGCATGATTATTGATATGTTTACTAAAATGCGAAAACAGAGACCAATGAAAAGGATATGCAAACGATCAGAATATCGGAGGGTAAAATTTGGGGTACAACAGTTGCCCCAATTTAAATATCTTCACCGGATGACATGAGTGACGATAGTTCTCGTGAAATCATGGTGGAAGGTATTTAAATATAGATAACCGAAAATTTTGCCCTCAGACGCACTGACATGCAATGCTATGGACAAAAATGCTGACATGCAATGAACTCTAATATGATGAAAATGATGGAATGCTAAATGCAAAGGGGCAGACAAACAAAACACCAAGGATGAAGGGAAATTCACCACAGGTGAGCTTACTAGGGAAGGATAAGGTTAGCATTCACGAGAAAGACTCACTGGGGATACAGACTGTCCAACGATAGACTCACTGGGGAGACTCTAAGGATGCACCGAGGATAGAAAAATAAAGAGGAAATCCTACAGGCCCTCACTGGGGATGGGAGCCAGAGAGGGGCTCTCCACTAGGGAAAAGTCCAAGGAGATGGACGACAGGTTTATAGGTGACCGGACGACACTGGGGAAATGAAAGTACACTCTTTACTGGGCATGGAACCAGAAAGAAGACATGATCTCCCCTGGGGATCAATTTGGAATAAAAGGATAGACACCAACAAAAGATTTTCAGGGATTTTCTTGTACTGAAGAGTTCAAACGGGATCTTCGAGAAAAGCCAAGAGAGAAAGACAGAGAAAGAAACATCCGGAAAAACATCATATGGCAAAAGAAACCAGTCATCCAATAATGGCTGTGAATGAAGGGTACAAATCACGATATCTAATAATGGCTTTAGATGATTGTGAACAAAGACTACATTCAAGAATGGCATTGAATGCAAAGAAACCAGTCATCCAATAATGGCTTTGAACGAAAGGTACAAATCACAATATCTAATAATGGCTTTAGACGAATGTGAACAAAGACTCGATCTGAAAAACATCAGAAAGAGAGATACCTTCGGAAAGGCATCAGATGGTAGAGAAACTGGACATCTAATAATGGCTTTGAATGAAAGGTATAAATCACGATATCTAATAACGGCTTTAGATAAAGTGAACAAAGACTCAATCTGAAAAACATCAGAATGAGAGACACATCCGGATAGGCATCAGATGGTAGAGAAATTGGACATCCAATAATGGCTTTGAATGAAAGGTATGACTCATAATATCTAATAATGGCTTTAGATAAAAGTGAACAAAGACCCAATCTGGTAAAATATCAGAAAGGGACACACATCCGAAAAGGCATCGGATGGTAAAGAAACCAGACATCCAATAATGGCTTTGAATGAGAGGTAAACTTATAATATCTAAGAAGGCATCAGATAAACATGAGAAAGGTAGGGACCCAAGAAAGCATTGGATAAGAGGAATCACAATATCTAAGAAAGCATTAAGTGACTGTGAACTTTCAGGAATGGCACTGAAAGTAAAGGTGGATCACTATATTCAGGAATGGTATCGAATGATAGTGAGAAAGACATCCAGGAATGGAACTGAATGCAAAGGAGAAAACTCATCCAGGAATGGCACTGAATGGACAAAAAGACTTTCAGGAATGGCACTGAGAGATATCCAAGCAAATTTGATGGAGGTTATAGAAGATAGGCAAAACTTCCAGGAATAACACTGGGAGAAACAAGAGGAACAAGATATCCAGGAATGGCACTGGAGATCACAAGAGACAGACATCCAGGAATGGCACTGGAGTGAAGGAATATAAATATCTAGGAATAGCACTAGAATGAAAGGATAGGTACGTTTTGGTAGGCGCCAAGTAAATTGGACTTTGACCACAAGGTAAGACGTGGATAACGACACGACCTCTGGAGAAATGCAAATGAGGATGAAACACTCATGCTATGTATATGGTATATGAATTATGCAGATGAAGATGCTGACGACACTACACGACTCTTTTGTGGAGAAGACAATACTGGAAGGTTGATTCTCCAACACAGAGATCACTGTCATTCTGCTTGGGACTAGGGATGCTACCGCTGAACACATCATTGCCACACTGGTAAACTGTATCCAAATTGATGATCCTTGTAGGAAGGATAAAGAGTTGCTTGGGGATTCTTCAGGTAAACTGCCCCAGACTAGCTGATTATTGTAGATGAGCTGATTATTGTAGATGAGTTGATCACTGTTTCAGCTTGATTAATTCTGGAAATGACCGTTTCATGGTGCTCTTAGAAAGCTTGCCCCAGTCTGAGTCTTGAAAGATGATTATTTTACTGTACACTGAGAAAGCTTGCCCCAGCCTGAGTCTTGCAAAATCTTCTGTATAAACCAATTCTAAGAAGTCGCCATTAAAATCTTGAAACGATTCTTAATAGGAAATGGAAGGAACTTGCCCCTGATTGGATCACCGACCAAGTTTCTCAAATGTTTTAAAATTCCTTAAGAAGAAAGCTAGTTTACAAACAAAAGTATTTGTACAAACATGGTAAATGCAAAGTTCATGCAACTTTTGAAATCAAAATCATTTTGAAACAGGTGCAAAGTATATGAGTCATTAATCAGAACACGGCGGTTCAAGACATTAAAGTGAAAAGTTTAAGCAAAAGGTGTGATACCAAAAATAGATGATCTGCAAAGACCTTTTGGAGTCAGTTTACGCAACCTTGCTGTAGTATACTTTCAAAATAACCTTGCTTCAGTTAGGTCTTTTGAGGGTTATAACGTGGCCTGGTTCACGGTTTAAGAAACAAAGGATAAAGGCTCAAAGTTTATTTGTACCCACCCAATCTACGTGATGAACTTCAGTCCTATGCTCAGTTAACTCAAACTATGCACTCAAATTCCCATGAGTTAGGAATTGCACTGATGATAGCGATGATGGTTCAAAATTTAATGGATTTGAGATGGCGATCACTGCTTCCTTACAACTTTTGGTTGTCATACAAGATTGTTCTTTCTTCTTTTTTTTTTTTTTTTTTTTTTGACTACCTGGCTTAAGGATTACGACGAACCATCGTTGGCGTTCGACTTGAAAGACATCTTCGACACTTGCTTGTTGTGTGCGAAGGAAAATTTGTGAATGCACCCTTTTGTTGAAAGGCGTCTTGCCTGAAATTCTTGAATTTGAATGCACAATCCAGTTAACTGAGAACTACCCACCCCCAGGTTAAGATTGTGGGTTTTTCATTTGTAAAGAAAAGAAACTCCTACTTCAAGGCTCAAAGGGGTTAAAGAGGGGTTATATTCCTTATGTCTCCGGTGTTTGGGAGTTGAAACGATGCCTTACATCGTCAGCAAAGTTTTGATTTGAAAGCATATCAACAGCAATTATGAGTGTTTTGTTTTCATCATCCTCCCTCCAATCTTTGCATAATCAAAAGAAAGTGGACAAGAGAATTTTTTTTATTTTTCTTGAAAGAGAAAGCATTAAGAAGTAAATAGCAAAAACAAATGAATTGAATCAAAAAGTTGCAAATGCTTATTTCATTAACATGAAAGTACAAACATAATTTGGAAGCAAACAACTATTACAAAATGAGGGAAATGCAAACAACAAGAAACAAGGCCTAGTGACTAATCAAACACAAGGATGAGTTATCCTGTCTTTAAGAAGTAGCTGAGCCGAAGTCGACTGAGGCTTCACTTGGCGTGCCCTGGCAGAGGATTCCTCTGAACATTGGGATTGTCCTTAAAGGAGAGGATTTTGTTCCTCATCAGCTCTTGTACTCTAGCCTTCAATGCAAAGCAACTTTCTAAGTTATGGCCTGCACCACCTTGATGGTATTCACAATGAAGATCAGCCCTATAGCCGGCTGGAAGAGGATTTGGAGGAGGAGGCAGAGGCCTTGTGGTAATCAAACCTTGTTGAACCAAACCAGGATAAAGTTCAGTGTAAGTCATGGGAATAGGATCAAATTGACCCCTATTACGATACTGGCTATGTCCTGCAGCCGGAATTTGGAAAGCTTGAGTTGGTCGTGGTGCAGCAACCATAGGAGTATAAGCAGCAACAACAGGGTGAACAACATACTGAGGTCGGGGACGAGGCCTTCTTGTTTCAACCATGACAGCGTTAGTATGATCTTCCTTTTTCTTCTGAAGGTTACCATAGGATTTCTTCATAGCATTAGAAGATTCAAAAGCCTTGGATACTTTTCCTTTCTTAAGACCTTCCTCTAATCTTTGGCCAATAGTAACCAAATCAGTGAAATTGGAGGAAACACTTCCAACCATCTTCTCCCAATAGAATGGGGACAGGGTATCCATGAACATTCCGGTTAACTCTTTCTCAGCCAAAGGAGGTTCAACCTGGGAAGCCAACTCTCTCCAGCGTTGAGCATACTCCTTGAAAGACTCTTTATCATTCTGAGACATGTTTTGCAGTTGACGGCGATCAGGACCCATGTCGAGGTTATACTTGTACTGCTTCATGAAGGCATTTGTGAGGTCTTGAAAGCTATGGATAGAGTTTTGCTCGAGACCCATGTACCATTTGAGTGATGATCCACTCAAGCTGTCTTGAAAATAATGGATAAGCAGTTTTTTTATTTTTGGCATGAGCAGTCATCCTGCGAAGATACATGACCAAATGAGCTCTTGGGCAAGAGTGACCCTTGTACTTCACAAAATCTAGAGTTGTGAACTTAGGAGGTATAACAAGGTCAGACAATAAGCACATGTTATCTGCGTCCACATTAAAGAAATCAGTACCCTCAACGGCTTTGAGTCTCTTCTCTATGCTCTGAAACTGCTCTCGGACAACTTCAGGTTCAAAAAAGTCTTCACGGTCTTCACCTTGAGCACTGGCAGCATTGTACTCATAGAGGGGATTCTCAAAGGGAGCTCGAGTAGTCTGAACTATAGGTTGAGGCTCGGCAAAAACAGGAGCTTGAAAGACAAGCATAACATTCTGACCAACCATAGCAGTAGATGCAATCGGTGGAGAGTAGTTGTGTGGCAAACCAAACTCTGGCCAAGTTGAAGGTGGCACTTGAACCGGTGGAGGATCAGCACTTGAAACTTCCTGGATGACTATCCTTTGGGGAGGCTCTCCTCTAGCAAGCAAAACTTGAAGCATCTCAGTGAGTTTAGTCATACTTAATTTGAGGTCATCGATCTCCATTCGGACCTCAACATTGTGTATCTCTTGCTCTAACATCTTGCGTCTGTAATTAGCTCTAGTCTGGTATTGGTGTCGAGGAATCAACTTGATGACTGGAAGATAGGGATAATTGGCAATGAGCAACTGGACAAACAGATGCATGCAATGAGTCATGCAAAGATGCAAATGAAATGCAATGCGATGCAAACAGGATACAAAACACACATAGCAGGATCAAAGGTTTGAGATCACGGCATGGAGTCTGGGTAGAGAACCAACCACTGGGTGTGTACTAGGGTTCATAAACTGTAGAACAGGGTTCTAAAAAGTTCCCAGAGTCGACAACCCATCTTTCGAATTTTAAGGATTTCCCAGATGACTTGGTAATCAATAAAATTCTCAAGAGGATCTCGTCTGAGTGTAGTATCGCATGACAACCAATTCAAAAATAGACTCCATCATGGTCTCCGCACTACATCTAAAAGGCTTAAGTGGGGTTTGGTAACTACGGTTCTCAATATCACGGGCTCCTAGGTCGAGAGTAGCACGCTTTCACGAACGAATTCGTTCAACATAACTAGACTCTCGAGAGGGCCTCAACCGAGTGATGGTGCTATCAATTCAACTTTTTAGGATTCGACTCCCTCAAAGCCTCCTTGAATACCATCGTCATATCCTAAGTACACTCAAGTCCGGGTTAGGACTTATCTCACCACTCAAAAGTAGTACCCTGCACACAGAAGATCCCAAGCAGAAACAGGTATACAGATATATACAAATATAAATATACAAATGTACAAGCAAGCAAGCATATAAATAACACAAATACAAACAAGATAGGCTTAACCCTCTTAGGGAGAGATCCCCAGTGAAGTCGCCATTTCTGTTGCGGTGAAAATCGGATAACAAGCTATTAATTAACTTGCATCATATTTCTTTTACAACCGACTTTGATTTATCCAAAGGAAAGGTTCAAGATCGTTAAAAAAAACCTAAAGAGGGGAGATCTAAGGTTCGGGGGTTGGTTACGCCTAGGGAAGGTATTAGCACCCTAAACGTCCGTAGTACTCTACGGGAACCTCTTGTTTTAATTTGTGTTATGTTGTGTTTGCTTGCTAAGATAATATATGTACTAAGGTAAAGACCTAAGGGTATGTACAAAGTTTGTCTCGTCTTAATCATGATTTAATCGAGAAATCGATAATCAATGATTCTTGACTTTCATCGACTAAATAGTAAATGAAACTGAAATAAAAATAAAGTGGTCTTATATTGATCAAAGTTTTGTCGCTTTAATGAGATCAATCAAACTATGAAGTTTGTTATATCATCGACCAAAATAAAGATAATGAAACCGGAATGAAAAAATAAGGTTGGTCTTGTCTTAATCAAGATTTAAATCGATAAATCGATAATCTTAGATTTTTTACTTTCATCGACCAATAAAAATAAGTAAAAAGTGGCCTCATATTTATCAAGACTTTATTGATTTGAAATAATCAAAGTCAAGATTTGTGCAATGTCATCGGCCTAATGTAAAGAAAATGGACTCGAAATGAAGAATAAAGTGATGACACTAAATTATACTGTATTTTCGACTCTGATTTCACATGCATATTAGTTTATTTTTTATTTTTTATGCTTTGTTATTGTTATGTTTTCCTTTTTTTCAGGTTTTTAATAAAATCGAGGTCCCAGACGAAAAAGGATGCAAAAGGAGCTAGAATTCAAGTTTGGCAGCAATTTACTCTGGTCGCTTCTCTTGTCGCGGGCGCCCCAGGGTAGGCGACGACGTGTCCCATGATCTCCACAACTCAACTGCCATGTTCCCACGATCAAGCACTCACCTTTTCCGTTTTCTTCGTGTCGCGGGCGCGGTAGGTCTGTCGCGGGCGCGACAAGGCAAAATTAGTTCCCGCCCATTTTTCAAGCCAAGGTCACTTTTGTCTTTGCACCATGCCAACTTTGCCTATAAATACTCTCAGAACTCGAATTTTAGGATCATCCAATCTTAGTTTACTTCACCCTAGGCATAAATTTCACTCTTGTAAAGCGGTAATCTTCTCACATCGAGGAGTTATTGCACTGTGTGTGATCGAGTTTGTAATCAAGTCTTGGAGTGTCTGTAATCAAGTTGGAGCACTTTGGTAGAAGTAATCCTGCCAGCATTTTCTTTTCCGTACATTGTACCAGATTTAAAGACTCCGCTTTGGAGCAGGTTTAATTTTAATCGCATTTACTTTCATTTATTTCTTGCACTTACTTTATTTTGTTTATTTATTGTCTTGCCTTACTTTTCAAAACTTTACTTTTCAAAAGACTTAATTCCATACATGATAAGAATTAATATGACTGTTATAACTACCATGGCTGGCTAAGTTTTAGATAGGTAAGAATGTAAAGACCATAATCACCGTAATACATCTATATGTTAATAGAAATACTTAAGGGCTGTTTTAATCTTTAACACAAGTTTTTTGTACTTAAAAGCAATGTTGGGTAAGATCGAAAGTCGTCCAACCCTTTGTGAACTTGTTTAGTTCTCAACTGATCAAATACAGCGAAAGCGCTTTGCCCAGTCGAGTAGGGATTTTTAACACTTTAGAAAAGAGATTTTAAAACTATTTTTGGACGCGTTAGTGGGATTAGAATCTGGTTCATTTTGAACCTCTTTAGTTTAGAGATTTCAGGTCAAAATACTTTTCTGTTTAGTTTAGAATTTACATTTCTTAAAAGTAAGTTTTCCATGACTCTAACGCAGTGCGCGCCTTTTTATAAGTGACAATAAAGGGGTTAGTTTAGAGGGTAAACTTGGTTCTGACTACGCGAAAGCGACAGTTCCTATTAAATTGAATTCTTTTCTTAAAATAGAAGATATTGCCCGTAAGTAGTTCTGTTGATGAATATAGAAATATTATCGGTTATGTGAATTACATTCAAGCCTATTGTTTTGTCCGAATTCTATTACCTCGTCATTTACTTTTATTTATTTTCCTCTGCATTAGTAAACCCTGAATTGAACTGCCCTAGATAAGCACTGTAACAAACAGAATTCGTTATATCGACATTTGGTCTCTGTGGATACGATAACTTTTTATATTACTCTGACGCGATTCGTACACTTGCGAATACAACGCATCATAAAGTTAGTCTCGTCTTGATCAAGATTTAATCGGAGGGTCGATAATCTTTTGATATTCGACTTTCATTGACCAACAAAAATAAAGAAATGAGCCTCATACATATCAAGACTTTTTAGTCATTTTGCATAAATCAACTAAGTCATGATTTTGTAATATCATTGGCCCTAAAAATCGAAATAAAGATCGTAAGCGAAAAATAAAAATCAAAACAAAATTCGAAAGAAAAAGTTATGAATTCAAGAAATAACATGATAAATTGAAACTAAAAAATTCAAAGTGCTCCTAAAATAAAAACTAGAGAAACAAATTTAAGAAATAAATGGAAAATAAAATAAAAATAGTATGAAATAATAAAAGGGTGGAGATGAAGCATGTTTTTTGTCTTTTTTGAATTTTTATCTTATCTTTTAAACACCATTCATAATAAAACCAAACAAAAATTATAGGATATTACAATACTTTTTCCAGAAAAATATTAACATGCTAATGAACTTGATAACAACATAGATAAATGATCATGGTACTTTGAAAATGGAGAAATAAAAGAGGTGAATGTTACCTAGTGGAGACGGTCCACTGCCTCTTCAATGACACGAGTTATGGAAAAATGAAGACAAGCCTTCTCTCCAGAAAATTTGCAAGAATAATTGAGGAAGAAAATTAAGAGAGTATGCAGCCTTTGTGTGGGGTGAATCTGGTGTCCAAAATGAGAGAATGAGAGATCTTATTTATAGTGTGAATAAAGTGGGAGTGTTGATGTGGCAATCCATGTGACTTTATGAGAATGATTCTTGGCCATTGATAATTGAAGTGTAAGAATGCTTTTTGGCCATTGATAAATCCAAGTTGGCAATCCATGTGAAGTGTTAGAATGATTGAGTGGTCCCCACTTACCATGAAGATAAACAAAATAAAAGTAATAATAATAATAATAAAGCTTAGTAATAATAAAACTAATAATGATAATAAAACTAATAATAATAAAATTAATAATAATAATAATAATAATAAAGAAATAATAATAACAAAACTAAAAATAATAAAATAGATGATTGAAAATAGTTAGCAAAAAAAAGAAATAAAACAAATTAAATTCTAATAAAAAAATGCATGATTATTGATATGTTTACTAAAATGCGAAAACAGAGGCCAATGAAAAGGATATGCAAATGATCAGAATATCGGAGGGTAAAATTTGGGGTACAACACCACAACTCAAAGAATACCCAGGTTACGAACACACACAAGAATTAGCTACTCGCACTCGGACCATCACGATGGATACGAGGCAACAACACAAACAAGAACATACAGTCCCACGACACAACATCGTTTCAACAACCTCTTCATAACCACAATACCAACATCCTTGTCACACAACAATATTACAACAATGTTACGATTCACCAATCAAACATCTAACCAAAACCTCCATCTACATAGTAGCCCATGAATAATATTTAAACCTTTCACCTAACACTTCCATTCTGAACGTCCAATGGTCTCCTCATTCCTACATGTTTCCAATGTTCAACTTATGAACTCTTACCAGTCCCACACGCATATACGAATCATGCCACCTCACGCTTCCGTTGCACACTCTGATTACTCGTAACCATCAAAACTATCAATTTCACGTCCAAAGTCTAACTCTTTCTCATATTAACCAAAAATCACTGTTCACTTTTAATATACCCAACCTCACACTATCAGATGTCAATTCACACACCAACTCAAATCTCTAAATTCTCCCAAAAGTTCCCACTCTTTAACCATTAAAGCAGACATATGCAAAGATTTTTCCGACTTAACTCATCAAGCACGACATTAACTTTACCAATAGGATAATTCGAGCCAAGGTCATAACTAATCAGGAATTCCAACCATCCGACCGTGCCTTAATCCGAGTTACAAATCAAAAGTTATGAAGGAAACAAAACGGGACAAACTGCTATGTTCGCTAGGCGAACCCCTAGCGAGCGTTCGCTTCCGCCTTCGCTAGGCGAACGTCGTTGGCGAACATTCGCTGACCTTCGCTGCCGGGTTCGCTAGGCGAACCCTCGAAAGCTGTTCGCTGGACTTCGCCCCAGGTTCGCTAGGCGAACCATGGAAAACTCAGAATTCCAGCAGCGCTGTTACTCATCCAAAACCATCATTCTCTCCATCCAAACACCTTGAACCTAAAACCCTCAAAATAATACCTCCAGATTCTCAACACAAAAGTAACTGCAGCCCTATTGAACTCATGAATCCTCAATTATCGTAAAGCATAAGAAATGACTTTACCCTCTTGCATTAGCACACTAGCTACACTCATCATAAACGCATCCTTATATCCTCACAAACAGTTTATCAGGATCACGCAGAATCAAAACTGAAGCCGTAGACAACTTCTACTTCAGCTCACCAAAACTTACTCACAACGAACATCCAAACAAATGACTCACCCTTCGCAAGTCAACTGAGATAACCGAAGTACGAACTTAGCAAAAATTTTCATAGCCTGTAGTAACAACTAACTGAGCCCAATAGTTTCTAATCTCCTTAACCAACTTCGAAGCCTCTCAATGTAAAACTGCATCTACTTCCGATGGATCCATAACCATACTCTCATCTGAAATAACATACCCAAGAAAACTAACCTTTTTCAACCCAAATTCTCACTTGAATAACTTAGCATAAAACTTCGTCTCTTTTCAACACTTGTAATTCCATTTTCAAACACTCTACATGTTCTTCCTCTGAGTTTATAACAGATCCGAATATCCTCAATCAAAGCCATTAGGAACTTATCCAAATAAATATAGAAGATATGATTCCTCTACTCCACAACATTACAGACGCATTACTAACACCAAATAACATCAATGTACGTTGTAATGCCCAACCAAATTCCAAAAGATATAAATCCTTAAAGCTTTTGCAAAAAATTTCACTGGGTAACTGGTTACTCACATACAAGCTTAACCGAGTAAATAACAGCCTATCCCGATGATAACAAACATAACCGGTCTCATTAAATCGGTCAAAGCCTCAACTCATACAATTCACCACTCTTGTCAAACATCCCAAACAATTGTAATTTCACTCAACTCAACCAAACCATTCCAGCCATCTATTCATGAAAGTGGACACTTATTCTCAATCGTTACCTTATTCAACTGTCAGTAATCCATACACAATTTCTTCTCGTGACAGTCCAGATTCCATAAATTCCAACATGTAGCAACCACCACCCAAAAAGAACGCTTAAATATTACATCCACACCTAAGGGTTTTCTCAAAATTTCCATTAATGCTCTAAAACGCCAAAGACTCCAAACCTCAACAGAACTCTAAGTTTTGCTTTCCATAGTCTCAATACCATCATACACACCATGCTTGCTATTCCGTTCAATCATCCATCCTTTTTGTTACTAACACAGCTGGAGCTCTCTAAGACGACACACTTGGGCTCGCACATCCCTTTTTCCAGTAAATCTTCCAACCGCTCTTTCAATCTGAGTTACACTTCCTACGAGTTCTTCTACTTACCTAGCAGATCCAAATCTCAAATCTTCCCCTTCGTCAAATTTGAGTTCACACTCTACTCTCTGAGAACAACCATTAACGATACCCAATCGTTCTCTCTCAATGACTTCCCAACTGGACCAACATACCAAAACCTCTAATCCGTCTCATCTTCCAATATTAGAATCTTCATCGACTCAACAAAACAATCCATAATCCTTTTCTTAATTCCAACAATTCATTGCACACACTATCAAAGTCGGAAAGACACGCCTATCCCATCCAACATAATTCCTGTCTGCTATCAACGAGAGATTAAGGGTGATCAGTTCCTCAATTTTTCAATAGACAGCCGACAATCATGATGGGGCATAAACCGTCTTTACCAAACCATAATACCATTCCTTGCATCTTGTGCACAAAACTACCTAAGGCACCAAACCTTAGTCAACATAAACCTTACCTCCGCATTCCCTCTGGAATCGGGAACAACACTGTCCAAATAACACTTACAATCTTGCAACCAACGGCACACTGAGCCAATGCTCCACACCTGAAGCAACTTGGAGAAGCACCAGCTCCTCCCCCACTTATCTCATTCTCAATCCTGAAGACAAAAGACTAGAAAACCAGAAAGCACTGACAGTGTTTCACACACATATCACGTACTAAGGGACAACCAACATCCACAGTATTCAACTGTCACACCAACTGACTCCACAACTTGGCCGGACGGACCGACCTACTCTGATGCCACTATTGTAACACCCCAATTCCCATCGCGAATAAATAATACATAATTAAATCAGAGTAAATAAAAATTTATTTTTTCGACAGAAACTAGGATGCCACATTTAAATGAAGAAAACACAATCCCTGCTCAATTGTTTGATACATAACATAAAATGGAATAAACGTAAAAGGGAAACTTTCTCCATATAAAAGAAAAGTTCAATTATGGAATAAAGCGGAAAGATCCATAACTGACTTGTTTTCCAAAATAATTGTTTTATAACATCAAAATATACATACAAAAGTAATACTAAATATATTCAACAAATGTATACATATATAATAAAAACGTTTCCCGACTCCCGTGTTACGTATCAGAGCAGACAGACTGACAAACGGATGGAGAACTAATCTTCACAAAAGCCTCCAAGACTACTAATCTGCAATTGCCTAATAGAGCAACAAACCACAGCAGAAGGGTGAGAAATAACAACTAAATCAAGATTGCATAATAATATGCAAACACACATAAATTCACATGCACAATTATTCTCACCACAAGCATCACAGACTAATACACATAACATATATCAATTATACCCACACAATCGCATATTAGCACATAAGGCATACCAAAGTTATAACATATGGAAACACACCACCACATCACGTATATTCATACATAGCATACCATAGAGAATTAATACAATCATTGTAATGTACAATATCCCCACAAAACATAGCATATGTCTATACATAAAACATATCATCCATAACCAATACATTTATCACATATGCACATCAATTCACCAATCCAATCACAAACTCAACACATAATCAATCAATTCATGATTTTCCACACATAATCAATCCATTCATGATTTTTCCACACATAATCAATCCATTCATGATTTATCCACACATAATCAATCCATTCATGATTTATGCAAATGCAAAGAGACCGACACAATGACTCTATGCAAATTCAATGCGGTACCATCCATCCATCATCTCATCACTAGTTCACTCAGGAACTATTGGAACCATCGCTTGTTACTTAGTGTAACTCCCCATCGGGCAAACGATGTTCCCCATCGCTTTAGGTCCTCTTGGTATAAGGCGCACGACATTTATGGTTCGCTTTAGGTCCTCTTTGTATAAGGCGCACGATCGGATCGTTTTAGGTCCTCTTTGTATAAGGCGCACGATCATCTATAATCATCGCTTTAGGTCCTCTTTGTATAAGGCGCACGATGTTATAGCGGATTCGCTCTGGAATCGTTTCGTCGCTCACACCCACTAGGGCACACGACATCACAAGATGCATATCATGATGCTTGACATACAAGAACTCATGACAATCAAATGTATCTCCACAATTCAACAATATGAATTATCTCATCATCATTATTCATGCATTGGAAATCAATTCAAACAATGCACTTACTTGCCATAAGGCCACCAAATAACACACATTGAATTTCACATAAACAATGCATTTCATCATAATCCACAACCACCACAATTAGCATTTTAGCATATACACTCATATCAATTCACATCAAGAAATACTCACCATCAACCACAACAATCACAACAACTTGTCACATGCTTCAACATCATACAAACCACAACAATCCCACAAAACATCATAACAACATACATTGATATTTAATCAAATAATGTATTTTTTCACACAACAACATAATTATCACATCCATCAACATCATATAAACCACATAAAAGCTCCACGTTACACAACAATAGCACAACACACGGTAAAACACCGACCACACACATTTAACGCGATAAAAACCCGACAACCCAACACTTTTACAAAACCACGACTTAAATAAATCATCTAATGACCTCCAAACCATTTTTAATAGAAATAATATTTCATTAGCTTTCCAACGCTTCGAACGGCGACCAAAACGGACTTACGGTTTGAAATTTACGAAGAAAACAAAATAGAAAAATCTACCACTTCGCTCCAGTATTCGCTAACCAAGGCAGTGGAAAACCAACATAAAGTTTGCTAGGCAAACCTCTAGGCGAATATTTGCCCGTTCCTTCGCTGGGGTTCGCTAGGCGAACCCGCGAAACCCAGAATTCGCTGCAGTGTCAATATAGGTCATTTGGGGCCAAAATACATCATTTCTTCCACCCAAACACTTCCAAATCACAATATATCAACCAAAACATGTTCCAACATAATCGACAAGTATTCTACGCAGTTTATATCGAAATTCATCCGTGAAAACATCGATTTCTATCAATTTATCAATGAGAAAAAGTTATGAAACAACCAAACCAATTACAACAAACAACACATATACATACACAAGCAAGATATAATCGAAACTTCTCACCCTTACCCGATTAATCGCGCTTGAAACGGAATTATGTCGATTTTCCTCTTCTCCTCTATTTTCTCTCCTCTTTTTTCCCTTCCTCTTCCTTTCTTTCCTTTCTCTTTCTTTTCTCTCTTTTTCTCTCTATTCTCTACTTATATAAATATTTAACTACCCAAAATGACCATTTTGCCCTTACACTCAAATATCTCTCAAACGCTCTCAAAATGTGATAAAACATAATAACGATGAAAAATAATATATTGTCAAATAAAAGTCAAGAATCAAATAATATTAAAACAAAAATAATTAAATCGACTCGATTAAATAAATCAGACAAAACGGGGCGTTACACAAATTGGTGTTTTAACTGAAAGGCAGTGGTTAACCAATCAAAAGGGAGAAAGAACCAAGAGAAGGTTGTAAACTCCGCTAGGGTTTCGGTGTTTAACAGGAAAACTGTGTTTAACCAAAGAAAAAAAAGACTGAGACTCTTATGGGGAATCTACAAGTAATGATTGACCGCAAGAAAAAGATATTGAGGCAAGAGACGGGTATTAACCCAAGAGACAGTGATCTTTAACCAAGGAAAAAGTGATTGATCAAAAGAGAGACTGAAAGGTGCAAGAGTGACAAGGATCGACTCGACTGGGGATTGCAATACACTACAGTCTGAATATAGAGACTATTATTTCAGGCACAAGGTCATTTGTCCCCTACCCAAAATAATCAAGATGAGTGTAGGAATTCCCCACTCGCATCCCTTCTCTAGCACCAAAGTATAGTGCGGAGATTGAAACCGATAGAGTAACAGGGCCAATTTGTACAGTGCTATAGTGCGTTATGCAGACCTCCGACTCAGCAGGGAATGAAGAGAACAAGGCTCTAAAGGTCCTAGAGAGAGAAGCAAGGGGAGATTGACTAATCGAAACGAGGTTTTGATCAATTGATCAAGGGAAATTAGCAAGCCAACAATCTTCCGAAATATTGTCATAGCAAACGTGCGGAATTTTGATTGTGCAAGATTAAATTTGCTCAATAAAGAACAAACTTAATATGATCAAGAATGAAATTGCAAGGCAGTACCAAATGTTAATTAGCATGCATCACAAATCTGGTTATCATGTAAGCAAAAGTGTGCAAGAATCAACATGTTCATACAATGTCAATAATGCAAATAATTCTAAGAACCGACAAATTGTGCATCGAAAGTTTGCATACATGCTTCAAACAGAAGCTAAACAGCTCATAAAACATCCACAAATATCAAGCTTATCAAGCCATGGAAGTTAAATGAGAAAAGAATGTCAAACAAGCTTGAAAAAGCACAAAAATAACCTTCTGTCATAGTGGTAATCGATTACTATATGCAGGTAATCGTTTACTACTTGAAAACTTCAAAAAAATGTGGAAAACAAGTAGGGTAATCAATTACCTATATATAGGTAATCGATTACCACTGTGGCAGTGGCAAAAAAAAACAGCTTTCCAAAAAGCACTTCCAACAACTAATCACTTATCCAATCAACCACATGTTATGGCATGCATTTATGCACGAAAATTACATCAAATAGGAGCAATTAATCATCAATTGAAAGTATCAAACATGAAGATCAAAGATCAAACAATCACATGATTAATCAAAACCGAAAAGTTATCGGAACTACATTATAAATACGTGAAAGTGATCAAAAACAGTAAATCGAGCAAGAGGTACCAACCTACAAGGCGGAGAATTGCCTTGGTGATTGTTATGAGCAAAATGTAGTGAGAATAAGCCAAGAAAACCAGAGAATTCCAAGCTTGTGATCAAATCATAGCGAAACCGATCAAAACGCGATAAAAGCTCCAAAATCGAATTTGCACCGAAACGATTGAATCGATCACTTGAATTGAAGTATAAGTTGTTGTAATTGCAGAGATACAAGAAGAAATGAAATGTGATGGAGGTTTAAGCTCAAGATAAAAGCAATTTCAATGTGAAATTTTCTACACTTCATTGGTGGAAGATTGAGCTCTAGTATGATTTGGGGAAGAAGATGAAGGTGAATGTGAAAAAGTTGCAGAAGATGCAGAGAGAAATGAGACAGTGAAGAGTGAAGAATTGTGAGAATGATTGAACCCCTTTGTGAAATGGTGAAGATTTCTTTATATAGAGGCTAGCGTTGGAATAGGCTAGGTTTGGAGTGTACTTTGGAGTTTGCTTTGAAACTAGCTTTAGAGTTAGTTACACTTAACTCACTGAGTCGAAAGTTGACTCAGTTAGTTATATGTTAACTCAGTGGAGCAATCCCAATGCATGCTAATAATCCAAAGTTTCACATGCTTGGAAATGAAGTTACATGGTAGTCTTGATTCAAAGTGATGTATTGGAATAAATCCCTTGAAGTGTCTTGAAAGGTATTGAAATGTCTAGGATATTCCACACAATGCTAGAACCAAGTAGACCCCAAGAGAATGGAGAGTGAAAAGTTGTTGTCATGAAAATGCAGCAGAATCTGCCATTTTACATGTGGTAATCAATTACTTCCTTTTTCCTAGCAAAGTGGTAATCGATTACCACAAGCAAAACTTGCCCAGTTTTCTTAAAAAAAAGGTGTTGTGGCCATGATTCTGATTTTCAACCTCTTGCTTTGATGAATAGGCATGGAAACCCTTATATTTTGCTTGTGTTGATGATGTGATGACCTTGTCAGGATATGATTAATAGAGCTTTGAAAACCTCAATATTCCTACAATAAAACCACAGAGAAAAGGTGTTACTGTTTATGCCAGCTATGCGAATGCACATGCTTATGCAAAAGGAAAAATGGGAGGTCAAATTTCGGGTTACGACAGTGTCGAACATGATTATTCCTCCCAAGTTTAATGTGTCAGACTTCGAGAAGTATAAGGGCCTTAGATGTCCCAACATCCACTTGAAGATGTACTGTCGTAAAATGGTTGTGCACGCTAGAGACGATAAACTAATGTTCCACTACTTCCAGGATAGATTAACTGGGGCATGTACTTGGACTAAACTTTCTGAAGCTTTCTCTAAGCAGTATAAGTATAATACTGACTTAGCTCCTAATCGTACTCAACTTCAGAGCATGTCTCAGAAAGAGAATGAATCTTTCAAAGATTATGCACAACGTTGGAGAGAGTTAGATGTTAGGTTGCATCCATCACTGGTAGATTGAAAACTGATCGACATCTTCATGGGTACTCTATAAGTCCAGTACTATGACAGTTTAATCAGTAGTGTATCATCAGGTTTTTCTGATGTAGTGATTGTTGGAGAGCGAGTGAAAGAAGGATTGAAAAGCGGGAATCCAATGAGGTTTCTGTAGTCAGACTGGATTGAATAAATCTTTCAACAACGGTTCTAAAAAGAAGGAAAGCGAGACAAACACCATTTCTTCAGTGAAGAGGAAAGCACAACAAAAGGCACCAGCTCAAGTGTCTTACTTTCAGTATCCATATGTAGCCGCTGCACAATACCCTTTTTTCCCTACCACCAAGTTGTTCCGGCTCAGGTTCCAACCCAAGTTCCTCAGAATTAGGCTCCGTATAATCAATATCAATTGAATAACCAACAATGCAAGAATCAGCAGCAGCGTCCAAACTAGCAAATGTCATATAGTCAGTATAATGATGCGAATATTGATCCTATCTTCATGACTTATACCTAGTTGTTGCCTTACTTGATTCAAAATGGAACATTTGTACCTAGGGCATTAGCGCCAATGCCAAAGCCACACGAATGCTAGTTATGTGTATCATACTAATTCTGAAGGGAATACAATTGAAAATTAATGTGTCTTCAATTTCATAGTACAAGAACTGATATATCAGAAGATGTTATTCTTTGTTGACATTTCAAACGTAGGGAGTAATCCTTTACCTAGGCATGGTAGTCCAGCTTTCAACGCTATAGAGGGAGCTACCGAGGAGGACTTGGTAAAGTATGTGTTAGAGGAAAAAGATTCCATGAGAGTAGGTCATGCAAAATTGGATGAAGCATGATTAATTAAAGGAGTTCACGATAAGTGCAGGGTGTGTTTATCCATACCAGATCAGTATGAAGAGTTTAGAGGATATATGCAGCGTCTAATGGATCAGCATGTGGTCTAGTTTAGCATAATCATGATAACATTTTTGTAGTTGTGCCTTTGTTTGATAAGGAGATACTCCCTAAGCTTTTGGTAGTTCCTTTCCAGAGAAATACCAATAAGGCGCTCGCTAAGAAGATTGAACCGATGGCCATTCGTATTCCAGCTCTGTTCCTGTTCAATAGTACAAAAGTTGTGCCATGGAACTATAATGCCACAGTCTATTTGGGCAACATATCAATGGTCCTAAAAGAGCCAGATGTGACCAACATAGTCAGAACAAGTTGAATAACATGCAATAGAAGAGTATACACTCATTAAGTACTTCCAAAGAAAGTGGATGAGAGAATAGTTAAACGTCCCAAAGGGAAAGAGGTTGCTACTCTAGAGACATGACAAGGGTCGTCAAAGAAGACTGTGTCTCCAGAAAAGGATAAAGAATTTTTGAAGATCATAAGGAAGAGCAACTACAAAGTCGTAGATCAGCTCAATCAAACCCCATCAAAGATCTCTATCATATCTTTGCTTATAAGTTTTTAGGCTCATAGGACTACCTTGCTAAAATTCTTGAATGAAGATTATGTGGTTGAAGATATAAATGTCAACCAATATGATAATATGGTCGCCAATTTTAGTGGTGGCAGTTGCTTAATGTTCACTGATGATGATTTTCCATCCAAAGGACGTGAGCACAACATGGCTCTGCATATTTCCATTAAATTTGTTGATTTTACTCTATCTTGAGTACTGATAGATACTGGTTTATCTCTTAACATGTTACCTAAGGATACTTTGGCTCAGTTGAATGTTGAAGGAGCGCAAGTGAGGCCCAATGCACTTATTGTGAAGGCTTTCGATGGTTCTAAGCGAACAATTATTGGGGCGATTGATCTTCCCATCATGATTGGCCCGCGGACTTTCCAAATCACCTTCTAAGTTATGGATATCAGGCTTGCCTATAGTTGTCTCTTAGGTAGACCTTGGATCCATCGGTTGGAGTTGTCACCTTGACACTCCACCAAAAGCTAAAGTGTGTCCCTAGTGATAAGCTAGTATCAATCTCTAGAGAGTAAGATATCATTGTCAACCACCTACCTTCCTTCAGATATATTGAAGTAGGTGAAGAAGTCGTAGAAACAACTTTTCAAGCTCTGAAGGTGGTAAATGTGGTGCAGAATAAGCAGAAGTATGATGAAGAGCCTAAGATGACCATGTCTTCTTGGAAGAATATAAAGGCAGCAACAGAGGTTGGTCGTCCTAAAGGTTGGGCACAATAATTGATCTACCAAAGAAGAAAGACAAGTTTGGACTGGGATATCAACGATCCTTTGAATGGACAAGAGATAAGAAGGTCGGTATAGAATAGATTCCTAGCATTTAGGAAGTCTTCTCTAAAGATGGACTCCAATATGATGAGCAAGTAACCGCAATAGAAGATGAAGATGAAGAGATGCCTAAGCAGGTGTTTCGCGGACCTCCGGGTACGGCCCTTACCAAATGAGAGACAACAGAGATTCTGAAGATCATTTCATTTTCAAAGTAATTTTTTGTTTTCTTAAAAATCATATGTTTTGCCCAAGGCATAATGATAGCTTTGTAGGGCTTACTTTGTTTTAATGAATAACTCTTATCATCAATAAAAGTGCATTTTGTACTTGTATTCAATTGAGATCTCTATCTTTCATTTTTTTTAATTTCAAACAAAATTAAAAATGGCAATTTTCATTCCACATCACTTTTATTTTTCCAGTTTTTACTTCAACTAAAAACAAAACTATCCTCATGTAGATCATTAATAATTGAGCCTATTGAACATGATACTGGTATAATCCCCTGTGACTTCGACTTCCTAATTAACCAAGCTGAAGAGGTTGGTGAGGAAGACCGTGAACTCCTAGAAGAGTTAGCCAGATTCTTGAAGCAAGAGGAAAAGATGAATCAACCTCATTAAGAGCCAGTGGATGTGATCAATCTGGGGACTGAAGAGGATAAAAAGGAAGTCAAGGTCGGAGCCACCTAAGCTGCTATGAGAATATGTAGATGTGTTTGCTTGGTCATATCAAGATATGTCAGGACTCAAAACAGACATAATTATGCACAAGCTACCATTAAAGCCAGAGTACCCGTCAGTCAAGTAGAAATTGAGAAGAACTCGATCAGACATGTATGTTAAGATCAGAGAAGAGGTCAAAAAGCAATTTGATGCTGATTTCCTAACTTTTGCAAAGTATCCAGAATGGGCCGCCAACATCGTGCCAGTTCCGAAGAAGGATGACAAGGTGCAAATGTGCATGGATTATATAGATATAAATAAAGCTAGTCCAAAAGACGATGTTCCTTTACCTCACATTGATGCGCTGATTGATAATATGACTCAGTTCTTTGTATTCTCATTCATGGTTGGATTATTTGTATACAATCAAATCAAGATGTCTCCTGAAGACATGGAGAAAACAACCTTAATTACACAATGGGACACTTTTTTTTTTACAAAGTGATACCTTTCAGGCTGAAGAACGCTGGGCCAACTTATCAAAGAGTCGTGGTAACTCTTTTTCATGACATGATGCATAAAGAGATCGAAGTCTATATGGATGACATGATAGTTAAGTCTTAGACTGAAGAATAGCACATTACTCATCTAAAGAAGGTGTTTTCCAGGTTGAGAAAGTACAAACTGCGCTTGAATCCTACAAAGTGCACCTTCGACATCAAATCTAGAAAATTGCTAGAGTTCATTGTGATCCAAAGAGATATAGAATTTGATCCTGGCAAGGTCAAATACATTCAAAATATGCTAGCACCTAGTATGGAAAAAGAAGTTTGTGGTTTTTTGGGCAGACTGAATTACATTTCCAAATTCATCTAGCATCTGACAACCACTTGCGAACCGATATTCCAGCTGCTAAGAAAATATCAGTCTATCAGGTGGAATGATGATTTCCAAAGGGCATTTGAAAAAGTCAAACAATATCTACAAGAACCACCAACATTGATACCATCAGTGCCAGAAAGGCCTCTCATTTTGTATTTAATTGTGCTCGATGAATCCATGGGAAACGTATTGAGACAACATGACGAGAAGGGTAGAAAAGATAATGTCATTTACTACCTGAATAATAAGTTCACAAAATGTGAGACCAATTACTCATTGTTAGAAAAGACTTGTTGTGCACTATTTGGAAGAATTGCTCACTAGAAGATGTTATTGTTAGATTACAACATTTAATATGTGACCTAGAAAGCCATCAAAGGTAGTGTGTTGTCAGAGTATCTCACACACCAACCAGTGGAGGACTATAACCCAATGAGGTTTGACTTCCCAGCTGAAGATGTCATGGTCATAAGAGATTATGAGATGCCAGGAACAGATGAAGGAGCCGAACCAGGATCGCGATGGACGCTCGTGTTCGACGGTGCCTCAAATGCACTAGGTATTGAGATTGGAGTTGTCATAACTTCTCTAACACATCATTGTATTCCCTTCACAGCAAGATTATGTTTTGACTGGACTAACAACATGGCAAAGTACGAAGCACGTATCCTGGGAATTGAAGCAGCTATTGATTTGAGAATCAAGATTCTTGAAATTTATGGAGACTCAACGGTACTCATTTATAAATTCAAAGGAGAAAGGGAGATTTGTCATCCTAGTTTGATTCCATACCAAGACCACGTCTTGAAGTTGATCCTATACTTTGATAAGATTACTTTCCATCATATTCCTAGGGAAGAGAACTAGCTAGTTGATGCCTTGGATACTTTGTCGTCTATGTTCAAAGTCAACTGGGCTAATAAATCACCTGCAATAATAATTCAACATCTAGATGAGTTAGCATATTGGTTAGCAGTGGAAGCGAAAACCAATTATAATTCATGGTTTTATGACATGAAGAGATAACTCGAGAAGTAAAAGTATCCGGAGAATGCATCAATCATAAACAAGAAGACTTTAAGAAAGTTGTCACCAATTTCTTCTTAAGTAGTGATGTGCTCTACAAGAGAATTTTTGACATGGTTCTTCTCAGATGTGTGGATAGACACGAAGCTGACATGCTCATCAAAGAAATCATATATTCTTTTGGTATTCATGAAAACAGACATGCAATTAGGGGTGGCAAAGCGGGCTGTGGCCACCCGGGTCGGCCCTTGCACCCGCCAAAAAATGGCGGGTTGGGTTGGGATTTTGCGCCCGCCTAGCCCGCCCATCTTTAAGGCCGCCCCACATTAAGCCCGCCAAAAAAAGAGGTTGGTTGGCCCGCCAACATAGTTATCAAGCACTAAAATTATTTTTTTGTTGGTTGAAGGTTAATACTTACACTATATTTTAGAATACTTGTTGATAATTCTATTTTATACATTTATTTATGAATATATACAATACTTTTTAAGTAAAATTTGTTAAAAAGATGCTTTATAAAAAATTGTTCTAAAAAATAAGTGAAAAATCTAATTGAAATGTAAAAAGAAGTCCATTAATTTATTAAAAAATGAAAAATAAATAAATGAAAAAATAGGCGGGCAAGCCTGCCGCCCGCCAACCCGCCACCTTGGCGTGGCGGGCTAGATTTTAAAGCCCATTTTATATTGGCGGGCTTACTCGCCCCGCCCCCTTTTTTGGAAGGCTTAAGGCAGGATTGGGCGGGCGACCCATTTTGCCACCCCTACATGCAATGGTGAAGAAGATCCTCATAGTTGGTTACTATTGGTTGACGATGGAAACTAATTGTTACCACTATTCCAGGACATGCCAGGTTTATGATGATCTGGTGAATGTACCACCTAATCCTTTGAATGTCTTAACTGCACCATGACCTTTCTCTATATGGGGCATAAATGTGATTGGTATGATTGAGCCAAAACCAGCAAACGTGTATTGTTTCATTCTGGTTGCCATCAACTACTTCACTAAGTAGGTAGAAGCTGATTCATATGCAAATGTGACAAAGCAAGTAATCACCCAATTTATCAAGAAAGAGATCATTTGTCGCTATGGGACTCCCAACAAGATTATCACTGATAACGGGTCGAATATGAATAATAAGATTATGAAGGAATTATGACAGAGCTTCAAGATTGAACATCATAACTCATCACTTTACAGGCCAAAGATGAACGGCTCTGTAGAAGCAGCTAAAAAAACATCAAGAAGATCATCCAAAATATGGTGAAGACTTACAAGGATTGGCACAAGATGTTACCTTTTGCTCTACATGGATACAAAACATATGTTCGCACTTCAGCAGAGGCAATCTATATCTCTCTAGTCTATTGATAAGTGGTTTTTATATCATTTTTATTAGTAGTTTTCCTTCACATTTTACCATTTTTATTTACTTTCCTTTCATTTTACCATGTTTTATGCTTTGGTATTGTGTTTTCCTTGTTTTCAAGTTATAATAAGCATTCCAAGCGAAAGAAGGATGAAAAGTGGACGAAACACAAAAAAAGGCGAAGAATCAGAAAGCCTCCATACAAAAACCAGAGGCCTGTTACGAACATCCGTAATGGCTATTATGGGTCGTAAGATGCATGGCCTTTCAAACCCTAACAAGAAGCACCCCAGTATAAAAACCAAAGGCCTGTTACTGCCACCCCTAATGGCTATTATGACCGTAACAGGCAGACGAACTTTCTCCCGATTTATTTTCTTTTTTGGCCTGATTCCATCTGCTTTAAGGATTTTGATTGCTTGGATCTCATCTTCATTGTTTATAATTGGCATTGAAACTAAGGAGATTTTTTCCATGTTTAGAATTTAATATAAAAACTCATAGGTAGTCTTGAGTTTTTATCCAGTTTTTTTTATTCTAGTTTTTAGTTTTACTTTTCTTTTTATCGCACTTTGCAAAAGTCTCCATTGGAGCAAGTGGATCAAGTTATCAATTCAAGTTCTTCTTTTTCATTATTTAGGTTCTTATTTATCGATTTATTTATCTGTTTATCGATTATGTCTTCATTTGTCATTATCGCTTTGATTGGATCATTTCTCACCATGAGTGAGTAGTCCACTAGGGACTAAGAGTTATGAACCCTATCATTTAATTATTTGCATGAATTAAGCTAATTAAGGGAATTCCACCTTTTTATTTTAAGAGTATGAGTTTTATTCAAAACTCACTACGAAAGTAGGAGTGTTGTTTTTAGGTGTTTGCCTTATGCTGAAAGGGTAGAGGCAATGCCGGAAAGTAGGTTTTTAAACACTCAAGTCCGAAGTCACGAAAGTGATAGGATGAAATTGAGAAAAGTTCCAATTTTTAATAGCTGTACAAAAGTAAGGCCACTAGCGAACGTTTCTGTGCGAGCAAAAGTCGGTGAGCATCTTATTCGTTAGAGGTATGGAAGTAGGCTAGCGAAAGTAGGTATTGCCATAATAATCTATTTTTCTATAAACGGAGCCGGAGTTCCTGTAATAGAAATGCTTACGTCTTATGGTGAAGTATAAGATAGGAGTCATAACCCTAGGTCTTGTTTTCTTTATATATTTTTACACATTTAAGCTATTTTTCCAAAAGTGATTTTCTAATTAATTTGTTTTAACTTAAGTGCTTTTTCACTTAAGTTGTTCTTTAAAACCCATTTTCGGTCGTTCTAGCTTTACACTGATAGGATAGAAATCAGTACTTAACCATTGGTCTCTGAGGTTCGATACTTTTACTACTTTGACATTTGCCATATGCTTGAGGTGTTTAAAGTTTTTGGCGTTATTGTCGGGGACCAATTGCGTTAATATTGAAATTCTATTTGATCATCGTAGAGACTGGAGTTTTATTTTTCTGCCTAAATTCTACCACTACTTTTGTATGCAAAAAATGCATTCTACTAATACTTTTGTTGAACCCGTTGACAAGATCGAGTGCTTTTTGCAAGAAAGGCACCAAACTCAAAGATAACTTGTGATGGTTGTCCCTGTTGTTGATACAAAACCTTTGAAAGATTATGCAACTCCTATGGATGAGGAACCGCACTGCAGTATTGTGCACCCGCCTATTGAGGCAAATAATTTTGAGCTAAAACCTTCGTTGACAAGTATGGTCCAACAAAACCAGTTTTCAAGATTACCTTCACAAAACCCAAACCTACATTTATCAATTTTTGTAGATAATTGTGGCACTCTCAAGGTAAATGGCGTCGACCAGAACGCTATTTGCCTTAAACAATTCCCCTTCTCCTTAAGAGATCGAGCACGGGCTTGGCTCCAATCCTTACTCGCCAATTCCATCACTTATTGGGCTCAATTAAAATTCATTTTTCTAGCGCGATACTTTCCTAGCCCAAGTTAGGAAAAAGATAAATAATTTTAAGCAAGAATAGAGGGAATCTTTATTTGACGCTTGCCAGCGTTTTAAGGACTTGTTGAGGCTTTGCCCTTTCCATGGGATCGAAAAATGGATGATAATCCACATCTTTTATAGTGATCTCCTTCACTCTACGAGGATGACCCTTGATGTGGCTTTTGGCAGAGCCCTCGTGAGCAACCCCCAAGACGTGGCCTATAATATTATAGAGGAAATTGCCAAGAACCATCATTTTTAGGGAAGCACGCGACAAGTCCCTAAAACTGGAGGGATCTATGAAGTGAGTCAATTTGATCACATGAATTCTAAACTCGTTGCCCTTTATAAAAAGATTGAAAATTAGAGCATCGACCCTCCAACACCCACTCCACCTACCCCTATTGCTTTTGTTACCCTTGCTAATCTTAACTGTGAGATTTGCGGTGTGAATGTACATATTGGAAATGATTTCCAAATGATCCCCACCAAAGGGTCTACCCAAGAAAATTCCAATTTTGTGAATAATTAGATGAACAATCCTTACTCTAATACCTACAACCCCGAGTGGCAAAACCACCTAAATGTTTCTTACAAAAACAACCAACCCCAATAGATTTTGGGACCACCAGGTTTCCAAAATGATGTCCCAGCTACCCAAGAGAAATCTAATCTAGAGTTGATGGTAGAGAACTTTATGGCGACGCAGACTCGCCAAAATGAAGAGTTTAAAAATCAAAACCTCCACATCAATGAAGTTCTTAGACAGCTAACCACCAAAGTGGAAAATATAGCCACCCATAGAAAAATGTTGGAGACCCAAATCTCCGAAATTGCTCATCGAAAAGCTTTTTTTTCCATTCCTTAGGGCTCATTTCTGGGGTAAGTCGAGCAAAATCCGAAGGGACAAATAAATAGTGTGACATCAAGAAGTGGTAGACCTTTGGTTGCCTCTGAAAAGAACGGGAAAGAGAGAGAGAAAAGGATGAAGAAAATCAGGTTGAGGGTAGTTTTAGTAAGGGTAATAAGGAATTAGAGGTTAGTGAACCTACACCTCCTAAAAAGGATGGTGTTGAAGAAGTTCAGAAGGAGATACCTTATGTCGCCCCCGGTCCTTACAAACCACCCATCCCCTTTCCGCAAAGATTTGCAAAGGCTAACACAGGGGCCCAATTTAAAAAGTTTATAGAACTCCTTAAAAATATCCACATCAATGTACCCTTTACCAAGGCGTTGTCTAAAACTCTAACTTATGCCAAGTTTCTAGAAGAGATCCTCTCCAACAAAAGAAAGTTAGAGGAACATGAAATAATGGCTATGATCGTTGATAGCAGTGTTGTGGTTAGAAACATGCTTCCCAAAAAGTTAAAAGATTCGGTAAGATTTTCTATCCATTGCCAAATTGGAACCATGAACTTTGAGAGAGCTTTTACGACTTAGGGGCTAGCGTTGGCTTGATACCCCTATCGGTGTGTAAAAAGTTAGGCATAGGGGAAATGAAACTGACCAATATCTCGCTACAACTTACAGATAGGTCAGTTAAGTATCCCGTTGGTGTATTAGAGGATGTTCCTGTGAGGATAGGTGAATTCTATATTCTCGTTGACTTTGTTATCATGGAGATCGAAGAGGATTCTAAAATCTCGATACTCCTAAGAAGGACCTTCTTAGCCACGGCTGAGGCCATCATTGATGTTAAGAACTGAAAGTTAATGTTTGAGGTTGGTAAGGAGATGATTGAGTTCATTCTAGCAAAGCTCATGAAAAGTCCTTCTTTAAATGACTCTTGTAGTTTGGTTGATTTGTTAAGTGGTTTTGTTCAAGAAAACCCACCAGAACCTCATTTGATCGTTAAGCTGGAAGAGAGATTACCTGATGATACTAAGTTTGAGAAAATTGATACCTAAGCTAAGGGTTTTGAAGGATCCATGGAGGACAATTCTATCCCCATTAACCAAGGCATTGATGTGTATTTTGAGGAAGATGGCAAGTTCAAGAACAATAAGGCCCGTCGAAGGCTAAATAAGAATGAGTATAAAGGTAAAAATAAAGTGAAAGAGAAAGTCCGTGAAAAACCAGACCAAATGTATGAACCTCCTCATAAGAGGAGGAGGAGAAGAGAAGAAGGTTGTATGGCATAAATGCCTAGAGTGAATTGGATCCCTTTAATGGCTAAAGGACATGCTAAGGATTCCAATTTGAAGGAAGCACCCTCTTAAGTTGAGGATCTAGACGGTCGAGCTAAACGACCTTAAACAAAGCGCTTTGTAGGAGGCAACCCATGCTTTTTGCACTAATTTATTTTCTTGTTGTTTTATTTTTTCTTATAGTTAATAAAAAGCTCATGAAGGACGAGCAAACAAGACAAGGAGTAGTCTTGGATGATGTCCAAGCAATGATGCAACAATTGATGTTGCGGTTCCCACCTCTCGAGTGAGGTTCTTGTGAGTTCCATTCCTTCTTGCTTGCGCAAAAATTTTAAGGATAATGTTTAGTTCAAGTTAGAGTGGTACTTATTTATTTTCTTGTACTTTTATTTCTTGCATTTTTATGTTCATGTTTCTTTCTTGATTTCTAGTTTTCTAGTTTGATTGATGCATTAAGACCTACTTTTCGTAGTTTCCCTAGTATTAAGACCGTGAATTTTTTTTATGACAAGCTTCGATTTTGAGGGATGTTGAGAAAGTATATAGAGCTTGAGGGAAGAAAGGCTAGGACTGGGGGCATTAAGAAAGTTTAAAAACTTAGGTATGACCTGAACACCTTAGGTCTCCCGGAGTAAGGACGTGAGTCCAACATGTAAATTTGTGCCATAGTATTCAGATTTGAGAAGTATTTTCGGATTCGTTTATATTAACAGTCCAACATAATTAAAAAGACTTGCATGTATGTATGATTAGTTGAGAAACAAATAATTTGGGCACCAAAAATGATGAAATTAAGGTAATAAAGGCAACTAGTCCTTCTTAGTTGGGTAACCTTCGCTCGGTTATTTAGCCTAACGGTGGTTGAGTCTCAATTATCGTCCCAAAGTGGACCAATAAACTCAAATGTGCGTAAAATCATGGGAAGAAATATAATAAAAAGGTGCATAGGAAAAAACTCTCGATCAATCTTGTGCATGTGAGGGAAACTGAAATTGAAAATGCCTTAATATGATTATCCGAGTGAAAGGGGAAGAAAATATAAAAAGAGTCTTAAGCCCAAAACATAATTAGAGAGGTGTCTGAAAGAGAAACTTAGGTCCTTGTTCTTGTAAGACTTTCATTGATGGATGAATACCAAGAGAACTAGGACCAGCCAATCGGAATGAAAGCTCGCGTATGAGTACCAGCATGCTATATTTTCACTAGCTCTTTCATTTAAAGTAAACTGATTTATCTAAAAAATCGATATGCAAGTTTTGTTGCTTGAGGACTAGCAACGGTCTAAGTTTAAGGGAGTTTGATAAGTGGTGTTTATATCGTTTTATTAGTTGTTTTTCCTTCATATTTTACCAATTTCGTTTGCTTTCCTTTCATTTTACCATGTTTTACGCTTTGGTATTGTGTTTCATTTGTTTTCAGGTCATAATAAGCATTCCAAGTGAAAGAAGGACGAAAAAAGGAGAAGAATCAAAAAGCCTCCATACAAAAGCCATGGGCCTATTACGGCCACCGTAATGGCTATTACGGGCCATAACAGGCATGGCCTTTCAAACCATCACAAGAGGCGCCCAGTACAAAAACTAGAGGCCTGTTATTGCCACTCGTAATGGCTATTACGACCGTAATATGCAGGCAAACTTTCTCCCGATTTGTTTCCTTATCCGGCCAATTCCATCTGCTTTAAGGCTTTTGGTTTCTTGTATCTCATCTTCATTATTTGTAATTGACTTTGAAACTAAGGAGATTATTTCCATGTTTAGAATTTAATATAAAAACTCATAGGTAGTCTTGAGTTTTTATCTAGTTTTTTTTATTCTAGTTTTTAGATTTACGCTTCTTTTTACCGCACTTTGTAAAAGTCTCCATTGGAGCAGCTGGATCAAGTTATCAATTCAAGTTCTTCTTTTTATTATTCAGGTTCTTATTTATCGCTTTATTTATCTATTTATCAATTATGTTTTCATCTGTCATAATCGCTTTAATTGGATCATTCCTCACCATGAGTGAGTAGTCCACTAGGGACTAAGAGTTATGAACCCTATCATATGATTATTCACATGACTTAAGCTAGTTACAGGAATTCCACCCTTTTTAATTTAAGAGTCTGAGTTTTATTCAAAACTCGCTATGAAAGTAGGTGTGTTGTTTTTAAGCGTTTGCCTTACGCTGAAAGGGTAGAGGGAATGCCGAAAAGCAAGTTTTTAAACAGTCAAGTCCAAAGTCACGAAAATGATTGGATGAAATTGAGAAAAGTTACAATTTTTAATATCTATGCAAAAAGTAATGGCGACTAACGAACGTTTTTGCGCAAGCAAAAGCCGACAAGTGTCCCGTTCGCTAGAGATTAGACAATAGGCTGGCGAAAGTAGGTATTTCCATAATAATCTATTTTTCTATAAACTAAGTCGAAATTCCAGTAATAGAAATGCTTAAGTCATATGGAGAAGTCTTAGATAGGAGTCATAACACTAGGTCCTGTTTGCTTTATATATTTTTACATGTTTAAGTTATTTTTCCAAAAGTGATTTTCTAAATAAGTTGTTCTTTAAAACCCATTTTTGGTTTCTCTACCTTTACACCGATAGGATAGAAATCGATATTTAACCATTGGTCTCTGAGGTTCTATACTTTTTACTACTCTAACATTTATCGTACACTTGCGGTGTGTCATCTATGGCATGGAGGTTGTGCTACCAATAGATGTCGAGATCCCCTCGCTGAGAGTCTTAATGGAAACTGAACTAGAATAAGAAGAATGGGTGTAAACCAAATTTTACCAGCTTAATCTGATTGAAGAAAAGAGACTGACGGTGTCGTGTCATAGTTAGTTGTATAAAAAAGGCTCAAGAGGGCATTCGACAAAAAGGTTTGACCTCAAGAGTTCAGAGTAGGTGTGGTGCTAAATAAGATAATCTCCCTCCAAAAATATTCACGCGGAAAATGGATCCCCAACTACGAAGGACCATATATGGTGAAGAAAACTTTCTTCGGTAGAGCTTTAGTTCTCACGAACATGGATGGAGAAGAGTTGACACATCTCGTCAACTCTGATGCATTCAAAAAGTATTATACCTGAAAAAAAGTGATGGATAATAAAGCCCGATAAGTTGAAAACCCGAAAGGACAACTTAGGCAAAAAGGAGCATCCTGGTGAGTTGAGAACCCACAAGGGCAACTCAGGATAAAGTTGGGAACAAATAAAAAAAATTAAGCCCGACAATTCAAAAACCCGAAAGGGAGGCTTAACAAAAAAAGGTAAATCTCTCGGTGAACTGTAACTCTAAGAATCGGTTCACGAAAAATTTAGGGAATACCCAAAGGCATAAGACTGCAGCACACAAGCATGCACCGTAACAGAACTCATATGGAAGGGAACAGTCCAATCGCCATCTCTAGAAGTATTTGATGTGGATTAAAAGATATAGGGGAAATAAAAAATGTTGTATTTCAATGGAAATTCAGTTAAATTTTCATTTCCATTTATTTGTTTTCTTTTTCTGTAATCTCCTCTTAAAGGAATTTACATTTTCATGTACTGTTATCCCATGTAAGAGTTATTCTTCTCATGAAATAAAATTGTTCAATTGAACTTTCTCTATCAATTATTTTTTTTGCTTGTTTACATAACGTTATTTTTATTCTTGGTAGGATAAAAACATTAAAACACTGAAATAACACAAAGCTTTTGAAAACTCTAAATTGTTTTAATTTTGAAAGGTTGAAGGAATATTATTTAGCTCACAACAATTTATCTAATTCACAACATATGAGGTATCTCAATAATCATCATAATATAAGCAAGTGAGAAGTTGCTACACTTCCAAAAAAAAGAATCAACGTGATGACCGCCAGGCGACAAAGCAGAATTCAGGGTTATACAAACCATCTGCATGGTATCAAAACTATTCAAGACCAGGATATCAGGGAATCGGAGCTTGATACCCACCAAATGCTTAAACTAGTATATTCATGCATTCATTTTTCTTGCATATCATGCATATGGCATACATGCATAAGCCTTAGCCAAGATTCATCGACCACTTAAGGAAGTCCAGTTTAATCCCTAACAGAACCAAAAGTTTTTCTCACAAGAGACTTAGTTCTTCTTCAGTACAAGTTGCAAAAGTCGTTCAGAATTCATGATAGCGGTCGTATTGGTTTTCAAGATAAGGATCCTCCCCAGCAAAGTTATTGATATTCCCCCAAGTGAGCTCTAGTGTCAATGGAATTTTTGCTTGGTCTGTCCGGCAAGTATCTCAACACAGATTTTTCGTTGGAAATTTCTCCAGTAAAGCTTCATGAACTCCCAAGGCGAGTTTTCATTTCAGCAGGATTTCTTAGAAAGGTATCCCCATCGGTGTTATCCTCAACAAGTATTTTTGAAGTATTTGTCTAAGATAGACATTTCTTCACAAGGATATCGTGGGTTAACAATCTCCCTAGTGAGTCTGATTGGCAAGGGTTCCCCAACAGACAAGATTCAGTGAATGTTCTAAGTATATCCCCAGTGAGTCTCTTGTGTGTTTATTCCCTAGAGAGTCTCTTATATATCCCCAACAAAAATCTACCTCCAATGAAGAAGCAGTTGGATATGATTTGATGGCTTCTACCTTCAGCGTGAAAGGCTGGATATAAAACCTTGTAGGAATCTACCAAGAAGCAATTGGATATGATTTCGATTGAGAAAGTTTACCTTCAATAAGAAGTAGTTGAATATGAATTTAATAAGAATATATACCTTCAGCGTAAGTGGCATAGCATGATCATTGTTCCCCAAGAGTCTACTTTCAGTGAAGATCGGTTGAATATGATTTATTGAGTAGCGTGTCAACCTTCAACAAAGAGCATTTAAACAAGATGTCGTTAGTGATCTATCTCTGACGTAAATGGTTAGACATGATTACACCCCAGCAATTGCATTTGGATATGATTCTTGTGAAGTAATCTACTTTCGATGAGAATGGTTCAAATATGATGTTTTGTTATGAATCCATCCCCTAAAGAGTGGTATAACATGTTTGCATGTTTGTTGTGATCTACCTTTAGTAAGAAGCAGTTGAACATGATTTTTCAACGTCAGAAGAATCTACCTGCCAGTAAAGAGCAGCTGAATATGGTCCTTTTAATCCCCATAGGAGTCTACCTCCAATGAGGAGCTTACGAATATGATTTCCCTAAGATTTTAATCCACACTGAATCTACCATCAGTGGAAGCATTCAGATACGATTACATGTTCCCTATAGATTTACCTTTAGTGAGAGTGGCTGGACATGATCACCCAAAACCCGTTGTTGAAGAAGTATTAACTCTCGAATTAATTTTTGATCTACCATATCCCTAGAAAATTCATAGCATCGGATAATTAAGAAGTCAAGATTATTTCTTAATCTCATTGCATTCATATTATATCATCATCATCATCTTATGATTAAGAAGTCAAGAGTATTTCTTAATCCTGTTGCATTTATATGATCATCATCTGATGATTAAGAAGTCAAGAGTACTTCTTAATCCCATTGAATACATATCAACATCATCGATGATTAAGAGGTCAAAAGTATTTCTTAATCTCATTACATTCATATCATCTTCATCTGATGCTTAAGAAGTAAAGAATATTTCTTAATCTCAATGCATTCATTCACACCATCTGACGATTAAGAAGTCAAGAGCATTTCTAAGTCTCAGTGCATTCATTCATTCATATCATCTAATGATTGAGAAGTCAAGAGCATTTCTTAATCTCAGCGCATTCATTCATTCATATCATCTGATGATTAAGAAGTCAAGAGTATTTCTTAATCCCATTGCATTCATTCATATCATCTGAGGATTAAGAAGTCAAGAGTATTTCTCAGACTCAGTGCATCACCTAAACCATAACATCAGGTCTTAGAGGTCCATATGGATGAATAGTCAAGAGTACTTGATTTCATATGTGTCTTTGTAAAATTTTAACTACCATTTATGATCGAGAATTAGAAGTAAAGAGTCTAAGAGTTAACTACTTTGCATCTGCTCCTCTATTCATAATTCAATTACATAGCATTGTAATAAGGACAAAAGAGTCATGAGGTTAATATTTTTTGGTGTATTGCTACCAAATGAAAAGTCAAATGTTACGTTTCATTCGAACATTTCATGCATAGTCATAAACATATCATTCTAGTACATAAAAGGGCAAAATTTGGGTTTGTTTAGTATTTAAACTATCTTTTTCCATGACGATTTGAAGACGAGAGTTCTTCATATCCTCCAGTTAAAGATGTTTAAATAGGGGCATCTGTAATACCCTAAATTTTACCCTGGGTTTTTCATCTGCATCAACATGGCATGATCATTCCATTTGATCATGCATTCCATCACTCACTAGCATTCATTATGGTTTAGGTGAAAAGTTAGGCGTTCTGGCATTTTATCTGATCTTAATGGCACTCATTTATTCATCCGTGGATTGAGGAATCAAGGGTATTTTCTTAAGCTCAGAACATCATTCATTTCATTGCACTATTCAGAGGCCCAGATGAGTGAAAATTCAAGAGTACTTAATTTCATATGTGTCTTTGAAAAGGATAACTATCATTTATGATTAAGAAATAAAGGTAAATAGTCAAAGAGTTGACTTTTTGCATCTGATTCTCCATTCATAATTCCTCTGCACCATTATCTTTCATCAACATAATTTTGGGATTAAAGTCAGAAATCAAAGATTGACTTTGTTGACTTTTGTTGCCATCTCATCTGCATTGTTTTGACTTAAATTTATCTGCATTATTCATCAACATATATAGGAGAATAGGCAAAGGTCAAAAGGTGGACTTCTTGACTTTTGACTTTTTACGAGTTAATGGTTTTTCTTGGTTTATTGTTTAAATTTAATTTGTGTCATATTATTTGTTTTTATTCTAAATATTAATTGGATTTGGAATGAAAAAATAATAAAATGCAAATTAAAGTAAAACAAAATAAATGGCATTTTATTAGATAATTGTTTTTTACATCACAAATCTATCATACATTTTAATAAAGAAAATGGAATTACAAAAAAGGTTTGTTTTTTACATAATAATAATAATAATAATAATAATAATAATAATAATAATAATAATAATAATAATAATAATAATAATAATAATAATAATAATAGTAATAATAATAATAATAATAATAATAATAATAATAATAATAATAATAATAACAACAACAACATTACATGAATAAAAAGGAAAAAGAAAATAAGTTTTGGTTTGCAGATTTTCTTCATGCGACAGTTATCATCCTCAAAGCTTTGCGTCATGCCCATGCTCAACATCATCACCATATGAAAATTAAGAAGAGCAAAACAATTAAAAAAATTGGCAATTCAACCATCATACACACATGCCACATACATACTAACCATGGCCATAAAAGTTCAAATGAAAAATTCAGCAACATTACAAACATCATTTTACAAAAACTCATTTCAAACTAAAACAAATTTCACCAAAATTTAATTTACATTTCATCTCCCCCTAACAGTCAAAACAAATAGTCAATTAAACTAACATAAAACCAAGTGAAATTCATAACAAATTCCATTCAAATGACATTTCAACAAACACAATTTTCAACTAAAAAACACTTTAACTAGCATAAATCCTAATTGAATTGAGATTCAATCTCAACCAGTCCTTAAACTTATCACACAGATCATGATCCAAGGGTTCAAAATCATTGAACCCTAACTGTTTCAACCACTTTTTCCTCCATTTCACTCCTATTTAATCTTCATTCTTTTCATACAAAATCAATAACAAGAACCCTAATGTTACTCTACTAAATTTTCTCCTCGCCATTTTCAAGCACTCAATGATAACAACAAGCAACAATAGCTACAAACCAGGCGATACACACAACAATATGCACGACAAAACACACACCATAACACACTAGTAATGTAACACCCCCTATCTATAACCCCCAATCGATTAAAGTGATAACAGATAATCAGAGTATGACTAAAACATTCATGGCATAGATGGAGGCGTCACATCAATTGGAACAAAATACGACAACAACCTGCTCAAATAGATATGCAACAATCAGGTAGCACATAACAGAGGAACTCAGTTCCTGACACCCACTATTCAGATACAAAATAAAAGCGGAAAATCTGCAACTGAAATCTCATATATATATATATATATAAACATAAAGTTTGTCTGTCACATACAGAGTCATACATGTACAATCCCAAAAGATATATACATATTCACATAATCATACACGATCTCCTCGACTACCCGGTGCTACATATCAGAGTCGACCGACAAAAGAATGAAGACCTAAGCTTCACAAAAAGACCTCCAGCATCTAATCTGCAATGCCTCATAGAGCATTTAAAACAGCAGAAGGGTGAGAAACACAATTATAATATAGTTGCATACAATTATGTAATAACAGGAAATACGCACACAACAACATTCTCACCACAACATACAATATAATTTAAACACAAACAACACGATTCTTATCTCATACATCCATCACAAAAGCATATCAATCATGCTCATTACATTTATCACCAACATGTGTATATCTCAACTCATCAATTCCATTCACAATTCTACACATAATCAATCCATTCATTATTTATGCAAATGCACAGAGACCGACACCACGACTCTATGCAATGCAATGCGGTACCGTTCCATCCATCATCTCATCATTAATTCACTCAGGAATTATTGGAATCATCACTTGTTACTTAGTGTAACTCCCCGTCAGGTAAACGATGTTCCCCGTCGCTCACACCTCTTTGTATAAGGCACACGACGTTTATGGATCGCTCACACCTCTTTGTATAAGTCACACGACCCGATCGCTCACACCTCTTTGTATAAGGCACACGATCGTCTATAATCATCGCTCACACCTCTTTGTATAAGGCACACGATGTTATAGCGGATTCCCTCGGGAACCGTTTCGTCGCTCACACCCACTAGGGCACACGACATCACAAGAATGCATAACATGATGCTTGGCATACAATGACTCATGACAATCAAATGCATCCACATATACAACCATATAAACCATTCCAACACCCATAATCATGCATATACAATCATTTATAACACAATGCATTTACTTGCCCTTAGGCCACAAACCATCATCACAACATTTCATCACATGCATTCACATCATATAATAGCACACAAGTCATACGATATCTATCGAAAGCATATTGCATGATAACACATCAAATACACACAGTTAAGATGGTAAAAGTCGAGAAAATGACACATTCCCAAATTCCTGACATAATTAAATCGGCCACCAATCTCAAAACTATTTTAATAAGGAAGAACATCTCAAAAGCTTTCTAACGGTACCAAGAACGCCTCGATCCGAGTTACGGATCAAAAGTTATTGAAATTCTGGTATCAGATATATGATGTTAAGTGTGATGTCACAACATCAATATCTGCTGTATGAACAAGACAATAAAATTACTGAAAGCACACAAGGATTATTCACCCAGTTCGGTCTAACAACCTACATCTGGGGGCATACCAAGCCAGGAAGGAAGTCCACTATTAGTAGTATCAAATTACAGACTCAACAAACCAGTTGACAATCTACCTAATTTAATCACTACCCAATGACCCTTCTATCTAAGTCCTCCCTAGATAAGAGACTCCATCTCACTCCCAATCATCGCCATGATGTCTAGCAGTCAGCATCTCAGCCACTGCATCAACAACTTGATTTCCAACAACTCTTCAGACACACTTCAAAGGCACACCTTGGAGTTGCTTCAAAGCTTCCTCCAAGAACAATACAAAACTCATTACCTACAGGTTTCTGAGTAAGAACACAGTGACCATCTCACAACCCGAGTGGGTCACTTAGACAAAGCCCTAATGATCTACATCTTGGACCCGTACCTCTTCTAGATAACAAGCATTCTATTTATAACTTTTTCCCAACTGGATTTGGGCTTTAAATCTCAGCATATTAACTGCTACAAATCTGCAGAAGATTCTGCTACTAAATAGATCTTCAATTAAATCTTTAATCAAATCTTCAATTAAATCTTCAATTAAATCTTCATATCTTTTAGCCTTAAAAACAGCAACAAGATCTGCTCCAAATCTGATTGCAACTGAATATATCTTTACCAAGATATTCGCCTACAATCTCTCACTCTCTTCAGCAGAATATCTCTCCAATAACAGAAACACGCAGCCCTAAACATCACAATCTGATGTTCTAATGTTCTGGTATAGTGATGTCAAGACATCGCATGTGACATCAGTCTTCAGAACTTTAACTCTTCAACACCTTAACATTCACTAATGTTATGACTCAATGTTAAGACAACAGACACAAGACATCAACATTGATCAACATTGTTTTACCAAAATTCTAGCCAATCCAAGAACTAACAATCTCCCCCTTTGGCTAATTTTGGCTAAAACAATCTCTGCTAACATCAGAGAACCCAGCAGCAGATAAAATTTGATAAATTTTCAACACACTCAAATACCACTTCAACAAGCTACACATACTCACAAACCAGCAGCATGGGGAAAACTCCCCCTCAAAACAAGAACCAACTCACAGCTGTTCACACACTCTCCCTCTCAACTACAGTACCTTGGCAACACATGGGCTACCTAATCTCTCCCCCTTTTTAGCCACAATTTGACAACCTCTGAATCTGACAACTAACATACTCATAACAAAATCCAGACTCAATAGCTGAACAAACATTGGGGTAAATGTATACTGGTGATTCAATCCATTGACATCTTGTCTGACACCATGAAACCAGGTCTAAACTGTCAAGTACACCATGAACTTCACCAGTAACACAATGTCACGACATCTTGTCTGACATTACAATCTTGATAAACAACTTCTTCAACAAAAGATCAACTCCCCCTATCTAAGATAACCAGTGCTCCTTTGCAAGAAGAAAACCTTAAATGAATGGAAAACATAAGACTCATCTTCATGTCTTCAAGACCGCACCCTCTGTTCAACACACCTGCTGAACGCATTCACAAAATGCTTAATCCTCAAACAATCCAAAACTCACATGATTCCCTCTTGGTTTGTTATCTTCTCATGCTCCAAAACTCACATCTTGCCAAGCTGGTCAACTTCTCTCTATAATATCCACAGGAATGATCACAATGAACTCCTTGATCATAACATTTGGAAAAACCAGACACAGTCTTCATCCATCCAGTCAGGAATGCTTCACACAATCATACACACACAATGCCTTTCACTGAACTCTAAATAAACTCCTCTTACACACACCAAGACAAGTGTGACATCTCCCATCAACAAGGAACCTTACAAAGTTCTTCCAAAACTCCATAAAATTGTCTTCAGACTTCTCCTCAGAAGCATGTACACACATGATACAAACAATTAGCTTCACATGGCTAGAACCATTCATGTCCACACCAACATGCCATCCAACAGCCTAATGTCATAACATGTTATCTAACATTATATCCTCATCAGATTCAACCAATCTTCACAATCTTGATCAACATGCAATCTTCACAGTATATGCACCTTTGCTGCAGAATCCATAGACAATTACTCCCCCTGTCATGGTTAACCAATGCTCTAGATGGAGATGAACATTTGAGCACACTTGCTGAGCATATGCATTTTGGTACCATTGTCCCTTTCTCCAAAGGCAGTCATTCCCTATCATACTTTTCATCTTCAGATTACCAAGCAATCAATACCTGATCTACTTCAGTCTTCTCTACATTCTCCATCCAAGGCAGACCTTCTACTTCATCATTCTCCCGTATGACTATGTAGACGCTCCTTAGGTATAATGTATGCACCAAGCTTCAGAACCAGAACAAAATCATCCTTCACCAAGTATATTCAACCAGATAATGTCCCAACACAAGTTAGAACATTTTCCATACACCAATATATCATCACCATGATTCTTGATATGCTCCACCAACTGGACTTACTATTGCATAGTAATCCAAAGAACTAGAGAATTAACCTCTCATCCACCTTCAAGAAGAATAATCTCCTTGAGTCTTCAACTCATCACCCTTCTGCCCAAGAGTAACTTGTTCCAAGACAATCCTCAATAATAACCAGCTGCCACACTCTGATTATCTTGATTCTTCAAATCCACTTCTGAGATCAACCAAATGCCACAGTTTGATTACCTCATTCATGAATCCTCATATGAAAACAGCCAAATGCCACATTTTGACTTTTTCATGTTTGTCAGAACTCTCACAAAGATATCTTGATCCACCAAGGAAACTTGATCTTCAAGTCACATGTTCCACTTGCTCAAAAGCAAACACACTTAGACTCCCTAAGCCACGGTCATGTAACATCTTCTCCTTCCTGCAGCTCCCGCAAACTGCTATGAGAACGATCTTTTTGAAACATCCTATCATTCCTGTAGATCACCCTATCATTAGCTGATGTGCCACATCACCAGCTGAGACTCCTGATGTTAAGCTAGATGTCAGAACATTATGACATCCAACTGTTGAATTTAGCTCCTCCTTCTGCCACTCAGAAGAACCTCCTCCCTTTGCAGAACCAGATTTCCATGCTTTCATAGACTTGATTCAACAATCAAATTTGAGTAGACAACCTCCATCCTGCTTAGAAACTCCAAAGACTTTAAACCTACCACATCTGAGTCTTAAAAAAAAAAGTAGTCCAAGACTACCCCATAGCAATACTAAAGAATATCACTTCCCTTAGTAGAGCCGTCAGTAGAAAGCCAGAGATAACTGCCACTTATCCTCGACCTTCACAGCCAGAGCCAACACCATGCTCCAAACCACTTAAACTGATCCAAGCTGTAACCATCAAGATTATGATGTCTTCATAGTCTTCCATCTTCATCTTCAACATCACCACCACAATACTTACTAGAAACAGATGCTAAGCAATAGTCCCAGGTCATCACACACCAATACACCACATAGAGAAATAAACAGCCTCGTGGAGAAAGGTAAATTCTCAACACTTCTGCAGTCCTGCACTTTTACATCAAACATATACATAGTCTCCCGTCAATGTATATTGTCATTAGTTGAATGCACAACCTCTTAGATAAACGCTCAGCTCCTGTCAAGGTAACCTTCTCACACAACAGGCATCTGCTGATTCTTCTTCAAAACAAACCATCATGACAACCATTCACACCACAAAAGCATTCCAGGTTAGGTCAGTGTCTTGACCTTTCACTCCTCCCTGAGCAAAGAACTGAAATGATGTTTCAACATCAGTTCTGATTTCAGTAATCATAGTAAATCACACTAAACATCTCCTATGGATTTGGAGACAACAACCATAGTAATTCACACACATCTCTTGCAAGGGACACAAGAGGATTGACCATCAGTAGCTGATCAACCTTCAAACCCAGAACATACACACAAACGGAACCAACATACTATACATTTTAAGAATCTTCAAACTTTTAATGTTCAGATGTTTGATGCCATCCTTCTGTACCTAAAGGAGAGAAACCATTTACTGGTCATCACAAACAGCATAGACAAATATGCTTCTCCCAACAGTTCAACCTACAAGGATGCCTTTCAATCCTTGCACAAAGATGTTCCTTTATGTGAGGACACCACATAACTGAACTCCAACTTTAGAGGAAACTTCTCATGCAGATACTAGGGAACCATAATCCTTTGGTAAAAAACACCAACTTCTCCTTGCACAAATCTGAAATGCTCATCCTATGGTTGGTACACACATATAACTCCTTTCAAACAGAATCTGCTCCATGGCCATAAACAAGATTGCCAACAACTGGCTGCTTTGATCAGAAGGAACTTTCAGATATCAGAGAAAATGTCCTTGACATTTGAGCTTGACCTCCACAAAAACAAATAGCCTATGAACACCTACTCACTTGGATCAGCAATACACTAATCCAATGAGTGACACTATATTAATCATCTCTTGACCAACATACATATCTAAGACATGTTTCTTGAAGGAAACTTCTTAGACACACAACCCAGATGCCTCCTCTTCCAAGCCAGGAGTAGGTTCCAAACAGATGTGATCAATACACATTTGTTTAGCCCCCAAGCATCTGTTAGGCCATACCTTTATCCAACACGATTTTGCACAATCTGCTGGTTTAATGTTCCAACAACTAGTAGGACATAAATTCTCTTCACAAGAAACACACCAAAAGATCCTTTAACACAACCCAGAGATTGACCTTGTAAGGTTGAAGGCAAGAATAAATCGCTTCTAACTTTCTTCAGACCTCTTTTCAACAAGCTCATATAAGAGTTCCTTTATGAGTGGACTTAGGATGAACCACAAGTATCTTTGGCAACTCTAACAAGCTAGTTGAAGATATCCTCAAGTATCACCACACCATGTGATACATCTTCAGAGGAGAACAGAATGTTGCAGCCTTAACACAAAACCACCAGGAATTTTCCATCAGATATATATATATATATATATATATATATATATATGCAGCGGAACATACACCAGATAACTCCTCTACAACCTTCAGGCAAAACATAATAACCCTTGCACAAACACGACACTCCATGTGCACTAGGTCAACATAGGTTTGAAAATAAGTCAAACCACACAGCAGCTCACCACCAAAGCTACAAGCCTGATAACAATAGACAGGTCCAATACACACCCTGTCATGAATAGTTCATCCTTCACTTCAAGGGATCATACAAAAATCTCTATGAACTGACCAAGTCCATACACCATCTCAGCAAAACTATCTTCCTTGCTCATGAACCAGAAAGTATCTTCCCTAGATCTCATCCAGAAACAGACAGGATGCCTGCTCTGATACCAAGTGAAATTCTGGTATCAGATATGTGATGTTAAGTGTGATGTCACAACATCAATATCTGTTGTATGAACAAGACAATAAAATTACTAAAAAGCACACAAGGATTGTTCACCCAGTTCGGTCTAACAACCTACATCTGGGGGAATACCAAGCCGGGAAGGAAGTCCACTATTAGTAGTATCAAATTACAGACTCAACAAACCAGTTGACAATCTACCTAATTTAATCACTACCAAATGACCCTTCTATCTAAGTCCTCCCTAGATAAGAGACCTCATCTCACTCCCAATCATCGCCATGATGTCTAGCAGTCAGCATCTCAGCCACTGCATCAACAACTTGATTTCCAACAACTCTTCAAACACACTTCAAAGACACACCTTGGAGTTGCTTCAAAGCTTCCTCCAAGAACAATACAAAACTCATTACCTACAGGCTTCTGAGTAAGAACACAGTGACCATCTCCCAACCCGAGTGGTTCACTTAGACAAAGCCCTAATGATCTACATCTTGGACCCGTACCTCTTCTAGATAACAAGCATTCTATTTATAACTTTTTCCCAACTGGATTTGGGCTTTAAATCTCAGCATATTAACTGCTACAAATCTGCAGAAGATTCTGCTACTAAATAGATCTTCAATTAAATCTTCAATCAAATCTTCAATTAAATCTTCAATTAAATCTTCATATCTTTTAGCCTTAAAAACAGCAACAAGATCTGCTCCAAATCTGATTGAAACTGAATATATCTTTACCAAGATATTCGCCTATAATCTCTCACTCTCTTCAGCAGAATATCTCTCCAATAACAGAAACACACAGCCCTAAACATCACAATCTGATGTTCTAATGTTCTGGTATAGTGATGTCAAGACAGCGCATGTGACATCAGTCTTCAGAACTTTAACTCTTTAACACCTTAACATTCACTAATGTTATTACTCAATGTTAAGACAACAGACACAAGACATCAACATTGATCAACATTGTTTTACCAAAATTCTAGCCAATCCAAGAACTAACAGTTATGAAGAAAACAAAATGGAACAATATGTCATGTTTGTTATGCGAATCTCCTAGCGAGCATTCGCTTTCCTCATTCGCCGTGCGAAGCTCCAGCGAACCGTGGCAGAGAAAAAACAGCGTAAAGTTCGCTTTGCGAACTTCTGGCGAACATTCGCCTACCCATTTGCACTACGAAGCCCTGGCGAGCCTTCCCTTTCCTCTTCGCTGCTTGTTCGCACTGCGAGCCTGCGAATTCTGGGATTCGCAGCAGCGCTGTTGCTCACCCCAATTCACCATTTTCCCCATCAAAACCCAACCAAACCATATCATAACAACCAGAACATATTACAATCATAACAACAAGTATTCTCCCGCATTTATACCAATTTTCTACCGCTAAAACATCGATTTCTCTCGTTTCCTCTCAATCGACCTAGAATTGAAAAGCTAGGAAATCCAACAAAACACATACATGATCATACACAAACATAGCATAACCGAGTTTCGCACCCTTACCCGATTAATCGCGCTTCGAAGTGTCGGTTGGATCGATTACTTAAACTCCAAGTTTTTCCTCTTTTTCTTTTTCTCACTCTCCTTTTCTCTTCTCTTCTTTTTCTTTCTATTTTCTCTCTTTTCTTTCTATGTTTCTATTTTTATGAAAAACATAATATCAAACCAATCCAAAAGACCAAAATACCCCTACACTCAAATATCTCGCAAACGCTCTCAAAACGCGATAAAACATAATCACGATGAAAAATAATATATTGCCAAATAAAAGTCAAGAATAAAATAATATAATAATAAAAATAATTAAATCGACTCGATTAAATAAATCTAACAAAAACTGGGGCGTTACAACTCTCCCCCACTTAGAGATTTTCGTCCTCGAAAATATTACCTGAGACGAACAAATCCGGATACGACTCCCGCATCCGACTCTCCAACTCCCAAGTCAAATTGCCCTCAGCAGCGCCTCCCCTCGCTACTTTCACAAGCCCAATATCCTTTCCTCTTAACCGCTTCAACTCACGATCCAAAACCCTCACCGGTAATGCCTCAACCATAAGGTTCTCCCTTACCTCTACCTCATCCATTGGAATCACATGCGACGGATCCGGAACATACTTCCGAAGCTGTGAAACATGGAACACATCATGCAAATTTGAAAGATTCAGCGGCAACGCCACCCGATAAGCCACAACACCCACTCTCGCAGATATCTGGTAAGGACCAATAAACCGAGAAGTAAGTTTCTTTGACTTCAATGCACGCCCAACACCCGTCACCGATGTAACTCTCAAAAATACATGTTCGCCTTCTTGAAACTCAAGATCTTTCCTCCTTCGATCATGATAACTCTTCTGCCTACTCTGAGAAGCCTTCATCTTCTCACGAATAAGGTTCACCTTTTCCGTAGTTTGTTGAATTAACTCCGGTCCAACCACCGAACTCTCACCAGATTCATGCCAACACAACGGCGTTCAACATCTTCTTCCATGCAACGCTTCAAAAGGTGTCATTCCAATACTTTAATGGAAACTGTTGTTATACGTGAATTCCACCAACGAAAGATAACTATCCCAAACACCACCTTGCTCAAGATCACAAGCTCTCAACAAATCTTCCAACGACTGAATAGTTCTCTCGGTCTGACCATCCGTCTGAGGATGATAAGCAGAACTCAATCTCAACTTGGAACCTAACGCCTTTTGCAAACTTTCCCAAAATCTGGAAGTAAACCTCGGATCTCGATCTGAAACAATACACAACGGAACACCATGTAGCTTCACAATCACACGGATATAAATCTCAGCCAACCTCTCCAAAGAAAAACTGATGTCAATCGGAATGAAATGCGCCGATTTAGTCAGCCTATCCACAACCACCCAAATGGCATTATGTCCCCTCTGTGTATTCGGCAACCCTGTCACAAAATCCATAGAAATGTTGTCCCATTTCCACTCGGGAATATCCAACGGTTGCAATAATCCACTAGGCTTCTGATGTTCTACCTTCGACTTCTGACACGTCAAACACGCATAAACAAACTGAGCCACACCCCTCTTCAATCCGGACCACCAAAAGATCTTCTTCAAATCTTGGTACATCTTATTAGCTCCCGGATGTATACTCAAATTACTCCGGTGTCCTTCCTCTAAAATCATCTTTTTCAAGTTCGAATCATCAGGAATACAAATTCTACCACAGAATCTCAAAACACCCTTATCATCCACTTTAAAGTCACCATTCACACCTTGATCTCCAACCGTCAACAAATCAACAAGTTTCACATCCAACTTCTGTTTCTCGCTAACGGTCAACAGAAACTCATTAGTAACCTTTAACATACCAAGCCTCACGCTATCAGATGTCAACTCACACACCAAACTCAAATCTCTAAATGCTTCCAAAAGTTCCCACTCTTTAACCATCAAAGCGGACATATGCAAAGATTTCCGGCTCAACGCATCAGCTACCACATTAGCTTTACCAGGATGGTAATTCAAGCCAAAATCGTAGTCCTTCAAAAATTCCAACCATCTTCGTTGCCTCATATTCAGCTCTTTCTGATCAAACAAGTATTTCAAACTCTTATGATCACTAAAGACTTCGAATCTTGCACCATAGAGATAATGCCTCCAAATTTTCAATACAAACACCACAACCGCTAATTCCAAATCATGAGTAGGGTAATTCTTCTCATGAATCCTTAATTGCCTCGAAGCATAAGCCACAACCTTACCTTCTTGCATCAACACTCCACCTAAACCAATCAAAGACGCATCACAATACATCACAAACGATTCACTAGGATCCGGTAAGATCAAAATCGGAGCTGTAGTCAATCTTCTCTTCAGCTCACTAAAACTTTCCTCACACTGAATATCCCAAATGAACGCTTTACCTTTACAAGTCAGCTGGGTCAAAGGAAGTGCTAGCTTGGAAAAGCCTTCAATGAATCTTCGATAATATCTAGCTAAACCCAAAAAGCTTCTAATTTCAGTAACAGATCTAGGAGCCTCCCATTGTAGAACTGCATCTACTTTAGATGGATCCACAACAATACCATTACCTGAAATCACATGCCCAAGAAAACTCACTTCTGACAACCAGAACTCACACTTGGACAACTTGGCATAAAGTCTCTTCTCCTTCAAAATTTGCAACACAACACGCAAATGCTCCGCATGCTCCTCTCGAGACTTAGAATAAATCAAGATGTCATCGATAAACACAACAACAAATTGATCCAAATGCTCATGGAAAATACGATTCATATACTCCATAAACACTCCCGGCGCATTAGAAACCCCGAACGACATCACGGAATATTCGTAATGTCTGTATCGTGTCCTAAAAGCCGTATTTTGAATATCTTCCTCTTTCACTCTAATCTGATGATAACCTGACCTCAAATCAATTTTACTAAACACACACGCACTTACCAACAGGTCATCAAATCACCAATTCTCAGAAGAGGATACTTATTCTTAATCGTCACCTTATTCAGCTGGCGATAATCAATACACAATCGCATACTTCCATCTTTCTTCTTCACCAAAAGAACTGGAGCACCCCAAGGCGATACACTCGGCCTCACAAACCTCTTTTCTAATAATTCATTCAACTGCTTCTTCAACTCAACCAACTCAGATGCCGACATACGATATGGTGCCATAGATACAGGTCTAGTACCAGGAACTAGATCTATAGAAAACTCCACCTCTCTTTCTGGCGGCACATCTGAAATATCCTCTGGAAACACCTCTGGAAATTCACACACATCTGGAAACACATCAATTGCAACTTGACTATCCACTGTCAACGATGCAAATAACCCGAACAACTAAGCTTCATCCGCCAAAAGTTTCTTCAACTCTTTGGTAGATAAGAAACTCGATTCCTCGTCTTCCTCAAGAGAAGGAAATCTTACCAGCTTATGATAACAATCAATATGAACTCGATTGAACTGCAACCAATTCATTCCCAGAACCATATCTAAACCCTCCAACGGCAGACACACCAAATCCATCTCAAAATCTCTACCATAAATGGTCAAAGGACAACTTAAACAAACCAAAGAAGTAGTTACCGACCCCATTGCTGGAGTATCAATAACCATCTCTCCACCCATCGAAGACAACAAAAGATTCAAACGCTTCGTGCACTCAGACAAAATAAACAAATGAGTCGCTCCGGTATCAATAATAGCAACTAAAGGCATACTATTAATAAAACAAGTACCTCTGATCAGACGGTCTGCACTAGTAGTTTGAGTTCCTACCAATGCAAATACTTTCCCTCCAGCTGGAGCTTGCTTTGGTTTCGGACACTTCGTACTAACATGACCAGGTTCACCACAGTTGAAACACTTCACCACATTCTTCTTACAATCAGCTGCGACATGCCCTATACCTCCACAATTGGAACACTTCCTTATATCCTTTCTACATTCATACTGACGATGTCCTAAGTCACCACACCTAAAACATCTCAGAGGATTAGACATACCTCCCCCACTTGGCCTTTTATCAAAACTACCCATTTGCTTACCCTTGTCAGCTGGTGACACATAAGGACCACCACGAAACGGTTGCTTCCCTTTCCTTTCGTTCACACTCTTATAGTGAGTAGAACGAGCTTTGCTATCCTCCTCATAAATTCTACAACAATCCACCAAATCTGAAAACCTTCTAATCCTTTGATAACCAATTTCCTGCTTGATCTCAGAACGCAATCCGTTCTCAAACTTCACACATTTGGAAAACTCCGCAGTTGCTTCAGCATAATGTGAATAAAACTGAACAAGCTCCACAAACTTAGCAGTGTAATCCACAACAGACATGTTACCTTGTTTCAACTCCAAGAACTCTATCTCTTTCTTTCCTCTAACATCTTCAGGAAAATACTTCCTCAAAAACTCCCTGCTAAACAAAGTCCAAGTGACCTCTTCACCTGTAGCTTCCCACACATGACGCACACTAACTCACTAATCATCAACCTCCTCCTGCAACATGTGAGTACCCAGTCTCACCTTATGTTCCTTAGCACAGTCCATCACTCGAAAGATTCTTTCAATCTCTTTAAGCCAAATCTGAGCACCATCAGGATCATGTCTCCCTTTGAAGACAGCCGGTTTGTTCTTCCTGAACTCATCATTCCCACCAGCATTAGGTGCACCCCGCATAGCCTAAGCCATAGCTTGCATAGCAGCAGCAAGAGCAGCATCATTCCTACCAGCCATATTTTGTTCATATCCAATAACAGCAACTATGGTTAAAGAAACAGCTCACCCCAAACACAAAGACCAACACGGATTGGCACGAACTGATACAAACTAGCTCTTATACCACTTAATGTAACACCCCCTATCTATAACCCCCAATCTATTAAAGCGATAACAGATAATCAGAGTATGACTAAAACATTCATGGCATAGACGGAGGCGTCACATCAATTGGAACAAAATACGACAACAACCTGCTCAAATAGATATGCAACAATCAGGTAGCACATAACAGAGGAACTCAGTTCCTAACACCCACTATTCAGATACAGAATAAAAGCGAAAAATCTGCAACTGAAATCTCATATATATATATAAACATAAAGTTTGTCTGTCACATACAGAGTCATACATGTACAATCCTAAAAGATATATACATATTCACATAATCATACACGATCTCCCCGACTACCCGGTGCTACATATCAGAGCCGACCGACAAAAAAATGAAGACCTAAGCTTCACAAAAAGACCTCCAGCATCTATTCTGCAATACCTCATAGAGCATTTAAAACAGTAGAAGGGTGAGAAACACAATTATAATATAGTTGCATACAATTATGTAATAACAGGAAATACGCACACAACAACGTTCTCACCACAACATACAACATAATTTAAACACAAACAACACGATTCTTATCTCATACATCCATCACAAAAGCATATCAATCATGCTCATTACATTTATCACCAATATGTGTATATCTCAACTCATCAATTCCATTCATAATTCCACACATAATCAATCCATTCATGATTTATGCAAATGCACAGAGACCAACACCACGACTCTATGCAATGCAATTCGGTACCGTTCCATCCATCATCTCATCATTAATTCACTGAGGAATTATTGGAATCATCGATTGTTACTTAGTGTAATTCCCCGTCAGGCAAACGATGTTCCCCGTCGCTCACACCTCTTTATATAAGGCACACAACGTTTATGGATCGCTCACACCTCTTTGTATAAGGCACACGACCCGATCACTCACACCTCTTTGTATAAGGCACACGATCGTCTATAATCATCGCTCACACCTCTTTGTATAAGGCACACGATGTTATAGCGGATTCCCTCGGGAACCGTTTCGTCGCTCACACCCACTAGGGCACACGACATCACAAGAATGCATAACATGATGCTTGGTATACAATGACTCATGACAATCAAATGCATCCACATATACAACCATATAAACCATTCCAACACCCATAATCATGCATATACAATCATTTATAACACAATGCATTTACTTGCCCTTAGACCACAAACCATCATCACAACATTTCATCACATGCATTCACATCATATAACAGCACACAAGTCATACGATATCTATCGAAAGCATATTGCATGATAACACATCAAATACACACAGTTAAGATGGTAAAAGTCGACAAAACGACACATTCCCAAATTCCCGACATAATTAAATCGGCCACCAATCTCAAAACTATTTTAATAAGGAAGAACATCTCAAAAGCTTTCTAACGGTACCAAGAACGCCTCGATCCGAGTTACGGATCAAAAGTTATGAAGAAAACAAAATGGAACAATCTGTCATGTTCGCTATGCGAATCTCCTAGCGAGCATTCGCTTTCCTCATTCGCCGTGCGAAGCTCCAGCGAACTGTGGCAGAGAAAAAACAGCGTAAAGTTCGCTTTACGAACTTCTGGCAAACATTCGCCTACCCATTCGCACTGCGAAGCCCTAGCGAGCCTTCACTTTCCTCTTCGCTGCTTGTTCGCACTACGAGCTTGCGAATTCTGGGATTCGCAGCAGCGTTGTTGCTAGAGCCGTCAAAATGGGCCGAAGCCCATGGGCCGGCCCGCCGATCCCGAAAAAAGTTAGGGCCTGGGCCTTATTTTTGGAGTCCATATTATTCCGGGCCTTTTTGAGCCCGGCCCGAAAAAGCCCAAAAAAATGGGCCGGCCCGTATGGGCTACGGGTAGCCCGCCAGCCCGACAACTTTTTTTAAAAGAATTAATTTAACTATTTGGCCCATATATAAATTAATAAATAGATATAATTGGACCTAAAAAATAAATTTGACCCAAGAAACATTTGGATACAATGTGTTAGTGCTTCTTTGGTTCGGTCCACACACACTTCAGTGACTACCAGAACATTAATTTCTATTACATTATATTACATTACAGTATTCTAAAATGAATATATTACATTAAGATCATTAAAATGAGTATTAATTTCTATAACATTATATATTAAAATGAGTATTAATTTCTATTGCATTATATATTACTTAAAAAATGAATTTTTTTATTTTTTTTTTAAATGGGCCCGTTTAGGGTCGGGCCCGTTTAGGGCTGGGTAGCCCGCAGCCCAGACAGGGCTGGGCCTGGGTAGTAAAAAAGGAGCCCGTATTCAAAATGGGCTTTTTGAGCCCGGCCCGGAAAAGCCCGAGGCCCGCCAGGGCCGGCCCGTTTAGGGCCGGGCTACCCGTTTTGACAGCTCTAGCTGTTGCTCACCCCAATTCACCATTTTCCCTATCAAAACCCAATCAAACCATATCATAACAACCAGAACATATTACAATCATAACAACAAGTATTCTACCGCATTTATACCGATTTTCAACCGCTAAAGCATCGATTTCTCTCGTTTCCTCTCAATCGACCTAGAATTGAAAAGCTAGGAAATCCAACAAAACACATACATGATCATACACATACATAGCATAACCGAGTTTCGCACCCTTACCCGATTAATCGCGCTTCGAAGTGTCGGTTGGATCGATTACTTAAACTCCAAGTTTTTCCTCTTTTTCTTCTTCTCACTCTCCTTTTCTTTTCTCTTCTTTTTCTTTCTATTTTCTCTCTTTTCTTTCTATGTTTCTATTTTTATGAAAAACATAATATCTAACCAAGCCAAAAGACCAAAATACCCCTACACTCAAATATCTCGCAAACGCTCTAAAAACGCGATAAAACATAATCACGATGAAAAATAATATATTGCCAAATAAAAGTCAAGAATAAAATAATATAATAATAAAAATAATTAAATCGACTCGATTAAATAAATCTAACAAAAACCGGGACGTTACAAGTAATAACAAATTACGATTCATAAAAAGAGTAGGAGAATAGAGGAAGAATCGAAACGTAGAGAGTAGAGGAGAAATCAAAACAATGTACCTAATCAATTACCGGAGAAATTCTCCTTTTTGTTGAAGTCAATACCTAACGCAAGTTATACATCATCTTGGTAACCCTTGTAGTTTATTTGTTGTTGTTATAGATTCTGAATATTCCCTCATGTCATACCCCAATTTTCCCACTCGTTCAATAAACCAATACTTTCATCAATACATTAGCATCATCTATACATAATAGCATGCATTTCATCTTGCATAATGCCTAAAATATCAACCAAAATAATTTTTCGAATTTGCAGGCAGACCGGTTGAATCGTTTCTCAAATGTGCGTAAAATTAGCAGGCGAAAAATTTCAAAATCGAGCTTGCAGACGTCAGTATTATTAATCTACGATTCACATAGTTTAACCTGACGTGCTTATTTTATTTTTTCGGCTATTTTTCCGATCGCATTTTGATCAATCTGAGCATTGTAATCGATCATTTTTTATTTCAAAATTTGATCAAAACTTGTATGCTTCTGAAAAGTTTATTTTGTGCTTATCATTTTGGTGCATTCAGTTTAATTTTTCGAACATTTTTGTGTCTGTTTTTTATTCATTTTTAGTTCGTTTATTTTTATTTTTTTATCAACATGTTCGAAATAATTAAATAGGATTAATGGTATTTTTATTTCAATTTTTTTAATTATTTTTTAATGTTTGATTTTAATTTATTCTTAACTAGTTTAATTAATTTTGTTTCTAAATAAATACAAAAGAGAATTTTTGGACTTTCAAAAATTAATAAAACCCTAGTATATAATAGGGGTGTCAAAATGGATGGATTGGATGAATATGGATTTGGATGTTAATGGATGGATCAAAACAATCCATTAATCCATTAACCATCCATTAAACTCACTTTAAAAATATCAAATTCAATCTATCCATTAAAAATATAATCCATCCAATCCATCCACTAATTTATTTTCAATTGATGGATATCCATCCATCCAAAAAATTAATATAAATATTTTTATTATTTTTTAATTTCACAAAAAATATTTTTTATATTAATTTTTAAAAATCTCTCTTTCTCTCCCTCTCAATCAGTACTAATATATTATCTCTCTCTAAAATAAAAAACAAAAAATAGTATTATTTGCTTCAGTACCATTACTAGAAATTTATTTTTAATTTTCTAATTCTAATCTAAAACAGTATATAGCTTTACTATCATTATTAGAAATTCATTGTTTCTAAACAGTAGAAGAAAGAGATAATCAAATTAATAGAAATAAACATATTAACAACAATGTAATTAATGTTTAGTAATAATTATAAATAAGATAACAGTAGAAGACATGGAAATAAAATACACGTAAATGGAATAATTTGATACAGCTAAATGTTCATGTAAGTTCACCTCTAGAATGAGAGTCAACAAACAATCGAAAAATTCAATTACTGTGCAATATAATATTTCACTATTAAAATATAATATCAATTTAGTTACAATATATAATTTTTAAAATGTATATTTAAACACAAAATTACTCAAAAAGAGGAATTTTCAATAAAAAATTGTGAAATTTAAAAAATAAAATAAATTGTTAAAAAAAATGGATTAAAAATTAATAACTTGTTGTAAAATTTTTATAAATAAAATAAATTATAATATATGATCTATTGGATTTATAAAATGAGATGGATGGATTGGATCCATCCATAAAGTTGGATGGATTGGATTCAATTTATTAACTAAATTTTTGTTTAATGGATGGATTAGATGGATAAAATTTTGGATGGATTGGATGGATATTGCCATAATGGATTTTATTGCCACCCCTAGTAATGGTTGTGCGCGAAGAGAGACCACTAAAAAAATGAAACATGCCACATTTCTTTTCCTTGGTAATGTTCCTCTCATTTTGTAAAGAAGAAACCAGCAATCACTGGTTCTTTTTTTTCCCTCTGAATCAATCCATATATAGAAAAGGGAAATGGATATGAAGGCGTGGCACCTGGCATTTGGAGAGGGTTGAACCAAAACACCTTTAACCTTATTCAGATACTCCATCTCTCGTATTTTTTTTAAACAAGGAAAATAATTGAAATTTCAAACGTGATATAATAGCTGGCATGGAGAAAGATACCTGAGGATCCTTTTGAAGGAGCCAAAAAGAAACAAAAGACTCTCACTCTTTTATGATGTCCACCCTCTTCATTATTTTCTCAGGACCACGCACAAACTAATAGGTTCCTACATTTTCTCCTCACACAACTCAACCTACAAGTTCACCAATAAATCAACACACTCACCCTCCTTCACTCTTCCATGTAGCTACCATCCTTTACATATCATTGTCTCCTTCAACAAAACAAACATAGATCCTTTCTTAAACTTCAAAAAACTTCTTCATTTCCATACATGCTACATTCACCATCATTTTGAGACTAACAATAGCTTGCCCTGAAGAATAAGAGACGCATCCTTCGCATGAACAAACCGAAGCAGCTTCAACATTCTTGCCAATAATCGCATACTCTCATTCACTCTCATTTGCTAAAAAAATGAAAACAGAGAAAAATTCAAGGGTCTTCTTCTTCAGTGAGCACACCACTATCTCTTTGCAATATTCATAATGCTCCAAACACAAGCTCCAAACTTTATAGCCTTCTCTTCACAAAACCTCTATAATATGCACTCACAATCCAACTTCACTGCAACATCTTCAAGGTGAACTAACACTATCTCACTCCTAACTTCAATACATCGTTCACACACAAACAACAATCGCCACTCCATCGAAAAATGCACCTTACCAACAACACCATAAACAATCATTCCAGCTCTTACCATCCTCTCTTCCGCCATTCACTAAACCCCTCCTACTCACATTAAAACACCTCCATAAACTCCCTCAACTGCACCATAACATGATCCTCTTCAAACACCGCCATCCACCATGGATTTGTAGGATATCCCTCCGCCTGTTACAGTGCACACCACCACCACTCACTCTGCTTTTCTTTTCCGACCTCACACTCTCAGCTCATCTCTCTGTCTCCACCTTGTTTTTCTTATCCATAAAACCTTAAAACTTCACCCTCCTCATGACATCAACACAACCTCAACGACAAACTCATCTGAAACCCGTAAAACCTTACACCGTTGCCTGAGCTACTCCGAACAGCAACTCGCAACTCGCAACACACTCCTCCACACCTTCGCGAAACTGGCAAGACAACCATTAAACAACTGTTTATCCCACCCACCGGTTCGTGCTCGTTTATCGTTTTGAACTTTCGCTTGTTATGTGTCTACAGAAAGAGAAGCTTTTTGGAGAAACTTTCACGTTTTTAATTTGCAAGAAGAATTGGTTTGTGGTTTTGGTCATTTAAAAGTCAAACTTTTTATATTTATTACTTATTTTATTAATATATGTTATTATCATAAAATTTATTTTATTTTATTTTAGGACTTTTTCCATGTTAGGCCCATTCATTTGCATCCCTCTCTTTTTAGTTTAGTTTAATTAGCGATTAATTAATTAATTAAATGTTTATTTGATTTACTGATTAGTTGTTTATTTTTTGTTAATTAATTAGTTTATCCCATAATTTGTTTAGTTAGTTGATTTTCTTTGCAAGTTGATTGATCAATTAAGTGTATAATTTGGTGATTTAATTTGTTTAGTTAGTTGATTTTCTTTGCAAGTTGATTGATCAATTAAGTGTATAATTTAGTCGATTTTATTGTGTTTAGTCGATTAATTATGTAATTTTTTCTTTTTCCCTATGTGCATACCCTTACACGTAGATAATTATTTTGGGTTGTTGCTGGTTGATTTTTATTGCGTTGGGATTTTGGAGTTAAAATTCAATTTAACTTCTGAAAATCGTTTGGATGCATAGATTCAACTTCTCGACTTTTTATAGAGTGATTCATACATGAATCCACTCTAAGTTAGCTTAGTGCTAAATACAGTTGGCTTTTCGATTTCGGTTAGTTTTCGGTGACGTGACTTACTCTTGGGCCTTCTTACAATGACCTCTTGATTAACATCAATTTAGTTTTAAAAACCAAACTATTTTCAAAACCATTTTCAAACTAAGGTAATCAAACCTCGATCAAACATCAAGTGACTTTTCTTAAATCAAACGTAATATCAATTTTTTTTAAAATAAACACTAAAGAATAGAACTGTTGGAATCTAGCATCCCGATAGAACTCTCGAATGATCGGTCCCGAGCCACGAGTTTTGGGTTAATCGTTCATTCTTTCTTTCATTCTTAAAATACTTAATTAACTTGGACAAAATAAGGGCCGTTGGGATCTAGCATTCTGGCGTAACTCTTTAAATAATTGATTCTGAGACACGCGTCTTGTTCTTATCAAGCTATCATTATCAATAAAACAATTTTCTTAATAATCTTGAACGAAAAAGGTCCGTTGGAATCTAGCATTCCAGTGGAACCCTGAATAATTGTTTCCGAGGCTTAGGTCTCGTTTTCACCAAATATTCTTCATTCATTTATAAAATACATCCAACCAATCAAATTCTTTTTTCTCGCCGTCGTGCAATCTCAAAAACCTTTTTATAAACGAAAGAAATTTTGTCTTAAGATGATGAAAACCAATGTTTCATCTACAACCGTTGAGTTGAGATAAGTGACATTTTCCAGTGAATGTTGATTTGTAAATCCATTCAATGTGATGCAAACACTCGCTCTTTTCCTGTTTTGGGTAAAACAATGTTTTTCCGTCGATTAATACAAGATAGCTCTCGCTAAAATCGACTAACAAAGAAACATTTTCTACCTAAAACAACATAAGCCTTGAATTCTCTATTTTTTAGTCCTTCACACGTTAATAAAAAATCAAAAAACTTTTCTCTTTTCTCTTTTTTTTTTCTCACTTAATAACTAGAAGATTGCAAACTAACATCACGCTAACATTTCATTTAAAATTAAATAAATTATTCTCGTTTAGTATAACAGACGTGAGGGGTGCTAATACATTCCCCTTACGTAATCAACTCTCGAACCCTGATTTGGTTGTGACGAAAATATCTAAGTCATTCTTTTTGGTTTTTATCGATATTTCCCTTTCCCTCTTTGGGAATATATAAAGTTTGGTGGCGACTCTGTTAGTTTTATCCCGCGAGCATGCGATTGCGCTTCGCGAGGCTGTGTTCTCATTTTTCAAAGTGCAACACCTTCCCATTTCAATTTATACCTCGTATATTTGTAATCTGATAAAATATAGTGAAAATCACGTTGGGGTTTTCTTGAGGGATAATGGTGTTTCTGTTATGATTTGATTGTTTGAACGTGCTTTGGTTGCCTAGTTGATGTTAGGAACAGAGCAAAAAATTTGTTAGAGATTTAAGGTCTCGTTGTAGGGGATTTCGTTCCAATTTGTTTGGGCAAGGTAATTTACGTGAAAGCTTTAGGCTCTGGGTTGTGAGGCTCAATAGGTTGGTGAGGATTTTGACCCACTGCGGATTCACAAAAGAGATGATGGTTTGGATTTTTGGTGCGGCGAGATATGTGGCGAAAAAAGAGAAAGAGAGGATGTTAGAAAGATAGGCCATGATTTCTTTGAGCTGAACCGCGTTGGGGAGCTTTTATGCTCAATATGGTTCGGGTTGAACCCAACCCGGGTTCAACTGCCTGGTCCATCGAACCTGTGCCTGCCCTTTTCGTTTTTGTCATGATGTTTTTTGTTATATCATACCTTTCTTCCACATGCAACCCCAAGCCCAATTGTGTGTGTGTTTTTTATTTATTTTTATGTGCTTGTTTTCTTGTTGCAAAAAACAAAACTAATTTTGATTTTTTTTATATAATAAACATTTTTAAGAAAATAATAAAAAAGAGTCAAGATTTAAATGTTAATTTTTTAGTTGGCTTCTTCTTTTAAACATTTCACCTTTTTTATAAAAGTAAAAAATAGCAAGAATAGTTTCTTAGCCTATTTTATTTATTGAAAAATAAAAATTAAAAAAGAGAGATTAGAGTTTTAATAATATATTTATTTGATTTCTTCTTTTTATTTTTTTCGTTAAATAGACAGGGGTACATAAGTAAAGACTCACAGGTCAACAATTTAGAGTATAAAGATATCATCTTGAAGGGTCGTGTCTCATGATGATCAGTGTACGACATAAAGCATATATCATCCAATACGATCCAGTCAAGAGTAACTTTGAATGACTTGATCTCTTGATTCCATTTGAGTGGAATGATCGAGCATACACATGGCAAAACCTTAAAGTAGTCTTCCACATATGTCCGGCTAGAGAGAAGTTGAAAATTTCGGTGGATCCATTCTTAAAAATGGTTCAGATGAATTAGATTTTAAAATTCGGTCTAGACGAATCCAACAAATACAAAGCAGAAACAAAGCATGCACGAACCTTAGGCTCAAATGTTCAAAATTTTAAAGCAAGGCAATTCATGACAAACAAACATGACATATCTATTGCATTTAACCATATGTATTATACTAATAAACTATTTAGGTAATGCATGCATGTCAAATAAAAAAAGATAAGAAAATGAGTAACTTACTAAATGTTTGCTCTGTTTGATCTTGGATTGACCGTAGTGTAGTGGAGTAAAAGTTCAGAGACGTACTATGTTTCAATAAATTGAAGTAGAAGTTTTGAGAAAGAGTATGCTCATGAGCTCTATTTGTTCTAATTTGCTTTGATTGCTTAGATAAAAGGGAAGGGAAATGGAAAGGTTTAGGCGCGAATATTTAAACAGATGCGTCTGGATTCTGATCTATAGGAATTCCAGACATTGGAATCCGTAATATTTTAAAATGTGTGTTTGTGTAGTTCTTAGATTGGGTATAAGTATGTTGCGTTGCAGTGCGTTCGTAGTTTAATCTCGACAACTTATTAATCTGGATTCTTAATAGATTTTTTTAACACTTGCTTTGGCGTGTTTGAAAGAGGGTTTGTTGTGTATTTAGTGCGTCCGAAATTTAAAATTTGAATTTTAGAATTATTTTTGAAATTTAATCAAGATATATGAGTAAGTCATGAACTGTATTAGACAATCCCAACATTCTAAATTTGGAAGAGGTTCGATTCAAACTTATCCAAACAAATGTTTAATTCTTTGACACATACGGTGGTTCAGCCATAAAATAGACATTTATTCCTAAAAAACATAAATAGAAACCATTATGCATTCAATATGGTTTATTAAAATGACACAGATTTTTTTTAAGAGGATTTCTTAATACACCCCAAAGATTTTTTAGGTACCCGCGCAAAATTCCTTTTTTCTCCCTGATTTCGGATGTGCACATCCAGACGCACCATTTTTTTTAAAAACATTGATTTGTTCCGGATGTGCAAATCCGGAATATTTCCTCATATGCACATCCGGAAGAAATTCTTATAACTTCACGCCAGAGCCTTCTCCCCCCATTCTTAACTTTTCAGAAGGCTTTGGCGCGAAGTTATAAGAATTTCTTCCGGATGTGCACATGAGGAAACATTCCGGATTTGCACATCCAGAATAAATCAACGTTTTTTAAAAAAATGGTGCGTCCGGATGTGCACATCCGGAATTAGGGAGAAAAAAGAAATTTCACGCGGTGCCTAAGAAATCTTTGGGTTTTATTAAGAAATTCTCTCTTTTAATTTTAGAACATGCAACATCAATCTCTTTTAATTTTTTATTAAATAAATAAATATGGCCAAAAAAATTAACTCAGTTGACAACTAGTGTGATACCCGTGCGTTCGCACGGGTACACGTCTGTGACGCGCATTTGTTCTCAGAATGTATTTGTTCTCATAATGTATTTTTGTAGAATATATTTGTTTACATTTAAAATAAAAAATATATATAATTAATAAAAAGTATAAAATTTTGGATTTACTAAATATTAGTATAATATTTGTGCGTTCGTACAGTTACCTATAGAATTAATATAAAACAGCAAATATAAAAAAATATAATTTATATTAAAAAAAATCAATACTTGATATTTGTTATAAAAATATTTAAATAAACGATATATTTTTTTTCCTGTATATTAATATTAAATTTTGTTTTAAATTAGTTATATAAATATTTGGGAAAATATAAATTAAATATATACTTATTAACAATTATATGTTTAATAGAAAAAAAGGAATCATTATTATTTACTGAATAAATTAGTCAATTAATTATACAAATAGGGAATGATATTTAAATAAAAATTGTATGGGAATTTTATATGAATATGTTTAAAAAAATTGAGAAATATTAATTGACATTTTATAATAATATTTCATATGACAATTTATTATGTTTTAAAATGTTTTTATTTTAACAGGAAGCAGGTGAAATAATTTGGGGAAAGAAGGGGAAGAAAAACGGTGAAGCATTCTTGTGTGGCCGGAATGGATCGGAAAAGCAGCGATGGGGGCGAGGTGGGGAGAGGTTCGAAGGCGGACGAACTGTTGGAAAATGGTGGTTTGCAGACAGAGGCGAAAAGGTAAAGCATGCGTTTTATGTTGTGTATTAAGGTTTTAGAGGTTGCATGTTTGTTAAACAGTGTTGCTTTGGTTGTAATGGTTAGGTTTGTTGTATGGTATAAGGATATACGGTGTGGGACGACTGCAAAAAAGAATGTGCTGGTAAGTCTATAATGAAGACAGATTATTTTGTAAAGTTCATATAGGAATATATATGTGATTATAGGGTTTTTTGGTTGTGATTGTGCAGCAGATTCCGCAACATGTGATTAAGGAGTGTGTGGGGCTAGAATCTGATCGAGTTTTGATGTATGCCTGTGATATGAAAAAGATTTACAATTGTGAGCTCCATATTCGTGATAGAGGGTACCATGTGGAGAAGTTTGTTGGCCATGGTTGGTATGAGTATGCAAAGGAAAGAGATTTGAAGGATGGGGATAGAGTTGGGTTGTGCATTCGCAAGCCTGCTGGGGACCGAATGATGGTTAAGTTATTAAATCGTAAATAAGATAAAAGTATTTATAGTTTTAGGTTTAAGTATGTATGATGGTGTATTAATTTTGCGCAGAATTATGTTAAATATGCATTGGAAATGTTTAAATATAAATTCAGTATGTTGTTGATTTATATCAGTTGAAGTTGAGTTTAACAGATTTATCTAAGTTTTTTTATTGAATAAGTATATGTTTGGATGTTTGAATGTCGAGGTAAAAAAATGATATTTAGAAGTTGAAATGAAGATTAATGGTAGTTTCTGTTAATTTTCCGTTAAATTTCTGTTAATGTTAATTATGTTTGTTGTGTAATGAAACAGGCTCTATGATAGCAATGGTTGCTGATAAACATGTTATTGTTAGTTTGGCAGCTTTGTGATTGAAATGAAAATGTCATTATATTACTTCAAAATATAAAGTTGTGGTTATTGAAGTGGTCCATGTATGAGGTTTTAACTGGTTTATTGTTTCGAAATTATAAATGTTGATATTTTTATTTTCTTGTTCTGGTAGTTTTAGTTGCTGGTATGTTGCTGTTTGGTGTTTGAATTTGCAGGGCTGTGCTGTTTAGGAGTTAATATGAATGACCAGGTATACTGTGTAATTGTTTTGTATAGTAGATTGTTTATCATTTTATGTTCTAAAATTTTCTAATTCATCTAATTAACAGAGTTATGTTGATAGAAAAATTGTTATCATGTTTGGTGTTTATATTATGTTTGGTGTTTATGTCGAGCTGTTTGCTGAGACATCGATTTTTAAGGTATTTATTTAGATGATCATGTGCAGACATCAAATTTTAATGTATTTTGCACTATTAGTGTTGGCTGTTGACCATGCAGCAAAGAAAGTCACAGTAAGTCAAATTGAGTGGTCTCATTGTTATGTATACCACAGCTACATTAGGGGCATCCAGTGAACTGAAGTTTATGTTATCAATACAATCCGCGATCCCCCTCTTTGAAGTTGCTGTAATAGGCTCATTGTCACAGGCAGATGTAATCTGTATTTCATGTGAGCCCAAAAAATGGTTAAAACACTAGAAAGGTGTGTGCAGGCTGAAGACAACCTTGGCCAAGTTTTTTGTTTAGTGGGAGACTTACAATTATCTGTGGATCATTGTAAAGCATCTATTCAGGTAATTTTTCTTTTTGACAAGTCTACTATCTTATAGTACGATCCACAGGTTTATATTCTCAGTTGGAGGAGTCATTAAGTGGTTACAGGTGACAATGGTGATTCAAGATGTACTAAGATTATTGAATTTGTTGTTTACTTGTCGAATGTTTTGTGTCGGTGCATGCATCAAATGATTTGCTCTTGAAGTATAATTTACTATTTTTTTTCCATTCATATTTGGAATTGAGTTGGTTTTTTAACAGCAAAAGGTATATTATGAAGTCTATCCTGTATACTTATAAGCAAGATTGTTTTGGTGAGAATATATTTCTTTCAATATTTTGTTTGGTGAGAATATTGAAAGATGAAAATACTGGTTTTCGCAGATGGAAATTATAATTTTACTTTATGACAGAGATGGAACCATCGAATATGATTGCTTAGGTTGAATTTTGTTAATTTTTAAAGTATGGTTAAAGTGGTTATGTTCTTTTTGCGGCAGTGGTTTGTGACCATTATTGTTGGCGATAATTGAGTTTGCTTAATTTATTAAAAATGTTTAATTGTATTAGAAAATTTGTGTAAAGTAAGATAGGGTACTAATATAAATATGGGCCGGTAGATTCATGTATAGAATAGGAATAAGTGGGTTTTAATGCCAAATTATAACCCACTACTCATTAATTTTGTTTATGGATAGTAATTAGTTTGGCTCTGTATCTTCCAAGAATACATTTTCCAAACTATTTAATGGTTTTGGATTATCAATGCTGGGAGAAGATTAAGAGTGTTTGGGTAAAGTTTATATATAACCTTCTTTTTGTTATCCACAGATATTATAATTCCGAAAGTTAGTACTGCTTATATGGCCAGCAATCATGGAAAGGAGGTTTCACAGGCTACACCAACTGATGTGCATGAAGCAGAGGAGGTTTAATTTCGTGGATGGATGGGTTCCTTTTATTAAAATACTATATCCCTTCCTACATTTGTTTGGTTCTGTTGTTGAGATTGTTTTTTGTGATTTAATGAATAGGTGCAACAGCAACTCGATGTGGCTGTTCAGGTAACAACAAATATTGTCATAGAACGAATTCCAGTGAATGAATTACATGTTGACAACACGCGAGTTCTGCCGCAACCAGATCATGCTGGTGTTGTTCATCCACCAGTGGAGGTTAAATTTTGTAAATGCGTGGTTTTTTTGTGTTGAAATCTATATACAATTGTGCAATTGTTTTTCTGAGCCTTTTGACATTTTGTTTTTTGTTATTTAATTAATAGGTGCAAGAACAATTTGATGTGGCTGTGCCGTTAACAGCAGAGGTTGCCATTGAACGGGTTCCAGAGAATGTACAGCATGCTAACAATAGCCGTCATTTGCACTATCGAGAACATTCTGATGTTGAACATCGTGATGAGTTGCAACTGGTATGACTGCGGTGAATAGTGTCTGGTTTCCAAAGAATAAATCTGTTCACCAGATGTCAATCTTTGTGTTATGTTGTGACATAAAATATTTTGTTGTTCTTCTTCTCAATAATGATTTATTGGTTTTTTCCATTAGAAACGCCGTTCAGTTGCTGTTCGACAAAGGCAGAAGAGGAAAAGATTAAGTCAATCAGGAACTGCGCATAGGAGATTTAACAAATTTCATGTAGCAGATGATGATGAAGTGGAGATTGATATGTATGATTCTGATGATGATGATGAGCATGACTATGACTGGGAGAACTTTATGAGATCAAGTTGTTTTCGAATTCGTGACTAAGTTTTCAAATTATGATTATGTGTGTCATGTACTAGTGTACTAAAGTATTTTAATTTGAATTTGTTGTTTGTTGATCCGTTATTTTAAGTTTGTCTTTTGTTTTTAAAATACGCATAGTGTGAACCTTCTTGACCTCATGATTGAGTTTTTATCTATGAATAAATGTTGACAACATATTTCATCCACAAAATAAATGAGATAAGAAAAGCATACTACTTTGTTATGTGTCTATGACAATTGATAAAGAAGAAAAAGTAATACTGTAAGTTGCTTTTGTTGGACTGCTCCTATCATATGACAAAACACTGTGTATAAAGGTTAATTTTAAGTCTTTATATGAAAACTATTTCTACATGCCACAAACTGAATGTACAGTATTAATATTATTTATTACCTTTTAAGTAATGTTAATTTGTATTTCAAGAATTTAAGTTTAAAACTATATATAAAACTTTATATTAGAAATTGTGTATTGAATTATTTAAAATTTTATGAATAATTATTTTATGATTTTTTTAAATATAAAATTTTATTTATTTGATTGTTGATGAGTATATTGGAATTGAGTGTTTGATCTTTAGTAGTTTTTAAGAGATATATAAATTTACATTGTAATGTAAAGAATTATTTATTTAGTGTTTTATAAAATCTAAAGATTTAAAGTGTCAGAAAAATAGAGATATTTTAATCAAACTTTTATTTATTAGTTTTTTTAATAACACACTCATTATTAGGCACACTTTTTTTAACCAAAATAAAGGATGTTATGATGTTTTTGTTTAATCAAGGATGATGTGTGGTATCAGAGTTTTATTTGTTTAATCAAGAAAGATATTTGTTAAGGATTTGGAAATCTTTTTGTTATGATGATGATATTTTTTTTGAAAGATAGTTATCTTTTAAAAAGAGAAATTCAAAAATACAAAATATTTAATGTTTCACTAAATAAACCTTTCATTTTAATTTTCTTTTACAAATAATTCAATTATATATTTTATAATCGATATAATACATTATGCTACAAATAATTCAATTATTTTATAATTGATATAATACATTACACTAAAAAAATAAGAATGAATATAATACAATATTAAAAATAAATCAAATGCGCTTAACACACCGTAATAGGGCGATCACATGTGTAGTGATATGGATATCTCACGAAATAGATATTTGTAATAATACTTATATAAAATATATTTATTTATACAGTTAAAATAATATTTACAAATACTATGATAGTATTTGATATTTATAAAATTAAATCATTACATGAATATTTTTATAAAAGATACCAACTGATGTCTGCGAGTATTGATTGTATTTTTTAAAAATATAAATTATATTTTTTTATATTTAATCGGAAATCATTTTTCATGCTTTCATGGGTTTACCAAAAAATATACATATCTATAATTGATTGTTAGGGTTTTGACCGATTTTGTTAAAGAAATTATTCTACAAATATCTCTTTATAAATATCTCTTTATATATATATATATATATATATATATATATATATATATATATATATATATATATATATATATATATATATATATATATATATATATATATAATAATAATAATAATAATAATAATATAAGTAAAAAATAAAATGAAAAAAAACTAAATTTTTTAAAGTGAAACTGCATCATCAAAATGACAAGTTACGTGGATTTAAATAATAATAATAATAATAATAATAATAATAATAATAATAATAATAATAATAATAATAGGAAAAATTAGAAACAATAAATAAAAAAAATATGGAATGAAGGGGGGTGGGGACAACGTTAGAGATATTAATTACATTTATTTTTTATGTCCAACAAATAAAATAATTATTATTGCATTAAACTCTAAAATTGATAATTATTAAAAAAATAATATTATTTAACAAAATAAGTAATTATAAATAAATGAAAAATATATATTTTACAATAATTTATAAATTTTATATAAAATATTATATTTATTTCAATATTTCAATATATATATTATAGAATTATTAAAAATGTAATTGTATTTACAAATTTGTAATAAGAAATGAATTGTTTTTGGTTACTATTTGATATTTATTAAGTTTTATATTAATATGATTAAATTTCTGAATTGATTTTGTATTATATGATTTAATTGATTGCTATTATCGGATTTTTATGAATAAAAAATGTTTGATGGTTTAAAGAAAAAGTATAATATGTTATGCATATTTTGATTTTATTTTTAATACATATTTGATTATGACAACTTTATTAAATTTAATTATGATTAGAAATATGTATAATATTCAAATTAAAGTGGTTTAATTAGGTGATTTTCTTGCAATTATGACAATTTAGAAAAGTATTTTAATTTTATTCAAAATTTATTGGAAAAATATTTAAATCATTTATGCAAACAGACTGTAACTTTTTCTCGATATAAAGTTTTTTCTTCGATGTTAAGTTTGTTTCCATTATAATGTTTATCAATTAAGTGTGAGAATTGTAGTGTTAAAATAGCAGTCCTCTTTATAGAATGTGATAGTGGTTACTCAAAGGAAAAAACAACCATGCAGTATTTCAAAAAACGATTATCATCAAACGAAATATGATATTCAAATGTTGGTTCTTTGGACAGTGCTGAAATAATATATAGGTAACAAAAGAACATGTGTTTTTGAAAAGCGGGAAATTACAAAGTTAAGGCAATAGTGATTAACTAAACATAGAATTGTTCGATGATACAAAGTCCCAACATGTTGTTCACAATCTAAGGGTGTTCATGTCTTCTAACAACGTTGACATATAGCCTTTCGGGAGGAATTGTTATTGTGAATTGAAGCATATCACCTTTGCCAAGTCTGTTATTCACAGCATACTGGTACCAGCCATTTGTCATAAACTTCTCCATCTTGTTGATTTTGCCATTATGGCGTGCGGAACGCACATCAGCTTGATAAATCCTGCCGTCTTCTACATCGATCAACTCAAGACTTGTCTGATTGATGTGCAAAATTTCACGTGTAACCTTGTTTGGGAAATGCTGCAGAAATGGTACAATAAAGCTGAGTTACAGAATTTGTCTGCTGTAACGCTATTTTATTGAAGGACTATGTAATTTGGAACTTACCATGACATTCTTTGTAGCCTTGTATCCAAAAGTGATTCTCTTTTCCCAGTGGAATTCGTTGTTGCATTGTTGATCATCCAACATCTGCCCATCAGATTGTTGGTTATCAGATGTTTGCATCGCAGTCTGTTTGTGTGTTGAATACCTGTAATGAATGTTGAAGAGATAGTGATTACTATAATTACTATAAAGGTGAAATATAGTAATTAAGACATATTGATAGTGTAATATTGATTTGATGCGGGGTAAGTTATAGTATTGATAGAAAACCAAAGGTGTGTTTGATTGTAGAGAGTGGTCGTTGTTCTGTAAATGCAGCATATATGTTTAGTTTTGTTAGAGATAACCTGAGGTTGGTTGGAATATCAGAATGTTGAGTAGGGTTGATGTTCTCAGACAACAAATGGTCATCCTTTTGAAATTGGACCTGGGATGTGTCTTTATTCAGTTGTCGTAATTGGTCGTCAATTAGCTTTCTCTGTCTCAACCATAATTCGAGATTTCTAGGATGACATGAAAACCATAGACAGCGTAGTAATAAGTAATGAATGCAGGTTGAAGTTAGTTTTGGCAATACAAAAAAGTGCTATATGTGAGATATACCTTGCTCTATGGGCCCTTAGTGTATCTGGTTCATTAAAAGTAGAGATAGAATTTAGGTGGCCTGTTGGAGGTGCTTCCTGTGAGCTATAGACATGGAATATATGTTTTTTAGTAAAATATGATAAGAACATATGAAATTGCAGCTGTTAGAATAAAACAAAAGATTATAAATGTAACAGAGAAAGTTTACAACATAATGCGTTCAACAGCAATGAAATTTAGTCATTTTTCCAGGAAAAAGTCTTTCAGAAATTCAAATGTATTCAACAGCAATGAAATTTAGAAATTCAAATGTATTCAACAGCAATAAAATTTAGTCATTTTTCCAAAACGACTTAATTCTTCGGAATGTCGACATGAGAATGTTGCATTCCTTATTTCATATTCTGAAAACTAATTATAAAATTTAAACAATATGGACAGTCAGTTCAATTATTTTTAGATAGAAGTAATCTAATAAACATAATCGAATTTCATTCAATAGAGTTGCTCAATCGTATGTCATAATGGAATTAAGTTACTGTAAATAGAATAAAATAGGCTGAAATTTCACATAACAGTCCATTCTTATAACTAATATGATATAGTTGAAGTATAGTATAAGTCCTTAGTTGAGTTCTGGGAGATTATACCTGGGGCGCATTGGGAGTGCAGGTGTTTGTGGTTGCTTGATTACAATTTGGGGAGGTGAAGAAACTTGTATAGGATCTTTAGCAAATGAGACCTTTTTTTTGGGGAGGGCCTGGTCCGTATTTGGGCGGAGGCGATTCAAGTCTGTACCAATGTTACTATAATGAAAGGATAGGGGAATTAGTTAGGTTTTCATAAGGCATTGGGAAAACATGCATGCAAAGGGAATAGAGGAAGCGTACCGGGGTATGAGGGTTCCATCTTGCGGCGTACTGGTTGTTTCTTTTGAATCTGATCCCAGAGATAGTTTGAGATAGTCTTGCTTAGTAAGGACGCCCCTAAGGCGGTGGCGGTCCTCAGAGGTTGTTGCGACTTCGACAAGCATTTTTTTTATCGTGGCGTCAACATCTTGCATGTCGGTGTTGCTGGAGATAGACATGTGATGAGCATGAAACTGATAAACAAACCATATAACAAATAAAGGAGAATGATAAGAAAGATTGAAGTGGTTTGCGTACCTTGGAGGGGGTCGGCGCGGGTGATCTGCAGACATGCCTGTGTTGTTTTAGGAAGTGTGGTTAGCAAGAGTGGTTTCAGTGTTCGTAACATATATAATACATTATGGTAATGGTGTAACTTATTGGTGATGAAATGTATTTGTATAGGTTATTATGGATACCGCATTTTGAGCCGTTGGATGAATAAAGGTGCTAATGGAAAGGACTGAGATATTTATTTATAGATTGTATTTTAAAAATACTGGGAATAAAATAAAGGAAATTATTTATGAGTAGAATAAATAGAAATATATTATGTTGGAAATTGGGATTGTTTATCCAAAGTAATAAGTTATCAGCATGAAAAAGCCTAGGCAATCATTAGTTTTAAAAGTGAGTGAATTTTTTGTATAAAAAATATTAATAAATAAAGGAATGGAATTAAATAATTTTAAAAAGGCAACAGTTGAAGGTGAAGGGGGTGGGTATGGACCGACATGCCTTTGGTGAAGGGGGTGGGGCGGGGCTACTATTTATATCACAGTGAGGGGATAAAAATTTAACGTTCTTGTTTTTGCAGGCAGAGGGGCGATCGTGTAGCAGTTCATTCTCGTGGGGGTGACGACAAACAAAGAGTGGTATGGGGTCGAGAAGACAATGGGATAAGCTTGGGAGGGAGATGTTTTCCCGCCAGGGTATGGAAGAACGGGAGGTTGTTAGGAAATGGAGGGAGAAGTTCATCATGGAACCAGAACGCGGGGTAGTTGCTGGAAGGTTTGGACGTAATAAATGTATCTGTAGCAGTTGCATGCAAGTTATTATGTCTGGTTTTTTTGAAGATATAGCTTGCATGATAGTATTTTTCATAACATATGTATTTTGTGATGTGTATGTTTAGTGTTGGATTGATAACGGAATAGTTATTTGCATTGTGTATTATGGGAAAACTGAAGAAAAAACATATTTGGTATTCAATGAGTCAATTTAAGTAACTAACAAAGTTATGTGTGTGTGCAGTTTTGAAGGAAAGGGAAAAAAAGAGAATGTGGCGTCTGTTAAAGAAATAGAGAATTTGTTTAAAAAAAGGAAAAGGTATTTTTAAGAATCTCATAATGTAAAGAACTTATATTTAATGTTTGTTTTATTGGTTGGGTGGTGAATGGGAATTGTAATAATCTGCATACTTTGTTGTATCTCCAGTGATGATGTAAAGATCAAACAAAAGGGTTCAATGTCTGGTATAGGAGCAGGTTATTGTCTTGGGAAAAAGGGAAGGTAATTGGAATTTATGATATACATATATGTAGTGTATGTAAGATTACGTATTATTGAAAATGAGCGAATTTTATTCTGGTGATGTATTGCAGGGGAACTCCTGTTATGTTTGAGTATGAAGCCAATTGGACAATGGTGGTAAAGAATGCAAATAAGTTGAAGAAAAATGTGCTTGTAAGTAAATGCAGAATTTGATTAATAAGTTTAGGTTTATAATATTAGGAGATAAATGCATTGCTAATATTTGTGTATATCTGTAGAAAATTCCTACTGATGTTATTAGGAAATGTCTCCGTGGACCCATTGACTATGTTCGTCTTTGGGATTCTGACGAATCTGTTGCATATTATTGTGATGTGAAGAAGACACCAAAGAAATTAGAGAAATATCTATTAGGGAGCTGGTATCGTTTTCCAAAAGATCGGGACATAAAAGATGGAGATCGTCTGCATTTTTCAATTCGGTATCCGCCTATAGAAGAAATTGTCGTTTCAGTTGAGCGTGGTGATGGAAGCTGAAGCTCAGTTTGGTTGTATGCTGGTGTTGAATGTCTTGGAAGTTAAAGAATCATTTTGTTTATAGTTGGTTTTCATTATGGCTGTTGTTTTGAATGTTTTGAATGCTATAGTTTGTTATCAGTTTAGGTTTGCAAGTATTTTGGTTGTAATGGTTGTTTTGGAAAATCTGCTTGATGCTATTGTATTTTGGTTTCTATAAGTTTTTTAGTTGTTATCAAGTTTTGTAGATGTAATGACTATTATCCTTGAATACATAATTGGTTTCAACTTGATTATGACAGTATTTGGCAAGTTTATTATGACAACTGTTAAACAGAAATGTCAACTTTATTGTGATTGTGATGCTGAGTTTTCTGAAAACCATAAATAGAAAGTTTTCATAATTTCATGTTTCATCTAAATGATAAATGAAAACTGATAAAATTTGGTTACCATAAACTAATGATAACATACGAAATTTTCTTTGAGAACAACATAATGGGAATTTATTTATGTGACCTGCTGGTAAATTTTTGTACCAATTCTGCATCAAGTAAATCATTATTTTAGTATCTGCAATGATTATTGTGAAGAAGAACAACAGATCACAAGATGAGCCAAAACCACAGAGTATTCAACAGAATAAATGTTAAAAGGGGAAGAAAAAGAAATGCAGCAGTGTATATAGTATTTCAACAAAAAAGCAGTATCGATTTATGAAATTGAAGCTCGCCTGGTTGATCGGCAACACTAGGATGAAGTCGGTGGTGCAGAACTCGGGTGTTGTCAGGATGTGGTCCCAATATATAATTTGTAGTCACAATATATAGACATGTCTAAGTTTTAAATGCAACATTTCCCATTACCTTTTTAAAATTATCAGAGCAGGATTAGTATAACTGGGGTAACAGGAAGTTGTGAAAGTTTCTGAACATATTAAATGGATGGTAATGAACAATATGTGGGAAATGCTGATATTGAAACAGATGAAACAACTGTGAAAAGTACACTCAGTTTTGTACCATTCATGTGGAATGTGATTGGCGTAAATGTTGTAGCATTGCTGTCAATGTGTTGGAAAATTCAGATATTGATTATATTCATATAGAAAACAAAAAAAGTAAGTAATAAATATGATATAGCTCAAGTTCAATCTAGATATTATTGAAAATTTCTTTATATACAACATTTGTTGTTGAGAATTTGGGTTTATCATCTTCACCATGTATCAATATTTTGATTGCATTTTTGTTGGTGGCTCTGGATAGTGCAACATAGATTTGCCCATGTGTAAAAACATCCTTTGGTAAATAAAGTCCAACATGATCGAGAGATTGGCCTTGTGATTTATTTATTGTCATTGCAAAGGAAACAACAATTGGGAATTGGCGTCTATTTAGTTTAAAAGGCCAAGGAGATTGTGACGGGGACATATCCATTCTTGGTATATAAACCAAGTTGCCAAAATTTATTCCATCCATTATAGATGCTTCGAGAACATAATTTGCCATCCTTGTTATGATGAGTCTTGTCCCGTTACATAACCCGGCTGCCTGATCAATATTGCGCATAAGCATGATAGGCGTTCCAATCTTCAATTTAATGTGATGGTTAGGCAATCCTGAGGTAGCAAGGGAACTAAGGAATTATGGTGTTAGAATATCAACAATGCCACTGTCATGAATTTTAGATCTATCGACAAAATTTGAACTGTAATAGTTATGTATGTTACCTGTAGGCAAAATGAAATTGTGAGGTGGGAAAAAGAAGATATGGTTTTAGATAATGAAATAGATATGGTATAAAATTGAAACCTGGCATTAATGTGAGAACTCGATCATTAATTTGATCAACCACTTCCAAAGTTGAAGCCAGTATGGCTCTACCCTTAAAGTAGTCATTTGATTAAAAGTTAGACAGGAACTGTGGGTATGTGCTTTCAATTATGGCGTCAATAGGATCGGTGTAATCAGTAATCAATAGTTCATTTGGAATTTCAATATTGGCATATTCGTCATTTGGTTCAGAAATTATGCCCTCACCTATTTTTAAGAGCCAATTTGAGAATTCAAGCATTTCGTTTGTTTCATGTTGATTATAGCCGCAGTGTAGTCGCATATTCTTAGTCAAAGTTAACACCTTTACAGAATGCCATATATACGATGCATTTATTGCAGAAAGGACTATATCATAACGACTTCCCCTAGGAACAACTGGTAAAATTTGTCTAAAATCCCCACCGAAGACAACAACTTTTCCTCCAAAGGCACTATCAGAATTGTTATAACTGCTCATTACATCTTGCAGTGTCTGGTCAAGCGCTTCAATAGCATGCCTGTGTGCCATTGGTGCTTCATCCCAAATAATTAATTTTGTTTGTCTTAGTAATTCAGCAACTTCATCGCCATAATTAATCTTACAAGTTGAATTTTCTAACGTGGGGACTGGTATTTTAAATTTTGAATGTGCAGTTCGGCCGCCGGGTAATAATAGAGCAGCTATACCACTTGTTGCAACTATTAAACAGATATTATGCTTTGACCTCAAGGCAGCTGCTAATGTTCTCCATATGTATGTTTTGCCCGTACCACCATACCCATGCAAAAAGAAAACTTGACCTTTTTGTTCCAAAACAGCACTCATAATTTGTTCATATATCAGTCTATGTTCATCTAAGAAGATAAAATCAGATATGTAAAAAGTACACATGTAATATACAGAGTGTAAGTATAAAGATTTGCACACACCTGTCATTGCCGCAAACAGATTCGCAAATTCAGATTTCATTGTAGGGATATCATAGTTTCTTTCATCATATATAAACCTATTTCCTAGCTGTCGCAGGACATAATCATCTGGATACGGAATAGGTTTAAAATCCTTGAGAGTGCTCCGATTTGCTTGTAGTATTTTTTCGATTTCAGTTAATGTCAAATTCTGCAATTGATATTCTGATAACATTAAATCTGCAATACAGAAGAGTAATGTTGTTAAATATAAAAAGCAATTACCGAGACTATGATGCACAAAAGCTGTAAATTTAATAGTTAGAGGGTGTCACAAAAGCTGAAAATGAGATTAAATATGCTGTCACCTGAATTATGAGCCAAAATTCTCTGTTTATATAAGATTCCATCAGATAATAATTGAAAGGATTCTTTCCAAACATGAACTGGCCTATTTACAGCTCCGGACAGGAGCATAACGACAAAAAGTCTCCTCAGAAAATCTCCTGAACCCTATTGACTTGCCTCTCTAATGGCACCAATATACTCTCTATCATCTTGAAGGAATCCCATTGCAAAACAGGCATCCCGAAAAGAATTAAATTGAGTGTCTCCGATCTTGCGTATTTCATCATATGAGGTTGGTCCCGTGACTATTGTCAACATCATCCCCAAGTAATACAGTTCTCCAGTAGTCGGCGGAACCCATATCAAACGTCCAATAGTGAAACCTTTTTTCCGAGGCTTCCATAAACGTTTTGTCCTAACATAAACAAATTTGGAAACAAATTGTGCATATGTTAATAATTTGGCTTCTTCATATTTGGCATTAGCGACTAACCATGCAGTAAACATTGATTCGGTGACACTTGCTTTTTCTAAAATATCTTCCATGCGAGCAAAATCAGTGTAGTAAATTGGTTTCTCGCCTATCAAATGATAAAACATCTGTTCCACAGATGGTTTCCGACCATGGATATTATATGAAAAAATTCGCCAGCATGCTTCACTTGGTGAAACATACCTGCAATCCAAATATTGTTTTATCTCATCAACTGGTTCTGTTCCAGTTTGGGAATCTGACTGGGAATTCACTATTGTAGTTGTTATTCTATCATATCCTTTATGTATGTATTTGAAAAGATATTTAATAGAAGTGCTCTGGTTGCACCATTCCATATTAATATGCGCACGGTATTTTAAAAGTAGCCCAGCATTGTATGGCACAACATGGCGGTTGTCCAATGATATTCCGTATTTGAGAATTGTGTGTGTTTTTAATCTCCTTCTATATAGCGGATAGCCGTCTGAATCAATTATGGTAACTTCATTGAATTTCTTTGGGAAAATTTTTGAACATCTTCGATTCTTCATACATGGTGAAGTGATCCGGGCAAGACCGCATGGACCATGCATCATGTTTTGTTTGACCAGACCATATAAATCAGGATAGCAAACCGGGTCTGGAATTTCAGCACATATGATAAAATCAATATCAGATGGGGTGGGATATTTGCTTTGAGGATGTAAGAACAACAGAATATGTGCGTGCGGCAGTCCTCGCTTCTGAAATTCAATTCTGTACAGAACTGAAATAATCGAAAAACTGCATAGCTCAGAAACAAAATTTCAATGTAGGCAACAGATAAAAATAGAAGACATAATTGCATAAGAGACGTACATGTTATTACCCTGCCCAGGACATGTTTTTTGGTTAAATCTATCATCAATTCGTTGAATTTGATTTTGAAAATCCTGGAAATTATATCGGGCCTGTCATGTGGCTTCAAACCACTCCTTGCCAAAAGTTGCAGAATTTCAGGCCAAGTCGGATTGCATGTGAACGTCACAAATAAGTCTGGAAATCCTAGTTTGCTGGAAATTGCCATGCCATCGAAATAGAGTTGGTCCATATATCTCTTGCTTCCGACATAAGATGACGGGAGCACAACTCTTTTTCCTTTTTTACCTGTTACGTCCTGGGAAGTATTGCCATACCGATCATTTAATTGCTTGTATTTTCCAACTCGCAATTTTGACTGATTTTTGCACAACCAATTCAGCCTTTCCGATTCCATCATTGCATATCCATCGACCAAAAATTGTTGGAAAAGTCTGTGTGAGTGGAGCAGAGTTTTAGCCTCGGTATCACGTTGCTTCAATCTAAAACACAACCAATCTTTAATGGTTTGTCGATTTTGCTTCGTAACTAATTGTTCATGTTGGTACTTGTGGAGTATATTATTTCGATAACCATCTTCACCGTACACAAAAATAAGAGGATACTGGTATGCAAGGTATGCTGGGTGGAACTCATCTATCCTCTGTAATTCTCTATCTCTTGCATGGACAATAATGTCTCTTTTAGAGGCTGAATCAACATCACCGACAATTAGTGCTGCTACTTCAGAAATAGTAGGAGTGTTGTAGAGTCTACCATCATGTTGACGATCATAAATGAGCTTTAATTTTAAGTCTAAGAATGAATTACCTTCCAAGAGATCCCTTGCCATTCTAAAAACCTTGGCATGAACATTACATTCATCTAACATAATTTTTAATTTGGCAATAATATCTCTCATAATCCCTTTGTTATCCCTGTTTGAAGTGAGATAGTAGTTTTTAATGAGATAGAACTGAATGCAAAATAATAATACAAATTTGGAAACAGTATAATTACCTAATACAGTCTATCCTGTTGTCAATTTCATTATTGGTGTCATAGATATAGAGTTGGGCATATTGTGGTGGATGGCCGACCGCTGGTAGCAAACCACCAATTATGTGACATGTTTGCCCGTGAAGCCTCAAAGTTGGTGGCCCTATTCCATTACAGTATGTTCTATCAAATTTCATACCTGGTGATGTGAAAGAAAACATTGCATTATAGGTTCTAATATTGGTTTGGTAGTTGTTACTTTCAGGTGAACTTTGTTTGTCGTACAGGAGGTTCTGTATAAGGGGTGGTGGTTCTTTGAGAATTGGCAGCACAATTTTCCCTCCCTTACAACAGATGCTGAACTTAGGATTTGCAGTGTTGCGTGATTTCCGCTTGCGTTCTTGGTACCACATTGCTGTCCCACAGAACTGGCATTTATACATAGGGTTGCCAATATCAAAATATGCTTCATTCAAATCAATGGATAATCTATTGGTGGAGTCATCATCTGAGTTTGAATTGTCCGTCGTAGTCTGATGATCATCAGAATCAGAGAGACCTTCATCAGATGAATAAGCAGCACTATTTATATGTTGATTTATATTCTCTGTATTGACAGTATTTGATGACTGAGGATCATGATTTATGGCATTGTGGAATGGAGCAGCAAAACCAGTTGACGATTGAGGATCATTCGTCAGATGACTGGGAATTTTGTGTATATCAGGGACATTTGCCAAGTAGGGATGGATATTTGGATTTAGCCTGGTATTTAAAATCAACCTCCTCCTCTTTCTTGCAATGAAAGCAGCAGCAGACTTTGCACCAGAAACAGGTGGATAGACATTAGTTGACTGAAAAACCTCAACAGCACCATAGTGATGTGCATGTTTGTTTTTCTTAAAATTCATTATGAGCTTTCGTCTTTTCCTTGCATCAGCTGATTTTGTGTTACCAATCTGTAATCGTGGAAAGTTTGGTGCCTGCATATGAGGTGTATTAAAGAAATCAGTGGCACCATAACCATGTACATGTGAGTTTTTCTTAAAGTTCATTATCAGCTTTCGTCTTTTCCTTGCATCAGAACATTTGCTGTTACCAACTGGTAATTCAACATTATCCATAGAATGAATCAGTTTTATCAACGTTCTAAGAAAATACAGTTCAAATTCAATTAGAAAATGTAGTTCAAATTCAGTTTTATGTTGTATGAGTAAGCAGAACTCAAGGGAACAGGGAAATATCCATATAAAGGCATGTGAAAATATCTACACCAGATTTGTGGGCCATGTGGAATCAGCAGGAGCCGCAGAGAACACTCGAGTTGCTTTATATAGATGAATGATAGTTTTTCCATTTTTTTGAATATATATATTACATAATGTGATTAATATGTTGCATAGCACACAATTGGGACTGTTGGCATGTGAAACAAAACCTGTCAACTGCTATATTTGTAGTCCACAATGATGGCTTGCTTTATATAGAGGAATGATAGTTTTCCAATAGTTTTGAATATATATATTATATGATGTGATTATGCTTTAGGATAGCACACAATGGGGACTGTTGGCACGTGAAATTAAAGGTCAAGTTAAATAAGCTGGACCCATGTTTTTGGTAGTAAAATGGTATAATACAATAAAGACAAAATGCATGTGATGCTGAATATATTGGAATAAATAGAAAGTTTTGGCATACCAAATAAAGAATTAGATCTGGTGTGAAGAACCATAACTCTTGTTACTACTTGCTAAACTGGGTTATTTGGTTCTTTGTTTAAAATCAATGGCGACAGGGGCAGGGATAGGAGCTGCAGATCTGGTGGATACTTTTGAAATTGCAAAGTTGAGCATTCAAGTAAGTTTGCTAGTAATTAAATTAATTCATAGTTGTTTTCCAATTTTATTTTCAAGAAATTATTTCTTGTTGGTACAAATCGCAAAAAAATAGTATACAAATTTATGATGGGAATATATGTGGTGCAGCCGTTTCCGGAAATTGATCCAACATTTGTTAGAATTCACATAACAGATCTAGCAAAGACATGGACGATAATAAAGAATGATGGAAATGTTTCTGAAATTGAATTTAACGCAAATGAGGATGTTCCCCTGGTTGTTGCTGGTTGGACGGAGCTGCAACAACTGTATGAACTTCCAAATGATGTGGCTGTAGTTGTTGCTTTTTATGGGAACAGCAAATTTGAAGTCGCTGCGTTCAAAGAGGTAACTGGGATGGAGGATCTGCCAATATTTCACAGTAGGTACATAAACCAGAAAGGCATATATACATTTGATGTTGAGCTTTCAGAGGAAATCGTGTCCAGACCAAAATTAGTTGAGTTAGAACTTTCAAAGTTATAAATCTTTATTATACATTCATTTGTTTACTTTGAACTGATTTGCCATTTTAAACCATTATGTATGATAGAAATTGCAGCCAGAATTCGGAAATGTTATGAAAGATCATGAATATGAGGTTGTGACATTGTGCGGCGACAATGGGTGGAGTCAAATGCTACTGATTTTGAACATAGATGATCCACAGCGCACAAAGATAGGATATGAATGGAATTTATTCTGTGACTCAAATCAGCTAAGGGCAGGAGACAGAATCAGATTCAGATTGGATGTAAACGATGTGAACAAAAGATGCAACGTATTTAAGGTTTCTAAGTTCTAAGGTTCATGCAAAATATGTATTTCATAGTGAATCTTTGTAATTAGCAGTTAAGTGTTTAATACACTGGTATCTTTTATGTGAATGGTTAAGATGTATTGATTTTTAAGGAATGTCTGTTTGTCACTGGCTGTTAGTGAAATTGAAATTTCAAAACTAAATGATCAACCTTTGAATTATAAAGTTGGCAACAACTTGGTTATTATAGGTGATGATAGAAAATAAAGAGTTATATAACATACAATATGATGCATTACATGTTGCAGGCAGAAAGACATACATTTTCTGTAATTTACATGTAGCATCCAAGATAACTACGAAAATCAAAAGGTAATAATATTGTATATAATTTAGATGTAGTATCCTAGATAACTACCAAAATCAAAAGAGGAACCAATTCCAAAATAGAGCATTACAATAGGGAAACGAAAACAAACATCTAGTCCAGCTTCTCCAACTTAATAATCTTCTTGAGTTTCTTGTGGCTTTTAGTAAAATCACACCCAGGCTGCCTCTTTGAAGTTTGTGTGACAGATTCAGGTTCACAAATGGATGTAATTTCCATGTCCTGGAACCAGAGAAAAAGTGTTAACACAAAAGAAACCATCATGGCCTTAAGTATTTTTGTAATTTAGTTGCACATTATATATACATACCATATCTATGCTTGAATCCTCTAAGGAATCAGAGTCACCATCATCCACAGGATCTGCATCATCACTCTGAAATTGGCAGCACAGATTAACGGTTAAAGTATATAAATAAAAACAGGAATAGACCAGATTAGAGTTTGTAATATATTTGTACACAACAGTTGATATGCATACCAGTGACATCGTAGAATCGTTCAATGAATCAGATCCGACCTCATCAAGAGGAACAATGTTTTGCATTTTTGAAACTGCGATTTCCGGTCCAGCAGCACAGACAGGTTGGACCTCAACAATCTTGCAGCATTAAAAAATTGAGATTAAAAGTAAAATGTAGCTGACGATAAGTATATAATCAAATTGAGTGGTCTCATTGTCATGTATACCACAGGTACATTATGGGCATTCAGTGAATTGAAGTTTATGTCCTCAATACAATCCGCGATCCCCCTTTTTGAAGTTGGTGCAACAGGCGCATTGTCACAGGCAGATGTAACCTGTATTTCATGTGAGCCCAAAAAATGGTTAAAACAATAGAAAGGCAACTGGCAATAAGTTTGCAACAAAACGGCGGAAGCGAATAATTTAAATAATTGCATCAGACCTCATTAACAGACTCAACATTCTTCATCTTTGGAATCAGGAATTTAGGTTCAGTGTGATAAACAGATTGGATATCCACATCCTGACAGGAGGGGAAATTAGAGAAGCAATGGGAATATGTGCATGTTGAAATATGTGTGCTAATTGGCATACATACCGAATCTAGCGAACCAAACTTAACGTTATCAACGAAATCTCCATTCTTTCTCTTTGAAGTTGGCATAACAGGTTCAGCATCACATATCGGTGGAATAAGCATTTGCTGGTTTGTTGATATACATTCAAACCTGTCTGGCCTCTACACAGTTGATCCAACATAAGTGGGGAAAACATAAAGAAACTGTAAAGGCCACAATAAAAAACGTCTAATGACACACATAGAAAGACAGCAAACCTGTGACAGATGCGATGTAGATGCTGGGGAAGAATTTGTAGATAGCTGCGACACAGCATGCGGATGAGGTGGTGTGCTTTGGTCAGATGTTGTTGTCTTGTACACAATAAAGAGGAAAATAATAAATTGTTTAATAAAGGCAAAAAGAACATTTACAGTCAACTACAATGAGAGATACCTGAGTTATCTCCCACGGAGCCTTCAGCTATTTGACAGCAGCTTCATCTCTAAGAAGCATGACAACAGAGCAATTTTCCCATTCAGGCTGCCACTTAACTCTAAAAACCATCTCCAATTGTAACATTGCATCGAGTCCTAATGGGAACTCCAGAGGATTTGTGATTCCTTTCTGCATTTTTTCCTCTGAGTCAGGATCCACAAAAGCACCCAAGATATGTTTTTCAGAATGAAATATAAATATAAATACGAAATTACACCTTCGCAAGCGAATCATGCATTTGAATAGCTGAGACCCCTAACAGTTGATTACATTCTCTATCCCAGAAAACAAATTTACAACGCCTCTTAGAATAACTAACCTCTATCTCAATCTTGAACCTAGCAAAACACAATAAAGAGCATAAAAATTGAATTATAAATTTAACGATTGAAACATGACGTAATCCAATTAACTTTAACCTAACAACACCTTAAAATCTCAGTCTCTGTAATATGTCCAGCCTCACATATAAAAGGCGGGCCATCTCCACGAGAAACTTTTGGACATTCATGGCATGCATGATAATACCAGCCATGTTGTGAGGCAAGCATTTTTGTTGTTGTCGCAACAGTAGCACAGAAGGTAACCTATGTAAAAAAAGCAAAACCATAACCAAAGTATCAAGATAATTTTTATTTAGAAGCAGAGACACAACATACCTTTGAAAGTTTACAGATTTCATCAAGAGGGAGCCCAATTGCCTTTGAAATGATTTTTTCAAAAGGAGTTGCTGGTGAACCAGCCGTGTTCGGCGAATAATGGGAAGAAGTGCCTTCGGAGAGTATAACAACCGACACAGCAGGAATGCTGAGTTGCAAGACAATTTTTTTGTTTAAAACTTAACATAAACAGAAAACCATCAAATATAAAGATGCAACATTCATACAACCTTTTAATAAAGTCGTTGATGGGTGAAACATCAGCATTAATCAATAATGCAGTGACATTAAATGTATTGGAAACAGATAGAGGATATTTCCCTACATCAGATACATTCAAAACAAATTAGATCCAAGTTAAGAAAACAATTTAAAATAAATATGCCAAGACGAAAATAACATTAATAACCTTCTTCCTTAACTTTAGCATATTGCAGGAGAAGAACAGTTGGTCCAGATTGACCAACATGTTCCCTGTGGAATTTCATAAACTGATCCGCATATGCCTCCCATAAAGTACAGTTAATGACATTGTTCCTGCAAATCCAGGGGAAATTTAACAGGAGCGACAAATACAGTAAAGAACCAGGGTATAAATAATATACAACCAAACCCACACATTATCCCTAAGCATCAAATTAATCTGTTGTTTCCTTCCTCCACTATAGTTTTGGGTGAAACCTATACTTTCCACCATACCAACAATATCTGCGAACAAAACAAACAATAAACAGGGATATAACAAACAGGACAGTAGATAAATAATGACGTGAGTCAAAAGAAACATTATAACTTATGAGCATATCCTTTTTGAAGTTGCCAGTAATGATATCACCAAAACTGGTAAGGGAAAGCGGAACCGCCAGTATATTATGCTCCCCAACATCGGCAACAGAGGTTCCACCAGTAAATTTGGACATAAACCGGTGCGACGAAGGCTTGAATACCAAATTATTTTGCACAACCTGGAAATTTGATATAGTGTATGTAGTGCCAACCTCCATAATGGGACCAAAAGCCTTTTCCACCACCGTTGGCACAACCATATGCATGTCATCACCCTTACAAATGTAAAAACACGAAATAACATCAAAAGTCGGCTTAACAACATAATCAAAAATAACATAGACCACCCAAACAACATACATGGCTGTAAAAGTGAAGCTACAAACTATAATATAAAAACAGAAAACAACAACATAACACTAAAAGGAACAAAGTCACGGCATCATCAACCACAAGCAAACATGGTTGTAAAACTCAACCAACAAACTATAATATAAAACAGGAGATTACACCATAACACTAACAGAAACAAACTCACAGTATCATCAACCACAACCATTTCAAAGTGGCGTTTGGTATTCATCACGACTGGCCACAAATGCTGGACGCGGACCGCGACCTTCCAAAGGTCATTCGTATCGTTAACGTCGACCAAAGGTGAAAACGGACGCGCCATTGCAGTTGATGAAGGCGAGAGAGTAGAAACCAGAGAACGCAATATGATGTATTGAAATGAAGAAGAAGAAGGACGAACGGATAAGGAAGCCGGAGTTGGGAAATGGGCTATGAGCAGTGCTGCATTAAATGCAGCATGGCATGGTAAGATATTATCAGCCAAAACACTTTAAGTGCAACACATGAAGAATCAAAGAATTGAACAAAACATTTCCAAAACACTCACCAGCAGCCACGTTGCCAAAAGCCAGGTGGAGGAGAAGCAGACGCCCAGGTGGAGGGTTGGGGAAGCAGGAGGACAGGAAAGTCTTTTCCCTAGGCATCAAAGTTCTTATATGTAAGATGAGTTAATTTACATACCGAAAGATCATATGTTCAACTATTACTAGCAATAAATGTTCGTTGAACTTTAATATCTATCTTAACTCTAATGAGACCTCTGAATCCAAGTCACTTAATTTTTTTTATGGAAAAAAAAGGATAAATATCTTATTTTTCTGTAACATATTATAAAAAAAAATAACATATACCAATTTTATTTAATAATAGACTAAAAAATTGTAAATATAAATGATTTTTAGCTATTTCTTTTAGATAAGATAAAATATCTGTTTTTTTTTAAATACTAATTTTTTTAAATTGAAAAATTAATATTCACATTATTGAAAATAAAAATATAGTCAAAATCATATTTTTTTTCAAAAAAAAAATATATCTCAAAAATATATTTTTTTATTATTTGAAATATCTTTAAAATTAATTAATTTTTTGAAATTTTAATATTAAAAAAATTCAATAAAATAATAAAATATTTGAAATAACTACTATTAAAACGATTTTTTTAATCTTCTATAAACAATTGGTAATTTCCCCCAAATAAAAAATGAATGCATATTTTGAAAATTTTTTTAAATAACCACATTTTTTTAAAATTATATACGAAAATAACCATGCTTTTAATTTAATTACCAAAGTAACCATGTTTTGGTTGGCCGACAAGAGAAAGCGTCGTTTAAAATGACGTATGCATTGGTGAATTACAAAAAGGTACCATTCACCATGGCTTATGCATATACATGGTGCCAATGCATGTGGCGCATGCATTCATCCACTAAGAGCATGCGCCACTGCATGCGGCTACTCCTTTATTTGCATCTTCTATAAATACATCATCCCCTTTCCCTTCATTTTTCACACATCTTTTTACTATCTGCTTCTATTTTTCTTCAATCTCCTTCTATTTTTCTTCAAAATGTCTTCATATATGTGTCCTTATATCCACAAGAGAAATGTCGATTTAATTTATTCGGCAACAATGCCTCTGATGAAGATCTGACTCTGGAATACAGAGACGTTTGAACATCTTACCAGAAGCTTGATCTGTTGGTTTGATGGAGACATTGCATAGGGTGAAAAGATCAGAAGAATTCAAAGGCTTATTACCACGTTCAACCAAAATGGAGAAATTCGTTTATGGGAGAATGTTAAAATTGACGGAGATGTTCACATGATGATGTATAGTTCTTAGGAAATTGTCCTGATGGTTGTAATCGCCTCGTTATATTGTTTAGTCATTGTATTTGTTTGTTTTGTTGTTTAATTGTTGTTTAAATTATTGTTTAATTGTTGTTTTTAAATTATTGTAATTGAATGTTGTGATATTATGAAATGAAAGTTGTTTTTGATATGAAGCAAAATAGTTACATTTAAAATTATGTTATTGTGCTTGGTCCAACATTGGGACAGTTTGTACGATTGTGTCCGGGTTGACGACATGAACTACAGAATCTCACCATTTTATTTGTTGTATCCATTTCTGTTCGAATACGCGTGCTGTTAGGGCGGCCCTTTTTCTTTCTTTGCATTATTTTATTGTGTCAGACTATCTCCTCTTGATATACAGGCCAATAGTCCTCTTTCCCACCATCGGAAAGCTATTGTTGTAGACATTGCATAGGTTAATGACTTTGTAAACGGCGGGTAATAAGTTGCAAGGGTCCCGGAGAGCCTTTGAACATCCCGCTATGACATGGGAGCAAGGCATATAAAAAGATTGAAACTTTCCGTAGTTGCACCTACTTCTATCTAGTTCCACTCGATAGTATACCCTCGGCATCCCTTCATTATGATCCATTGACTCAGCAACACTGAACCAACCTTTATTACGGTCAAACACTGTGACCACATATGTGTTAACTTTGGCAGGTTCCTCCTTAATGAATTTCACTGAGTTATCACTGAGCAACTTCCCAGATGGTAACACAGAACTCCATTTTGAACGTCTGATCTCAAAAAGTGACCCGGGCCTAAAATAGGCTGCTCTCACCAAAGCGGTTATCGATAGGTTTCAAATGCCTTTGAAATTAGAGTTCATTGATTCCATCAGATTTGTTTCCATGTGGCCCTATCGTTGTCCATTGTCGTATGCCCTGGTCCACTTCTCCAATGGAATGTTGTCGATCCACCTTACTGCATCTGCATTTGTCAATCTGATGTCTTTGCGGTAGTGTTTGAAGGAAGGTTTTGTTAATGCATACCTTGTGTTCACAACCTTCTTCCGCAGCGCCTTGTCTTTGATCTCTCGCATGAAATTTTGAGCGATGTGTCTAATGCAGTAGACATGCGTTAAAAGAGGATCCTGCCAACCATTACCAAGGTTTTTATATGCACTCTTAATTGATGTATGTCTGTCCGAAATCAAACATAAGTTAGGATGAAGAGCAACATGTAATTGGAGATTTTTTAGGAAAAAACTCCCCTTCAACTAGAGCGAAGGCGATTGGAAAAATGTTGTTGTTGTCATCTTGTACCACTGCCATGAGTAGCGTTCCTTTATATTTCCTATATAATCATGTTCCATCAATTTGTATAATAGGTTTAAAGAAAGAAAAACCTTTAATGCATGGTTCATACACCCAGAAGAGTCGGTGGAATATGCCATTTCCACTAACATAAGTCCCATTTGGGGTATATGCCGGCAAGATCTCCAAAATGACAACAGTCCCTGAAGCATAATGCTTAAGTGCCACCAAGTATTTTGGAAGTTCTTTGTATGACTCTCCTAATTTCTGAACACTGTTTCAACCGCCTTACTCCTAGCTATCCATGCCTTCCTGTATGAGGGAGTATAATTATATCGTGTAACGTTATGCGAGATTATTGTACTCACCTTCAACGACAGATTTTCGCTAATGACAGACAAAATTTCATTGCATATTAACTGAGAGTTGAATTTGCGATGATCATGCATTGGATTGGTGATAATACAAGTATGAGCTGGACCCATAAAACTTGTCTTCCAAGAATCACTCCTCTTCCGGTAACATGTTGTCAATCGAAAAGGGCAAACCTCATTACAACAGAAGATTTTGTACCTCGTCACATTAGTTCGATCGACCCTATAATTAGATGATAATTCCATGTGATACTTTTTAATAGCTCTGACACAGTCTTCTTTTGTGCGAAACTTTTCTCCCTCTTTTAATGATCCTTGTGTTTGCATATACGGATTGTGAAATATATCTGACAATGGTTCATCTGCATCCAAGTTCAAGGTTGTCATGTGTTGAGGTGGAAAATAAATATGACTAGCAGGCAATGGCTCTTGTTCGTGGTCGACAATGTCATCGTTCACCATTTGATCAACCAATATCTTTTCTTCTTCTTTTTCCTCGTCAACAACATCGACTTTAGCTTGTTTATCATCATCAATTTCAAAAAAAAACTTGTGAAGGATCAATGATCTGAGACAATTTATTTTTACTTTTGTATAATATAGAGCTCAATATCATTGAAATCAGAATGTTCATGACTGAGAAACATATTATGAACATCTTCATTATCTCAGATCTTTAGTTGATAAAACTTAACTTGATTGTCGGCAACAAAGACTGGATTTTTGTAGATGATTTGTGCCACCGGACTACACTGCAATTTCTTTTCTATTCTCTCTTTCAAATGTGAAAAATTTGGTCGTCTATTAATTGTAAACCGAGTAACTTCGGTATTACAAAAATTAAAACCGGTTAAGTTACATTCAAATATCTCATAATTGATATGTGCATTGGTCATGTATTTTGGTGATGAAGCCATGCATGCAATGTATTTTAGTGTACAGGTTTTGACAATATACTTTGAGTTATTTTTGAAATGCATTATTATGCACTTAAATAAGGATGAGGATGAGATCTCTAAAAGCAACAAATGTGCCATTCCCAATGGGGTATGCTTCTTATTTTCAATGTAATCTTGTTCAGACTACAAGAATCTTGCATGCAAGACCCTATGACGCAACCTACAAGGAATCTCTACCAAGATTCCCTGCATGATTCTCTACATGAATCCTTGCCAAAAAAAAGACGCCATTTTGACCGGCACATGCTTTAAGAAGACAACATATTAACCATTCCTAATGGCGCATGCATTGGATATGACATGCAAAATTAATCACGTGAATGTGCCATTGCCATCTATAAATATTGATGTGTTTCTCACCATTTCCATTAAACACGCCAAATCTATCAACATTGTCTGCAAAATACTCTCAACTTACCCACTTTGTCAGCAATAGATACTCAAAACCATTGAAAAAATGTCTCTCCTAACCATGGGTGATAAAAATCGAGGAATTATCGAAAATATTACGGAGTTTCTAAGTTTCAGTATAGCTTATTTAATTTCCTTAAGAGTATAATTTATTACTTTTTCTTACTTATTTCCTTAATTATCTTTTGTTAGGATCCAAAGGGATTTCGATGTCGTGTACATGAATATGTACCACACAACCCATTGATAGAATCATGAGGTTAACCCTGAAGATGTTGCAGTTTAGACGCCAAAAACACCAATCATTATGTTCACTACTATGGAGATGCACCAGAGTGATCGTGTGAAACTGCAGTTCGGCATGCAACAACAAATCTCAGTCCCTCTGATGTGTTTATGAGACTGACATCAACAATGAGTCGATGCCCCGTGGGGTTATTCCGATTGGAAAGGTGATAGACCAACTCAACATTATATGAATTGATTTAGGTCGTTACAAAGACACAGTTTGTGTATGAGCCGAGGTATTTGATCGACCCACACCAACGAGCTTCGTCATCATACGCCCAACAACAAACAACCATCCAAACACCATTAACAAACCCAACAACAATGTCAACCCACCCAAACCCAACTACCAACCTCAAAGCGTCAACATATACACCCAACCATCAAACACCCAAACTCACAACCAATACATGTTCGTAACCCTAACATAACACAAAGAGCCTGACCCATACAACCAACAACCATACTCTGCCACCACATTTGTCTATAGCCCCGATAATTCATACAATTCCATCCTAACCCACCATAACCCTCCACCAATGAACACCCAAACATCTCACCGCCAAAGCACCCAACCACTCTTTGACTTTCTTACACCACAAGAACCATTACTTAGTCTCCAAAACGATTCAATGTACTATTCGGCCAACCATATCGTCCTCACATAACCCAATACACAAGAATGGGGGTTGAATTGTGTTCATTAATTTTTGCTTTGCTTTTGAACAAAGTTCATATTCTAAACCATGTTCAGATTCTGATTATAAGTTGCAACGCAATAATAATAGAAGCAAATAAATAACAGCAGAACACAAAGATTTATTCTAGTTCCTCCTAAACTGAGAGTAGTCCAGTCCCTTTGCAGCACAAGAGATTTTCCACTATAATCAAATCATGATTACAATTGCTTATGCCCTCGAGCATAAGACTTTTCTACTCAGACCCTCAGCTAGAGAGTTCCTACTTAAACCATTCAGGTTCAATAATTTCTGCTTAAATCACACAGATTCAAGACTTCCTACTTAGACCCTCAGCCCAAGACTTTCTGCTTAAACCCCCAGGTTCAAGACTTCCTACTTAAATCCAACGGATTTAAGACTCCTTACTTAGATTCCACGAATCCACGACTTCCTTGCTTAAACCCCTCAAGTTCAAGACTTGTGCTTATACTCTCAAGTACAAGACTTCCCTACTCAAATTCCACGAATCCAAGACTTCTGCTTAGACCTTTAGTCTAAGGCTTTCCTGCTTAATCAAAAAATGATCAAGATTTCAATGCTCAAGCACATAACAAGAGACTTACTTGGATCAAGCTCACATCAAGAGATTTTGATGCTCAAGCACATAGCAAGAGACTTTCTTTCTAAACTACTAAACAAAATATGTGTAGCAGAATAGCCAACAAGGTGTACTTGATACAATCAGAGGTACATGGTAATAACCATAACAAAGATCATAACTCTTAAGATTTCTAAAATATTCAATGTTTAAGAAATCTTAAGGCATTGTACAACTTACAACAAATAACATAAATTCTACATACTCGATTGTGTTGCCATTGTAGATCTTGTTATTCTTCCATTTTGATAGATGCGTGTCGTGTTAAGAGGATTGTGTCTTATTTTGCTTGATCCTATTGCTATGAGTATTCTGCCTCGTCGTTGACGTTATCCTATTGCTATGAGGATCTCGTTTCTGTTCAATCCTATTGTTATGAGGATTTTGTCTCATTTTGCATGATCCTATTGCTAAGAGGGTCCTGGTTTTGTTCAAATTCTATTGCTATGAGGATTTTACCTTGACTTTTTTTTATCATATTGCTATGAGGGTCTTGTTTTTGTTACAATCCTATTGCTATGAGGATTTCGTTTGTTTTTCATAATCATATTGCTATGAGGATTTTGCTCTTTTCTTCCTCCTATCGTTATGAGGATTCTACTCTACTTTATTTGATCCTATTTCCATGAGGATATCGTCTCTGTTAGATCCTATTGTTATGAGGATTGTTGTCTTGTTTTTGTTCAATCTTATCTCTATGAGGATTTCATTTATTTCAATCTTATTGCTATGAGGATTGTGTCTTGTTTTTACATGATCCTATTGCTATGAGGATTCTGTTTCTTTCAATCCTATTGTTGTAAGGATTGTGTCTTGTCTTGTATGATCATATTTTTATGAGGGCCTTGTTTTATCTTTTTGTTCTAGAGTGTCAGTCGGTCATGCCTGAACCTGTGGATCAATCACTCCAGATGTCCTATTTTTTCTTTCTTTCCCTATTGTTGACTGTCTTTCCGGTTCTACCTCCAGTGAAGATCTTTTCTTTCTAGATTTTTAGCCAGTCATGCCTAAACCTGTTGATCAATCACTTTAAATTTCCCCCAGTTTGTCTCTGTTTCCCCAGTTTTTGGTCATCCCCAGTGAGTTGCTACCCTTTGTGTTGACCTTTACCCCTATGTTTTCTGTCTTTGTGTGCATTGTGCATTATCATATCATCATATCATCATGCTAGAGTTCATGGCATGTCAGCATTTTCATAGTCTTCATTTTCCTTAGCATAGCATAACATTGCATCTAAGGGCAACATTTTCAGTTTGGTATATTTAAATACATTTCACCTTGATTTTATGAGGATTGTCATCGCTCATGCCATCCTGTAAAGTTATTTAAATAAGGGCAACTGTCACACCCCAAATTTTACCCTTAGATTTTCATCATCATTTGCATAAGCATTCTAGGTCAATCATCCTGGCATAACTAACCCAATTATCAAGCTTTGTTGTCTTGTTTCATTTGTGGAAATTAGGGTTTTGTTCAAGAAACTTAAATCACTGATTAATCAAGGTTTGGGTGGAGGGTCAAGCAATCAAGTCCTTATACACTCCAAGGGTTCCCAAGATGCCTTTTGGTTCATCACAATTCATTTCAAGGGCCTCCTAAGTCGATGGGAGAGGTTTTGAATTCATATGATTAAAAGTCAACTGAGGCACCACAAAAGTCAACTCTTGAGTTTTTGGTCAACCATGGGCATTTCAAGTCATCTTCCATGATCTTTGGAGGTTTGATCAAGAAAAATCACGTGGAATCATAAAATCAGGAGAATTTGGAAAATTAGGGTTTTTGTGAAAATTTTCGAAGTGTGGAAATCAAGAATTCTAGCCATCTTGCAAGAACCATATCTCACTCATCCTTGAGTCAAATGGAGCAAACTAATTATCATTGAAAAAAGGACATCATATACTACAAGTTTGTAGAGGGAATCATGTTCAAAAGATGAATAGATTTGGAGTTATGAATGTTCAAAGTTGGTAAAAATCATGATTTGGCATTTCTACACTTAGAAAATTTTCTAAGTATAAAATTCAGCCTATTTGGAGCATTTTCAAGACCATTTTTCTAAAGGATCCAAGCTTCAATTCAAAATTTCTTCAAGATCAAAGTTGTTCCTCAAGATCCCAGCTTTACATACATACCAAGAAGTCATCAAGGGGATCAATACAACTCAAGTTATGTCATGTTGAAAATGGGTGTCCAAAGTTGCAAATTGCATGACCTAGTCATTGTGCTAAACTTTTTAGGACAACATGTTGAACAGGTTTTCAAGCCAGTCTTTCACATCCTTCCAAGCACAATTTCAAAGAACTTTTAACATGAAATTTGTTCATCTACCTCCTAACTTTCGATTGAGCCCAAGATCTCATCATGTTGATCAAAACTCATGAAGTTATGATATGCTAAAGTGAGCATCATGCACATGATTGCACCATGTCACCATGTTAAGTTTTATGAACCTAGTGAAACCAAGTTTGCGCAGCACCCAAAACCTCAATTCATGTGCACCAAAATCGGTCATGTATAATCCCTAAACTTTCCAAATTGAGCATTATTTTCTTATGACATACAAAAGGTATTATCACATAAACATGGGAATATGCAAACACTAAACCCTTGCAGCTAGTCCATTGATCTCTCACTTTCACCTATGCTGCCTCATTCTGTCCACAAGCCAACAAAGAACACAACCCAATACCTGCACCATGAGCCAGCCCGAGATACATCACCGTAAGTTTATTTTTCTCAAATTTTGACCAAAAAAACTTACCTCAAGGTTTCACCTCTGTAACATCCTCTCTAACCACAATAACCCCAGATATATTGTCAAAAATAACCCTAAGTGTTTGGTAACACACACGAAGTAAAACAGTGCAAAACACTTCGTTTTCCCTCTAAAAAAACCAGTTTATTGAATCTCTCTCCCCCTCAACTTTCCTTCCATTTTATGCTCATATTCCTCTTCCTTAAGACCTAAGGAGGCATTTGGCACAATTGCTTGAGGTGTTAGAGCTCAAAAAGAATCTTGTAACGCTCCACTTTTGGTAAAAAAAATTAATCTCTTTCTCTTTTATTTCACGTGCAATATCTTCGTTTTGATACATATTGGATGTTTGGATTGAAGTAGAACGTTTCTGGGTTATCGTTGTGCCATTTCATGAGATTTTAGTTTGTGAATTGATTTTTTTCGTGGCTTGATTTAAGTGCCTTAGAGGCTTCAAATTGTGAAACTAATGCCATCTTCGTGTTCCCCTTGAAAAATCCTGTGGAAAGGTGGTTTGTTTGGTGAGATTTGTCGCGTTTTGCACCCAAGGTCCGACGGCCGTCGCCGGAGAAGACAACCGGAGCCCTAGATCTGGCGTCTGACTTGTTCTTCCATTTGACTTGCTGACTGCACAGTTGGCTCCAGTTCGTTAAAATTTCATGCGTGGCATCCCTTTTCTTGTTATTTATTTTACTTTTTTATTTGTTTTTCTGATTTTTATTTTGGTTTGGACATGGGCCTAGCAGAAATGCAAACCACACCTCCACATTTTAAACCCACGCGAGTTACAACAGGAACCCAGTTATTTTTGTTTTTACTTAACTCACCCTTATTTTCTTTTTCTCTTTTTGATGTTTTTTCTTCTTTTAAGTTTTGATTTTTATTTTTAATCTTCCACTCATTTAAAAAATCATCAAAATATATTTTTAGATATTGTGATGTCTTAACCTTTTTATAATTTTTGTTATTTATTTTTAAAATTAATTTTGCTATTTTATTTTAATTTATTTGTGAGATGTGTTTACCAAAACACCCTTAAACTAGGGTTTTGATTTTGAATGCTTTAAACATTGCTTTCTTGAGCCAATATTTTGCCATCTTTTGACACATGAATATGTGATGTTTGAGTAGTATTGTTGAGCTTTGGTGATACATGTTTGATTGCTTTTTACTTGACTTTGTGGAGCCTTAATTTATGCTCAATTAGTGAGGTACTATGAACTTGTTGATTGATTTTGTGTGAGCATTTGTGCTAATATTTTAAGGAGTTTTTCCTCACATATTCTTGAATGCGTTGCCATGAGGTAGAGTCTTTAAATTGTGATTATTGGATTATTGTACCTTTTTTTATTGATGCCTCAAAATAGGGTTGCTTTGAATATGATGTTATTTTGTTTTGACCTAGTTTTGGGACATACTTCTTGTGTGAATCTCTTTGATGATTGATGCTTTTAAGTGACTTGAATGCTATGTTTTAACTTCTGACTTCCATTGTTTCAAAGTGTTTTTTTAGCTCATTTGACTTCCTTTACTTGCATTGGATATTTGAGTCTCTTTGTGGTTGATATGGATCAATGCATGCTTAGTTCTATGTTCATGTTCTTAACATGAGGTTTACTAATACTTTCTTGACATCTTGAGTATGATATTGAGTGTTTGATGATGTTGTGCTACTGCCCTACCTTGGTTTTGTGCTTTAACTTCCATGTTTGGACCATTTTGGAACTTGTCTTTGTGTGAGCTAGTTATTGACAAGTGTGGCTAGTGTTTTGGTGATTGTTTGAGGTTCTCTTGCTCATTTCTATATCTTTGAAAAATGTTGAATACATGTTGATTTAACTACTGACCTTCCTTGATTGTCATCTCATTTAATTCATATTTGCTTTGGTATTTTGATTGATGATGTTGACTAGTGTTTCACATCTTTGCATGCTTATGCTTTGCTTGTTGGCTATCATTCTTAATATGTCATATGTTTGATTCTTGATACTATGTTTTTCCTTATAAGATGATCATTCCTTTAGCATGTGCCTTACTCATGTTGCCATTCATTCATGATGATATCCTTTATGCTTAAGGTTTTCTCCTTTGCTCCTTGTTGTTTTGGTTGCCAATGCCTAATTCCAAAGGAAAAGGTATCCCTCATGTTGACTCATCGTCATAGTTAGGATAGTTTAGCCTTGCCAACCATTCCCTTGAGACTTTGTTAGAGTCTTTAGTTTTCCCATCGTAGCCTTAGGATTAGAGTTCCCAAACTCTATGTGAGTGTTATTGCTATGAGCACTCACCTTTCCCCTTTTAACCTAGCCTTAGGTTAGAGTTTTGTAGACTCTATGTAAGTGTCATTGCTATGGACACTTACCTCCCCCTTTGGAACCTTGATCACTATTAAGAGTTCCTCACCAGTAGTTAGGTGAACTATGAATGCTCTGATTCCATCCTAGTTAGGATACGTAGGCACAAGATGCGACATCTTGGCGAGCATACTTAGTAATAACTTTAGGCCTTTCTCTTTGAACTTACCCAATAGCAAACAATAACACAAATACAAATAAGAGGTTCATGCAGAGTACTACAAATACTTAGGATGCTAACACCTTTCCTAGGTATAACCAACCCCCGAACCTTAGATCTCTTAACTTTGTTGTTACATAGGGCACTTAGGGTTTTCTTCGATCATTTCCCCTTCCTTTGGATAAATTAAAGTTTGATGGTGAACTTCAAAGATTTGTGATTCAAGTTAATTCAATGGTTTGATATCTGATTCTCACCGCAACAGAAATAGCGACTTTACTGGGGAATATCCTTCCCTAAGAGGGTTAAACCTAACTTATTTGTATTTTTGTTATATTTGCTTATTTGGTTATTTGTATACTTGTATATTTGTATATTTGTACTACTTGGATTTTTTTGCGTGCAGGGTTGTGACCTTTTGTGTGGTGAGATAAGTCCTAACCCGGGTGCTGTACCCCATATTTAACCCCGTAGATGTCATAACATCTTGCACTTACATGTAGGAATCAATCATCTGTGCATTGTTAACTAATACCATATCTTGCTAGTTTGTTCTTTTATGTGAAAGCTAGGTTTGCACAGGGAAGAGAATAAAAGGTAATAAACCAGACTTTCATGTTATTCAGTGTCTCCCGAGACATTCTTTGGCTCCATACAGTCATCACAAATGTTCACCAGTTTGGGTGAGATTCTTATGAGAAGCCATTTGTTCAAGAGAGATAACTGAAACTTCGAAGTGCAACCATCTGATCTTGGAGGATGATTATGAAGTCCTCCAATCATATGCCATGATCTTAATGAGATTTGGTCAAGAGAAATCAAGGAAATATCATCTGGTCAAGAATTGTGAAGCTATGGTTTTAACCTCAAGATTCACTAAAGAACCTTGTTGTGATCAGACAGTAGCTTAGAAGGTTCATCAACCACTTGAGCCCACATAATTTCAAGAGATCCCACTCAACAAATGAAATCAAGTGTGTCTGGTTCTCATCACAAGTGTTTTGAGCCACAGGATTCACCGTGACTCAAAATCAGGGTTTTATCAGCATCCGTCAGCCAGTGCCTTTGATTTTGATCAAGACCGGTTTCCAAGCTTCGGAATACGATTTCACCTAATACTGGACATCCTTAGAGGTCATCTATGGACCTTGGAGGAGAGTGAAGAAATAAGATCCTCAAAGATCATCCATTGGAATTCCAGAGGAAATTAGGGTTTTGACCGGAGAAATCAAGCCTCTGATTCTGACGATTTTGGACCAAAAAGAAGCATCGGAGCCATGTCTCATTTTAATGTGATCGACCTGAAAACACGAGGAATCGACACTTGTGAATTTTATTTTTATTTTATTTGAAAAGAAAAAAGAAAAGAAAAAGAAAGAAAAGAAACAAAAAAAAAGAAGAAAAAAAAGAACTTGAAGATGGCGCCAACCACCCTTCCTCTTCAAGTGTGGCGCCTGCCACACTCCACCTATCAAAGGCATGGCGTCCACCACACTTTGGTGTGGCACCTGCCATAAAATAATGTGGCGTTAGCCACCTCTTCTTTTTTTCATTTCCTCACTATACTTCTTTTTTTTGTTTCAATTAAATAATGAATTTTTCAACAAAGCATTGCAAGTGGATGGAAACTCATCATGATATGAAGCAGAGCCTTTTCAGCAAAGTTGGTTCATGTCTCTTCAAGCACAACCTAGTTCCTGAGTCTAGTTTTGAGAGGAGGACTTTGATAAGTGCAAATTGTACCTATTTTTGTATATATGTTTTGTTGCACTTATCGATTCTTTTTGGTAAATATTGTGCGAATAAAACCCAATTTGTGTGTAAATACGTTTACTTTACGTTTTCGGTGTATAGTGCGTTATCGTGTAAATATCATTGAGTTTAATCGATTTTCATTTATTTTTGTAGGTGTTCCAGCAATGGGATATTTCCATATTCATAAAGAGCATTGAATAAGCTTTCCAACGCTTCAAACTGTGCGTCAATCGGAGTTACGGTTCAAGAGTTATGAAGAAAACAAATTCTGGTTTTCTGTCATACTCGCTAGGCGAGCCCCCGTAGCGAACACTCGCTAGCTTGTTCGCTAGGCGAACCGGGGCGAACGAAAAGTTCCAGAATCGTGAAAAAACTCAACAGAAAGGCGGTTTACGTTCGCCTAGCGAACGGGGACTCGCTTGGCGAACCAGGAAAAGCAGAATTGCCCATTTAAGCCATTTTTCATCATTTTTTAGTTATGGGTTTGATATTTTTAGTTCCAAATCCATCCAATAGCATTTTTTGACCAGAATTAGGCTAGAAAACACATTGAAGCATGAATTAGGATGATCCGGAGTCGAATCCTTCATGAATCGGAGCCGACAACTTTTGAGATGTTTGGTTTTTCTCCATTTCTTCTCTATGTATTTCTCTATTTTGTGGGTTATGTTTGTATTGTTACTCTAAACCTATGTACATGTATTGATCATGGTTGTATAATATATATGCTTTACAAATCATTATCGATGTTTTCCTTGATCTTTTTGCATTTATGTTTGGATTTGTGTTGTGTTAGAGATAACCATCATTAATCTTGATTAGGGAGGGATATCTATTGTCTAGACTCTAGAGATAGATTTAGATAATAATCTTTATGGTGTCGGAACTTAATGTCTTCCGTGTTTCGAGGCGTCGTGCGCGAGAGCGTCGACGAGAGTAATACGGTTGCTCTCTCAACTGTGCGTTAGACATAACCTTTGTTGTGAGCGATACGTGATGATTTTGATGAGTATTGTATGTTGAATGCGACCGATTGATAGGTTTACGTTTGTTCTGAGTAGTGTATATTCATGCTTGATAGGTTTCTTTTCTTCAAAGAATGTACTCTTTTTATGTTCATCTTTACTTTTCTGTTTGTTTTTACATGTAAACTATTTTAATCCAAACTCATTAACGCGAGAGATTGTCGAACGGCATTCTTTCCCTCGAACCGATCTCTGTGGACACGACATAAATCCCGGAGGGAATTCTTTCCGAAAATAAATATTTTTGCTGCTTGCCCTATTCTGCATTCAACAAAATGGCGCCGTTGCCGGGGATTGGTTTTGATATTGAATCGCATTGCGATAGTTTCTTTGTTTTTGAGTTTTGTATATATCGTATATATTGTCTATTTCCATTATGTTTGTTCAAGTGTTGTATACATTTTGTTCCCGTAACCGTTTATTCATATGTTTGGTTAGGACACTTACTTTAGGTTTGCGCGGTGAGGCATCACTATGGCATGAAGGAAGTGAGTTTGCTAGCTAAGCAATGTAAAGGCGTCGAGCTTACGACGTAAAACAAGCATGTTGTATTATTTTCTTTGGTTGTGTGGTGAACTTTCATTAAACAAGTTGTACTCGGATTTTTCGTAAACTTCTCAAATCTTCACTTTACAACTTGTTTAATGAAATTTCTCCCTTTCTTTTCGTTTGTTTATATTAATAATTCTTGTTCTCGCTAAGCGAGTTCTAGCGAAGTCACCAGCGAAGGTTCGCCTCGCGAACGTTGGCGAAGGTGCCAGCGAGGGAGTGGCAGAAAGTATGCAAAAGCCTTCAGTAGGAAAACTGGGTAAATTCGCTGGGCGAGGGAGCCAGTGAATGCTCGCTGATGTGTTCGCGAGGCGAAGGTGCCAGCGAGGGGGTGGCAGAAACTTTCACTTTTGAAAACACCCAAACTTCGCTGGGGCGAAGAATGTAGCGAAGGCTCGCGTCGCGAATGATTTGGTTCTCCTAGCGAACCCACGATAACTTTTGTGGGCGGTTTAAGTTTGAGGCACTTAAAGTGCCATGTTTTAGTTCATTCGCTAGGTGAATGATTCCTTCGCTAGGCGAAGGCTGCTAAGATTTTGGTTGTTGTTTGCTCACAGATTTTGATTGACTTATTTGAGGATGCTTTTGTGATTTTCCAAGTTGGTTTGTTTCAACTTGCGGATGTATGGTAATGATCTTTGTAAGTTTTGTACACGTCCGAGGTATGTATTTATCGCTTTCTATACTTTAGCATATTCATGATACTTAGGCTTTTTACAAACTTTCATGTCATCCATTCTTTTGTATACTTGTTCTATTGTGAATCACTTTAGTTCCCAACCTTTTTGTGAGGAAGCTTTCCATTGTTCATATATGCTCGGAGTACCGACATTCTTGTTTTACTGGATTTTATTATGTTGAATCTGTTGTTTGTGTTGTTTATATGAATGCATGAAAGTGATCAAGGCAATTGTTTCATTTTGAGCACAACTACCTTAGCCAAATAGTCAATTCACATTGTGAGTGTGTGAGAATTTGTAACCCCTTTGAGCTTTTTGATCCATGTTTTTATTTGAACTTAATGCTTGTCTATGAGTATTTAGTTCATTTATTTTTTAATGGATTTTGTTTTTTCTTGGACCTCAATTTTGTGTTGTTATATGGATTTTTTCCTTGCCTTAGAAAGTAGGGAGTATTCACATGATGGTGCGGTTGAATTCAAGTTGGGGAGAGGATGATTGTGTGTACTCATTGGTTGAATTCTATGAGGATTGAAAAAGAAAAGAAAAAAGAGAAGAATATGACAAAGAAAAGAAAAGAAAAAAAGTGAAAAAGAAAGAAAAAAGAAAAATCCTTGAAAAAGGAAACAAAAAGAGTTTCAACAATTGTCCTAAATAAGTATTGTGTGTTGTGTAGCACTTGGGATTTTGGAAGAAGTTTGTTGAAATTTTGTGTGTGAATCTTTGTGAGTTTTCACTCCCTTAGGTTTAGGCAAGTTTTTGTTTCGATTAGCTTTTGGACTTATCCCTTGTTTGTTTACCCGACCACGTTACAACCTTGAAAGTCCTTGTGATTCTTGCCTTTGTATGTTCAATGTGAATTTTTGGATGTATGCATAATTTAGTCTTTTGTTTGCAAGATTGTTGTGTGAGTGAAAGAACCCCATTTTGTGTTTTTCATCTACCGATGATTGTTTTTGCTAGGTGTGATTCACATTTGAACTTGTGTTGTTTTAGAATTTTTGGCATGACTTTTGTACTTTGCTTTTGTTTCGTGACTATGTTATCGTTGCAGTTTAGTGGTAAGTATTTACTTTTTGTGTGTACCGTTGTCATTTGAACCATTCATTCATTTCCGTTTTTCAAAACCTGTTGATTCGTCTTTCTTTGGATATCGCTTTTGCATTTTCAAGTTTGTTTGATTTTTGTTTGTGGACAAACAAGTAGGTAAGTTGGGGAGAGTTTGATAAGTGCAAATTGTACCTATTTTTGTATATATGTTTTGTTGCACTTATCGATTCTTTTTGGTAAATATCGTGCGAATAAAACCCAATTTGTGTGTAAATACGTTTACTTTACGTTTTCGGTGTATAGTGCGTTATCGTGTAAATATCATTGAGTTTAATCGATTTTCATTTATTTTTGTAGGTGTTCCAGCAATGGGATATTTCCATATTCATAAATAGCATTTAATAAGCTTTCCAACGCTTCAAACCGTGCGTCAATCGGAGTTACGGTTCAAGAGTTATGAAGAAAACAAATTCTGGTTTTCTGTCATACTCGCTAGGCGAGCCCCCGTAGCGAACACTCGCTAGCTTGTTCGCTAGGCGAACCGGGGCGAACGAAAAGTTCCAGAATCGTGAAAAAACTCAACAAAAAGGCGGTTTACGTTCGGGGACTCGCTTGGCGAACCTGGAAAAGCAGAATTGCCCATTTAAGCCATTTTTCATCATTTTTTAGTTATGGGTTTGATATTTTTAGTTCCAAATCCATCCAATAGCATTTTTTTGACCAGAATTAGGCTAGAAAACACATTGGAGCATGAATTAGGATGATCCGGAGTCGAATCCTTCATGAATCGGAGCCGACAACTTTTGAGATGTTTGGTTTTTCTCCATTTCTTCTCTATGTATTTCTCTATTTTGTGGGTTATGTTTGTATTGTTACTCTAAACCTATGTACATGTATTGATCATGGTTGTATAATATATATGCTTTACAAATCATTATCGATGTTTTCCTTGATCTTTTTGCATTTATGTTTGGATTTGTGTTGTGTTAGAGATAACCATCATTAATCTTGATTAGGGAGGGATATCTATTGTCTAGACTCTAGAGATAGATTTAGATAATAATCTTTATGGTGTCGGAACTTAATGTCTTCCGTGTTTCGAGGCGTCGTCCGCGAGAGCGTCGACGAGAGTAATACGGTTGCTCTCTCAACTGTGCGTTAGACATAACCTTTGTTGTGAGCGATACGTGATGATTTTGATGAGTACTGTATGTTGAATGCGACCGATTGATAGGTTTACGTTTGTTCTGAGTAGTGTATATTCATGCTTGATAGGTTTCTTCTCTTCAAAGAATGTACTCTTTTTATGTTCATCTTTACTTTTCTGTTTGTTTTTACATGTAAACTATTTTAATCCAAACTCATTAACGCGAGAGATTGTCGAACGGCATTCTTTCCCTCGAACCGATCTCTGTGGACACGACATAAATCCCGGAGGGAATTCTTTCCGAAAATAAATATTTTTGCTGCTTGCCATATTCTGCATTCAACAGACTTTTCAAATCCACTGTCTACAGCTTGCACAATTTGAAAAAAGGGTAATCTCGGCACTGCAACAAGCTTCTCATTTCTCCTATAAATAGAGCACCACACCTCAGTAAATCTTCACACCAGCTTCACCGGAAAATAGTGAATGCTCTCATTTCTTTCTCCCCGTTACTTTGATAAAATATTTTTGCAAGTTTTTTTCGGTTCGAAGTTTCCGTTGTTCAACCTTGCTGTGATAGTTTGAAATAGAAGCAGTGCGTTCGTTCTTTCCAAGTACGTATTCGCGAAGAGGCAGTGGACCGTCTCCACTAGGTAACGCTCCATCCTTTGTTTTTATTTTCCTTGCTGCGTGTTGAATATCATGATCGAATGTTCATACCATGTTCATCTTTTTTTGAAATTTGATTAAATATTACAGGTATTATGTGTGTTTTTGTTTTCACGTTTATGAAAAGATTTTACTTTAAAAGAAAAAAATATAAAAATGAAATAAAGTGTGATTTTGCTTTGATTTATGATTGTTGTTTTAAGGAAAAATGGGAAAAAAAATGAAATAGAAGTGAGATTGTATTTGTTTTATTAATATGGTTTAATGAAATGAAAATGAAAAAAAAAAAAAGAGATAGTGTGGTGCCTGCCACAAAGGAGTGTGGCGCCTGCCACCTCCCTCTCTCACATGTTATGGCGTCTGCCACAATGTTGTGGCATCTTTAAGTGGCGCCTGCCACTTCAACCTTTTTTTTTTGTTTTTTTATTTCAATTAACATTTTGTTTTTTTCTTCCTAAAAAAGAACTTCAAAATTAAAATATATATATATATATATATATATATATATATATATATATATATATATATATATGCATAGCTTTACGTTAACTCCTGAACCTTTCGTGTAAAGAAAAATCATTCTGGAAATTTTTAAGTTTTCTGGTGAAGTATTTTGCAGCAACGTAAAAAATATTTGCTTGAGATTCATTTCCTGACTGTATCAATCACTATTCTCTGGTTTAAAAATTGAAAAATATCATCTCTGTTTCATCCTGTTCATCTATGAAATATTGGATGATTAATGTTTACTGTTTTCAAGTTCTTGAAATCATATGTTTGTCCAACTCTTGTAAATTTGTTTCCCTTTATTCCAAAGGAAAGTCTCTCTATTGACTTCATTGTCATAGATAGCCCATTACCCCTCGGCTTCCTAAGAGCCATTTCCAATCCTCCTAAGGATCATCCTCATAGTACTCTCTTTTCCCTTGGCCTCATGAGAGCCATTTACCTCACAACTTAGAACTACTCTATGTGATTCTCATCATCACGAGTACTCACTTCCCTTTATAACGTAGACTTAGAGAGTTCCTCGACTCTATACGAGTTTCATACTCGTTCCCTTTGGAACTTTGGCCACAGCCAATGGTTCCTCCAAAACCCTTAGTTAGGTGAACTACGGTTGCTTTGATTCTTTAGTCAGATACGTAGGCACAAGATGCGATGTCTTGGCGAGCAAACTTAGTGTATATATCCATAGGTCTTTACCTTTAGCCTTAGCAGATTCCTTTAGCTAACAAGCATAACATAACACAAACTAAACAAGAGGTTCCTGTAGAGTACTACAGATACTTGGGTTGTTAATACCTTCCCTTTGTATAACCAACCCCCGAACCTTAGATCTCCCCCCTTTAGGTTTTCTCGAACTTGAACCTTTCCTTTGGATAAATCAAAGTCGGTGGTGAATTAAAAGAAATGTGATGCAAGTTAATCAATAGCTTGTTATCCGATTCTCACCGCAACACCGGGCTTGAGTGCACTTATGATAGGATTCTGGTATAATAAATAGTTAACTGTTGGGAGTAGTCCTAACATGATTAACATATGATATAACCACGCTCAGTGGAGGGCCCTTTGGGATTACTGATGTCGTACGAGTAATCGTATTGGCATTACTTTTTTCGACCTGGGAGTCCGTGAAGCTGAGGACCTAAGTATCCCTTCACCCCTCTAAGCTTTTTTAGGATATAGTGCAGTGATTATCCAGGTGTAGACCTATGATGGTTGTCATGCGATACTACACTCAGACGAGTTTACCTTGAGAATATTATTAGCTCGCATGAGTAGTCGTGCAAGCTGATAATATCCGAATGATTTATCTATGACTCTGGGAACTTTATGGGACCCGTTGTGCAAGTGCAAATAAACCCATATTACATACCTTTGGGATGGGTAGACCATGACTCTATTCTCGTAATCTCGAAGCCTAAACCCCATGTTTGTATATATGTGAATATGTGTATATGTGTGTTTGTGCATTGCATCCATCCATACATTCATGCATTCATGAAACTTTTTGGTTTCAAGGAACTCAATTGTCTTTTCCTTTGCAAAAATCAATAGGTATCATGGATTTTGGGAAGAGAAACACCAAGAAGTACAACTTCAAGAAACTTGATTTAGTAGAGTTGAGAAAGCTATGAGCTTTGGTATCATGTCCTAAGGATTTCAGAAAGCGCCATGGGAGACTGTTGGGTATTATCAAGACTAAGATGGACGAGGGAGTTCTTGACACACTTGCGCAGTTCTATGACCCACTCTATCATTGCTTTACATTCCCTGATTATCAACTTGTCTTAACTTTGGAAGAGTATTTGTATTGGGTCGGTCTGCTAGTATGGGATAAGAAGCCTTTCAGTGGTTTGGAGAAGATTCCATCACCTAAGGACATTGCAGATGCTATTCACTTAGAAGAATCCAAAGTCAAAGCCAACCTTACCACCAAAGAAGGAATCAAGGGTTTGCCTTCCAGATTCTTGATAGAGAAAACCTTCTTCTTAGACAAGGATAACAATATGGATGCTTTCGAAGCTATTCTCGCACTACTCATTGATGGGTTGGTTTTGTTCTCGAACAATGAGGAGTTTGTTAATGTTAATGCTATCCAGATCTTTCTGAGTGGAAATCTTGTGCCCACGTTGCTTGGTGACACCTATCATTCCATCCATCATAGGACTCTCAAGGGAAGTGGGACTATTCTGTGTTGCGCTCCTCTACTCTACAAGTGGTTTATTTCACACTTGCCTCGAACCGAGCTCTTCAAGGAAAATCCAGACAAGCATAGATGGTCCCAAAGACTCATGTCTCTTACTCACACCGATGTGCATTGGTATGACCCAACCTACGACACGGGAGTCATTATTGATAGTTGTGGCCAATTTCCCAACGTACCTCTTCTTGGTATCCGAGGTGGAATTAGTTACAAACCTATTATTGCGAGGCGTAAATTTGGGTTCCCTATGAAGGAAAAACCTAGAAGTGTTCTGTTGGCGGTTTTCTTTTATCTTAATGAGGAAGCTAATGCAGAATCTAAGGACATAATTGTGCAAGCATGAGGGACAATTCATATGAAGACTAAGAATGACTTGGGGAAAAGGAACTGTGTAGCCTTTGATCCTTTCGTTCAATGGGTCCAATCAAGAGCTCGTGACTTCAAGATGCCATATCTCCTTGAAAAACCTTCACAACCATCTGTTGCATCATCATCTACTATCCCCATCGAGCGTATGGAAGAATATCAAGAAGTGTTGGCAAGGATGAAGTTTGAGCGAGATACTTGGGAAAGAAAGTACAATGCCACCTATGCCGAGCAGATAGAGATGAAGAAGCAGCTAAAGAAGAAAGACGATTTGATTGAGCTACTTGAGAGGCGTGTTGTGGAGAGACATGTGGCGCAAGAGAATTTATTTTTCTCTAGCTGATAACACTATTTTAGTGTGTTACTCTTAACCAATTTTTGTGACAATTCTAGTTCATGATTTAATTTTTACAGCATGATTTTAAGATGTTTTTGCACTATTAAAGCTTTAAGCACTTTATGTGTTTCTTTTACGTTTTCATTGTGTTTGTGCTTTAAAAGGAAGATAGATGATGATGAGAAGAGACATGACTCCAGTTGCCAGAGTCTGGAGCAGCATTAGGAGCTATTTGGATGACTGATGGTTTAATCAGCCATTTCACCAAGAGATTTGGAGAATTAATGATAAAAAAACCATGAATGACTAGGGCTCACGTGGCAGCACTATGAAGAGCGATGGAGCAAAAGGAAGGGATAAGATCAAGCAAGCTAGAGGACAAAAGGTAGTACAGTGGGGACCACTCAGCAGAGGACGCCCATCACCAGCATCACCAGCTGTCTGCTCTGCAGCACCAGCCGTCTGCTCTGCTCCACCAGCCTGCTCCAGCCGCCTGCTAAAAGCAAATGTGTCTCCCACCAACATCTGTACCAGATTACTTGCAAAGGAAGGATTGATGGATAACTGTCCCACATGAAGGATTTGATTTGGGCCTAACCTTATTTTCCTCAAGAGACCCACAATCCAAGAAAGGAGGAACCACCACTTCCACTCATCACTATTTAAAGAGAGCTTGTGCATTGAAAGCGAGAGACAAGAAATTCCACACACAACAATATTTTATTTTCAAGTATTTTTAGTATTCTCAGTTTTAGAGTTTAAGTATTAGTAGAGAGTATTCTTTTTCTCTCCAGGCCTGTACACTCTGCTGAGAACTGTCGTGACTGAAGAGAGTTGTTGCTGTTTATCCAACGCAAGAGATATCCAAGTTATTAGTAGGTTGCATTTCTTTACTACACTTTGTAAGATGATGTTCCCTCCTAATTTCATTCCAGTAGTTTGTACTCAGCTCACTATGAGCTAAATCTTTGTTTGACGAGACTAATGAAGTTAGTATAAAAGTGTTTTATGTTGATATGATGTGTTGGCTAGTGTCTTATTTTGTTATGTGTTTTTATGCTATAAACTTGGTTCTTAGAGTGATCAACTAGGAAAAAAGTACAAGCTTGTTGTTGAGAGAGATCCAATAAACAAGTGGATTTCATAACAAAAGTTGTTCGTAAAGTAGGATAGAGATATTCACTTAATTCAACTTGCTTAGAAATAAGAAGTTGAGACCACAAAGACTTATCAGAATTAAAACCAGACGTATTTTAGGGTTACAAGTGAGACTTAGAGATTTGTTCCCTTGCCCTAGTTATACATGTTTTTGATGTTGTAGAGATACACCCCTAGATCACGTTTTGACCTTTTGAGGCACGACACTTCACATCATAAAGACATTTCAAGCATTATATACTAATGGATTTAGCTCATCAACTATTCTCTCTGATATTTTTAACTCCTTTTAGTTTTAAGTTATTTTAGTTGTTTGTGTGTGCTCTTGTTCCTTATTCTCATATTTCTGTTACCTTGCTCACACTTTTCTTAAACAAAGAAAGTTAATATTAGTAGTTCAAATACTTTACACTTCCCTGTGGGTTCGACCTTTATTTTATCACTTGCTACATTACCAAGCATGTATACTTTCATGTGACACCTTTGCCCTATTATTCAAAAGAAACATATTATAAAACAATTAGAGTAGAGTTGATTAGGTAAAAAGTAGGCAAACACTAGCACGCAACAAGTTCCCAGTACTCATGAGTATTCTGACATTCCTCCTACGTTAGGTGCTTGGAAAGGGATTGCTGACAAATTTGTGCTGGAAAAATACTGAGTTGAAGAGGCAGAAGAGGATGCATGGAGTAGGATCTCCTTAGATGGGATTCCTTAGGACCAATTAGGCTTTACTTTCTCCTCGTGAATTTTGAGTTTCTTGTTTTGTACTTCAAGATTGTAATTCTTCCTATTATTAATGAATGAAGTTTTTTTTTTCAAAGTGTGTTATTTCTCTTGATGTTTGCAATTTACTTCTTGGGTTCCTTGATATGCATTTTCATCGCATTTCATTTGCATTCATGTTATTGTACGTGCATTCCCATTCTGTTAGCTCATTCCGTTGTCTCGTCTTCAGTTGTTCACGCTGAGTCCTCCACATTCATAGAACACCAGAGCTCAAGCTAGCAAAAGGATGGCCAAATAGAATCAAGAGCTTAACTTAGAAGACCTACGTGGGAACATGGGGCAGATTATGGAGATGCTGCAAGTAATACGTGCAAAGATGAATTCTCAAGCCACTGTTGTTTCTGAAATTATTAATCCTGTTGTGGATCCTCAACCTACAATGGTTGCTACTACCAATTTACCACCATATGGTCTTCCTTCCGGTTTTGTGCCCGCACCTGTTGTGATTCCTACTACTCAATAATTTATTTCTCCGGTTTCCGAGGCACCACATGTGGTTCCTACTTTTGCACCGGCTGATGTACATACACGTGTTCAGCCATACTTCAATGATCATCAGCCAGTATATGATGTCCCTGACATGTCAGAAGATGGAGATGAAATACATGAAAAGCTCAAAAAAAATGTTGAAACTATTGAGAAAAGGCTGAGAGTGATGGAAGGAGATCAAATTTTTGGTGCTGCTGCCAGAGAAATGTGTCTCGTATCTGGTCTGGTTATCCCTCCCAAGTTCAAAACTCCTATCTTTGACCATTATGAAGGTACTAGATGCCCAAAGAACTATTTGATCATATACTACTGAAAGATGGTTGCTCATGTCGATAACGACAAACTAATGATTCCCTGTTTCCAAGACAATTTGAAGGGTGCTTCGTCAAAATGGTATTTAAGTTTGGATCAGTCTCGTATTAGGTGTTTCCAAGACCTATCTGATGCTTTCATCAAACATTACAAATATAACATGGACCTAGCTCCTGATAGAAGACAAATGTTGAATATGTCCCAGAAGAATTCTGAGCCGTTCAAAGAATACGCTCAGAGATGGAGAGAGACTGCTTCGCAAGTAGAGCCTCCTTTGAATGAAAAAGAATTGGCTGATTGGTTTGTTGATAGTGTTCGTCCCCAGTTTTATGAAATAATGGTTGGAAGTGTGACTGCCAACTTTTCTGATGTCGTCGCCGTAGGTGTGAAGGTATAATTAGGTCTAAAAAGTGGTAAAATGTCTAGTGTTGAGCACCAACAAAGACCATGCTAAGAAGTCTTCCAATAGTTTCCACAAGAAAAAAGAAGGTGAAACTAATGTTGTGATGTCAAGTAGAAGGAAGAATCAACCTTGGAGACAACAACAAAGTTATGACAACAGTAAATGGCTATTACAACATCCTCTGTGATCCAACACATAAGCCCTCAGCAAATCCTTTAAAGATTGGATAGTCATTTCCGTCTGATCGTCCGTCTGCGGATGATATGCAAAACTCATCCTCAACTTAGTACCCAAAGCATCTTGCAAACTCTTCCAGAACCTCGATGTAAATCTCGGGTCTCCATCCGACACAATGCTCGAAGGTATCACATGCAACTTCACAATCTCCTCGATGTACATCTCAGCTAACTTCTGCATAGAATGATTAATCTTCATCGGCAAGAAATGAACCGATTTAGTTAATCTATCGACAATCACCCAAATCGAATCATTTCCCTTTGTAGTTCTCGACAACCCCGACACAAATTCCATGGAAATGCTATCCCATTTCCACTATGGGATATTCAACGGTTGCATCATACCTAAACGCTTCTGATGCTCAATCTTTGACTTCTGACAAGTCAAACACGCATAAACAAACTCCGCAATATCCTTCTTCATACCTGGCAACTAAAATAACTTTTTCAAATCCTGGTACATCTTCGTAGCACCGGGATGAATACTCAATCTACTTCGATGTCCTTCCTCAAGAATACTCTTCTTAATTCCGGGAACATCTGGGACACACACCCTGTCTCTGAACCTCATCACACCATTCTCATCCATCCAGAATTCACCTCCGTTACCTTGGTTGATCAAGGTCAACTGGTCAACCAACTTCAAGTCAGATTGTTGTCCCACTCTGATCTCTTTTAGAATACCACTAGTCAACTTCAACATCCCCAACCTCACACTGTCAAAAGTCTCTTCACATACCAAACTTAAATCTCGAAATTGCTCAATTAATTCCAACTCTTTCCCCATAAGCATCGACATATGCAATGACTTCCTGCTCAATGCATCAGCCACTTCATTTACTTTACCAGGATGGTAATTCAAATCAAAATCATAATCCTTCAACAATTCCAACCACCTTCTCTGCCTCATATTCAACTATTTCTGATCAAACAAGTACTTCAAACTCTTATGATCGTTGAACACTTCAAATTTAGAGTCAAATAGGTAATGTCTCCAAATTTTCAACACAAACACCACAGCTGCTAACTCTAAGTCATGGGTAGGGTAATTCACTTCATGAACCCTCAACTTTCTGGAAGCATAAGAAACAACTTGACCATTTTGCATCAACACCCCACCAAGACCCATCTTCGACGCATCACAATACACTACAAAAGATTCATTCGGATTAGGCAAAATCAACACTGGAGCGGTCGTCAACCTCTTCTTCAATTCCATAAAACTCTCTTCACAAGCTATATCCCACACAAAGCTTGACCCTTTCGAGTCAGCTGAGTCAAAGGTAATGCCAACTTAGAAAAGCCCTCAATAAACTTGCGGTAATAACCTGCCAATCCCAGGAAACATTGTATCTCAGTAGCAGACTTCGGAGTCTCCCACTGTAACATAACATCAATCTTAGAAGGATCAACAGCAATTCCACCACTTGAAATCACATGGCCAAGAAAACTCACTTCCTTCAACCAAAACTCACACTTTGACAGCTTTGCATACAACTTCTTCTCCTTCAATACTTGCAACACAGTTCTCAAATGCTCAGCATGCTCTTCTTCAGATTTATAGTATATCAGAATATCATCAATGAAAACCACCACAAACTGATCCAAATACTCATGAAAGAACCGATTCATATACTCTATGAAAACGCCAGGTGCATTGGACACTCCCAACGGCATCACAGTGTATTCATAGTGACCATACCTCGTCCTAAAAGCTGTCTTCAGAATATCATCTGGCTTAACACGAATCTGATGGTAACCCGACCTTAAGTCAATCTTGCTAAACACACAAGCACCTACCAACTGATCCATCAAATCTTCAATTCTCATAAGTGGATATTTATTCTAATAGTCACTTTATTCAACTACCGGTAATCAACACACAACCTCATACTTCCGTCCTTCTTCTTCACTAACAACACAGGAGCACCCCACGGAGAAACACTCGGTCGAAAAAACCTCTTCTCGAGAAATTCTTCTAGTTGTTTCTTCAATTCACTTAACTCAGAAGCAGACATCTGATAAGGAGCCATTGACACTGGACTCGTACCTGGTATCAAGTCCACCGCAAACTCTACTTCACGTTCTGGAGGCAAATCACTGATGTCATCTGGAAACACATATGAAAATTCACAGACAATAGGTAACTCGACACTCGCAACTCCACAATCAACCTGCAATGATGCAAACATTGCAAACACCAAGGCTTCGTCTTCTAGAAGTTCGTCTACTTGCTTACCAGACAAGAACATCAACTCCCCACTATCACCAAACTCATGAAACTCTACGGTCTTATTATAACAATTGATATGAACATGGTTGAACTCCAACCAGTTCATTCCAAGGATTACATTGTTTTGGTGCAAGGGAAAACACACCAAATCCATCACAAAACTCTTCCCGAAAATCGTCAAAGGACATCTCAAACACACAAAAGTAGTAGTAACATAACCATTAGCTGGAGTTTCTATTACCGTATTACCATTCATATCGGACAATTTCAACCCAATCTATTAGCACATTCAAGCGAGATAAACGAATGAGTAGCACCAGTATCAATAATAGCGACCAACTCAACATTATTAATAAAACAAGTACCTCGAATCAGGTTGCCCTTCTTTGGAACTTCTGCACCACTCAAAGCAAACAATCTGCCATTGGTCTGAGCAGCAGTAGCAGTCTTCTTTGGTTTCTGACACTGGGTACTGATGTGACCCTTCTCACCACAATTGAAACAGGTTGGACCAACATCCTTGAATCAGTAGCTATGTGGCCCTTCTTTCCACATCTGTAACATCTCAACACATTATTGGTGCAAGCCTCAGCACGGTGGCCTTGCTCGCCACACCTGTAACACTTCCCAGAAGTGGGAGCTACTCCCCCACCTGTCTTCTTCCCATCTGAAGCCTTATGCTTCCCTTTGCCAGCTGGAGTCGTATAAGGCTTTCCTCTATACTACCCCTTCTCTTTCTTCTCACTAAGATGCTTGTAGTGAGCAGATCGAGCTCGACTATCCTCATCATAGATCCTACTTTTATCCACCAGCTCAGCATACATACGAATTTGTTGGTACCCAATACCCTGCTTGATTTCTGGCCTCAGCCCATTCTCGAACTTGAGACACTTGGACACCTCAGCATCAGCACGGTTGTAGTGAGGATAGAACTTCACCAGCGCCTCAAACTTTGCACCATACTCTCCACAATCATGTTTCCTTGCTTCAGCTCAAGGAATTCCACCTCTCTCTTGCCACAAGCATCCTCTGGAAAATACTTTCCCAAAACTTTCTGCTTGAACACAGCCCAGGTTATCACGGTACCAACGTCTTCCAGTCTCTGGCGGGTGTTATCCCACCAATCCTCAGCCTCTTCTGACAGCATATGAGTTCCAAACTGAACTTGTTGTGCGTCAATACACCCCATCACCCGGAAAATCTTCTCAATCACCTTCATCCACTTCTGTGCACTCTCTGGATCATGAGTACCCACAAAAGTCGACGAATTATTCCTCAAGAACTTCCCCAAAGCACGAAACTCATCCGGAGCTCCACCATTCTGATTGTTCTGAGCCATTGCTCGGGCAAGTGACTCCAATGCATCAGCGATATCACGATCATTTCTTCCAGTCATCCTGCATGCCACCAACAAGGTTAGAAGAAACAAAACATCGACAATGTACATACACTCGTCGACTAACAGGGGACTGACATCATGTAAAACCTGGCCGGACGGACCGACATGCTCTGATACCACTAATGTAACACCCTTTTCTACCCAACAAACATCACGAATAAAAACCATAATTTAATCAGAGTAAAGTCCCAAAAGGGCGCCACATTTCGTCACAAAACATCAAATAACCACCTGCTTCGTAACACGGGTTTTACCATCACGAATTTGTTTAAACATCACGCATCAGAAATCAAAATTTAAAACAATTTTATAATCCAAAATTTCTTAAACAAAACATCATAAAACATCCTCATGCCAAAAAATAAAAGAATATAATCGTTCGACTCAAACGTCCCAACCCGATGTTACATATCAGAGCAAGACTCTCTAATGGACGGAGAAATCAAAATACTTCAAAAGCTAAATCGTCATGCGCCAAGAAAGCTAAGCCTGATCACCTGCACATTACCCACATGGAGGCAACATTCAAACATGCAGGGTGAGTAATCACGAATAAATATATAAGATATAAGCAAAGGTAAAGTGTAAACACAAACATCATCAATCACTCACAACGTCATTAATACATCAATCACATCAATAGAATGCAATGCCATACAATATGCAAATGTAACATCATAGACTCATGCATGTCGTACCAATTCATCATAATTGATGGACACTAGGCCATCACCCTCCAAAGATCCCCACCAATAGGATCGATTCTACACAAGAACGGGAGCACGTCACAAAACACTCCAATCCACACAATGGGATTGAAGCCACCAAATAGACCGGAGTCCTAACTATGCCATGAATGCATGATGCAAATCGTCATAATAATCATTGTCATAAAATCGTCATAATTGCATCATCATCCATGAATCATCATCAAATATCATTGTACAACACCAATTCACACTCGTCACAATTCGTCGCTATACCTCACAATTTGTCATGTCATCATCGTCACGTCAAGTTATTCCCGATTCTATCCCATTCACCCTCATTACTAGTTTACTCATGTTTTATTACTTCATCATAGTCTTACATTTCAAGGAAACCAAATCACAAGCGAAATCGGGACAGAAATCGTAAAATTGACAAATCTGCCAACAACCCTGTTCATACGTGTACGGCCATGCCCCATACGCGTATGGCTCAACTCCTCGCCCACTGGCCTGCGTATCATACGCGTAGGGCCACCTGCCCAGGCCTCTCATACGCGTATCACCATCCCTGTTACGGGTACGAGCAGAGAGGATTCTCCTCTTAAAACACCTTGCATCCTTCCCCAACGCCTAATGGCTAGCCCATACGCATAGGAATCCTTCCCAAGAACCCCATACGCGTATGCCTCTTCATTCCCAGCTTCCCATACGCATAATGGCTTCCCATACACGTACTGCCACCATTCTCTTATGCGTACCCTCCGCGTACTGGCAGAGGGTCGTGCTGGCCCTGGGGACGCGTGCATATGCTACGTGTATTACCCTAGGTGTGTCCCCTCTTACACGTAATACTCCCTCTGTTACGCGTAATGCCAGAAAACCCTCCAAAACTCAAATTTCGCATTTGCACGAAAACCTCCCATTTCAGCACCTTTGATCTTCCAAAATTGGAACCAAAACAGTTTCGATTCATCACAGATCTAAGTCATTATCCTACTTCATTATTTTCATCAATTTTTTCTAATTATTAAGTCCTAATTCATTAATCCCTCCCTCAATCTCAGATCTGGTTTTGTTTTACATTCATCACAGCAGCAACAAATATTCACACGAATTTCACAGCAATTACAACAACTCATATAGAATTCATGATCGTGACTTTACGTGTTTGGTCGGATAGATACTGCAAGCATATAGGGTATCGCGTAGTTTTAAAAGATTGTCGAACCCACAGGGATTGATAGTCAAAAGACAGTGTCCTAGAATTGCGGTGTAAGGCTAAAGCAGGAGGTTATTTCGATTAAAGAAAATACTTAAAGAGAAATAGCTAAAATAATGGGTTTTAGAACAAATAAGGAAACTGAGACCGTAGAATGATTTCCGGAGTTCTTAGGGACTCTAAAGGTTCCGAGGCTGAAGTAATGTCAAAGTCGTTCCGAAGGAAATACCGGTCTAAAGGCCTAATCTCACACTCTCGCACTATTGATCGGGCCACGCCAGATAACCCCGAGATTTTGCTCTCGCTCACTCGGTAATTAAAAGGTGCTTTTTGAAAACGGGCAAGACCGAAAAGAATACCTAAAGCGCTCTCGCTGTGTTTAGGATCCAGTGTTTTGTGCCTACTATCTGACGAGTACCTCAAACTCTCGCTCTGTTGGACTCGTCTTAGTGCATTCCTCACTCTCGTGACGAAATGCTGTTAAGCAGCCTCTCGTCGTCGCGACTAGTCTACTTAAATTGAACTTAGACAACAAAACCAGAATTTCGATCATACAACAATGTTGGTTGTCCTATAGAGTCTCGTCGAAACGACGGTCCTCAAACTACGGACTCAAACAAGTTTAGTTAATCATAGTTAAACGTATCATTGAATTATTAACAATGCTGAATTTTAAAACGTGCATATTACTTTATTTAGGGTTTCTTAATAAATTCTGCTCTTTGGTTAAGAAAAACTTTTTGAAACAAAAGCAAGTAAATAAATGCAGAGAATGATAATCGAAACAAATAAACAATAAAACAATAACCTGCAAATGCGATGAAATAACTGAAAAGAAATTTGTATTAATTCTGCAAATCGATCCAAGTACAGCAACGGAGTAACAAAGAAATAAGTACAAGAGTCGTGATAATCACTCAGTCTGAGCAATTATCACTGTGGCTACTAAATTTCTAGTTCTGGAGAAAATTCGGCAGAGCTTCCGCAGGGTATATTTGGATGATCAATACTGGGCTGGAAGGTCCTATTTATAGGCAGGATCTGGCTCCAAGACGGTTAGGGAAATTTGAATTCAAACTGAGTCCAAAAACTGCTTCTGGAAAATTGCTCCCGCGATGCATGGCGAACGCCATATGCCAATGGCCAACGCCATTTTGGCTGAATTGAAATCTGCACATTTTGGGGCAATGGCGAACGCCATTTGGTTCCCCTTAGGGAATGGCGAACGCCATTCAGCTAGAAGGATGCAGAATGCTCCAGTTCTGCTCTTTCTCAACTCTTCTTGCCACACTTCTCGTCCTTTTCCTCAACAAAGTTGATGCTGGTCCTGAAATCACAAAGTAGAAGAAAAACATAAGTACACAGTACAAAATACGGTAAAGACTCGATAAAAATGTGACTAAACATGCACGAAATGAATCGAATTAACCTATACGAAATCGAGTCGTCAAACTCCCCCACACTAAGACTTTTGCTTGTCCTCAAGCAAATTCCTAATGCGAATGAAAACAGGTAAGCACAGTATTTCGACTCGAAGGCACACCGGAAACGATTAAGCATAAGGTTGCTTGGCTAAAGTAGACAGATAGGTACTGAATAGTGCTAACAAGAGTATCGTAACGACACGACTCCACAAAAATGGACAAAGAGTTCCTTCCTATGCAATACTGGTTCAAATCATGATATCATACCTTGACCTACGGACTTCGTTCTTATTCACCTCTCTTTCATTCTCGCGCAATCACATTAAACCCGTTATCCTTTTGCTTACATGGTAATCGTACCTGTTAGTGTGATCTCTTATTCAACAATTTTTTTTTTTTTTTTTTTTGCTTATGAATTCCAAGATTCTGATCCTTTGGGCTAAATGATCGGGTGAGGACCACCTAACTTAGTGAGAACAGGCCTTTAATTCACATTTTCTATAAAATCACAATTTGAGATCAACACATATTTGCATCGGTACGTTACTTAGTTCGCAAACTAGGATGGTGCAGACTGCTAAAATAAACTAGTTAAGAGGCTACTTTAAAGAAACTAAGAACAAGGTCTCGGCATGATATGTATTTAAACTAATACTGCATATTTAGGAACTCTAAGGTGCAAAAACGGTACTGATGTTAACAAAACTTTCCCAAGTCCGCCTACTTAGCCTAAATCAAAATATAACAACCTATACTAAGTGTGTCCTGCCCTTGAGTCGAAAATTTAAAAAAAAAATGGGGGAAATTACAGACTATGCGAAAACATAAGGTAAATAACGACTCAAACGTGCATATGACTCAATAACGAAACAGAAGAAACAACCTAAACTAGGAAAATGGGAGATAACATAAAGCAATAAATGAAAAGCGGTAAATGACTCCTCCCCCACACTTAAATCGAACATTGTCCTCAATGTTTCAATTTAAGGTGAAAAGAAAAGAGTGATAAAACCTGGAAAGAAAAATCAGTGGCGGCGGGCACGGCCTCGGCGCTGATAGGAATCATCTCTGACATCTGGGTCCTCGCGCTGGTAATGGGCCTGCATGCTGCGCACATCCCTGCGCAGACCTAGTACCTCGGACGTAAGATCTCGAAGGCTAAGCTCGGTCCGGTTCATGAATTCCACTTGCCTGTTTTGGAACTCGTAGTACTCCTCTCTGCACTGCTCATCTCGCGCTCTCTGCTGCCGGAGCTCGGACAAAATCTCATCAAGTGATCCTCGCATACCTGCAAAATCATCAGATAAAGGTGCAGTGTGTGGTGCGGTACTAGGACCGGGTGTGTCAGAAACACGAGGCTGAGCAGCAGCCCCATCCTCTTGCTCAGGAACAAGTAACCAATTAGTACGGTAGCGCACATCAATACGATCGGGGGCTGGGAGAGAAAAACTATGGTGCTCACGGTCACGCATCAAGACGCGGTACCTGCCATCAGGTAAACCTTTGACAAGACGCGTACTCTTCCAAAAGTCTAGGTCGGCGAAAATGCTGGGAAAACACTCATCTGTGTCTATGATAATATCAAGATCAAGAGCATCAGCAATGGTGGTAATCATGTTGCCGATGCAGATGGCTCCTCCGACTCTATTGGAGACACTCACAAGGTGGGCAAGGAAGAAAGGCACGGGGTCTACAGGGGTTTGGTTTAGAGCATAGTGAAGAAAGTATAAATCCTTTGAATTCACATTACCTGTGTTCTTTCGACCAAAGATGGTAGAGGCTAGGATGCGGTGAATAACACGGATGGCGGGTTTTGAATGGAGGTTGCCTTAAGGCCTTCCCAAGTGTCAGTGGTGTTACCTGTAATATCCTTCCAAAACTCAAAGGCACTGCCCTGCCACTCACTCTCCAGGGGTGCAATAGTTGCGGCTCCCACAACGGGAGCAGGGAAATCAAAGATCGCTCGAATTCTCTCGAAGGTCAGTGAAAAATCTCGGTTCAGCAGCCTAAAGTGTAAGGTTCCGGAGGTGCGAGAGGCGTCAACGACATAGCGAAGTATACTAAGGAACTCATAGGTAGCTCTAATAGAAATTGCTTTACTGAGAGTACAAAAACGAGTCATACCTAAGTTCCTTATCATCCAAGCAACGCTTTGCATGAGACCTAAAGTGTGAAGAGCTTCCGAGTCGGGATACCTCGTAGCCTCGAGTTCTCGCTTAGATATGCGGTGGAAATCCTCACGCATGTTGTTTCCATTTTCTCCCTCCGGGAACACAATACCCATGTAATCGAACTCTTGGTTTGCTGCCATGTTTTTTTATGGTTGGAGAGAAAAGAGAGAAACTTTGAGAGAAGGGTAATGAGAGGGAATGGGGTTTTTTTTTTAATTTATGATGATGAGTGGAATGGTTGGTGATATGGGGTTTAAATAGATGGGAGAATGGAATGTGAGTGGTTGGAGGATTAATGAAAACGAGTGGGAAAATGTGGAAAAGAAATACAAAAGGGCGGTCTACCAAAAAGACGTGCGCCTTCTGCATTCTGGAAGTAAATGGCGAACACCATTAGGCAATGGCGAACGCCATTGTCCTGCTGAAAGGAATTTTGTTTTTATTTTTTTATTTTTTTTTATTTTTTTTTCTTCTTTTGCCTTTTTTTTAATTTTATTTTTATATGAAATACTGAAAGGGAATTGAACTGGAGAAAAGAGAAATAACATAAAGTAATTTAAAACAGAAGAACTCACAGTACGAGAAAGGGAAAAACAGTACAGGGAAAATGTAAATTATCCTAAGAACAACAGAAAAAGGGCTAACTAAATTAGAGTCATCCGCGAAGTCGTCCGACTAAAGAGTCGACGGCATTGCGGAGTGAGAACACTATTTGGTAAAGGTGATCAAACTGCTCATTTACGACATCCACAAACTGAATGTGATCTACTCGAAGTGAGGACAAATCAGTACGAAGATCATCTACTCCAACTTGCAGTGCGTAAATGGCATCAGGAATAGCTATTGTGGTGTGGTAAGTAACAGGTCCATCAGTGGTAGAACTATCTGTGGCTTCTTGAGGTACAATGGGATCCATGTGTTTATCAGGCTGAGGTGAATCTGGTGGAGTAAAAGTTTTGTTCAGCACATCCAAGTCATACAACCAGTTATCCTTGTCATGCACAGTTGTTCTCTCATGATTAGGCAAGGTGAAGGCATGGACAACAACATTATCAATTAGTAACTCAAATTCCACTGGTCCCAAATTGGCTATGATTCCACGGTTGAAACAGAAGTTGATATCCATTGGCCGAATACCACCGAAAATAACAGAACGGTTCAGATGGTATTGCAAGCCAATGGCATCAGCGATCATAGTCACTAACCCTCCAATGATAATGGGGTGAAATGAGTCACGAGCCATCTTTAGAAAAGTAGCTAACATAAACGGGACAGCATTGACCGACCTTCCTTGTGTGGCACAAAGCATGATATAAAGCTCATCTCGGGACACAGCATAAACATTCTCTTCCTTCCCGAAAAGAGTGTGAGCAAGGATCTTGTGGAAATACCTAATTCCAGGATTGTGAATACTCTCAGAGGACATGGCATTCAGGTCAGGATGGTAGTTACCTGTGATAGTACCCCAAAATTGTTCAAGGTCATAACCAGTAAAAGCATCTTCAGGGGTTTTAGTGACAGCATCAGGATCATTGGGAAAACCTAACAATTCAGCCATCTCATGGTGAGTGAAGCGGTATTTGTTTCCAAACAAATGGAAGGTAGCCAATCCACAGCCAAATCCATACCCTCGAGTTGGTTCATAGTATAAGGAACTTAGGAACTCCAAGGTCAGGTTATGGTAGGTGCTGAAATTTTTCGTTAAAGCAGAATTAGTCCAACCAAGCTGGTTAAAGAAGTAAACAACACTGTCCCTAATACCAAGGGTAACCATAGCTGCGTCATCAGGGTAAATCGACAGAGCAAAATATCTTTGAGAAAGAGCCTCAAAGCGACTCCTCTGAAGGTTGTTTCTGAACACAACGGCGTGGTTTTCAAAAGTCTGCATGATGGGTCTACCCTAAGTACTGCGAACCTGAAAAAGAACAAGAGAAAAGAAAAAATATATTGTTAGGGAAAATATACTACATACTGGGGTTAGTGCTAATAATGGTCACAACAAAGCATAATGCAAATGGTATGGTAATAAAGTAACGAAAACACAATTCATGAAAACATTAACTAACAAGCTAATACTAATTATGATGATGCTAATAATGAAATGCAATCATAAACGAAGTAATAACAACTATGCATTAGTAAACAAAAATAAATACTACTACTAAGATTTGTGATTTTAGCTCTCATTGAGCGCTCTGTTTAATGTCGGAAGCTCGACATTAGAAATAGAGAAGAATTTCAGTCGTCTGGAGGAGCGGGAAGCTCTTCCAACTTACAACTAGAGTAGAATTATTTGTTTTCCGTCGAATGGTAATGCTTAAGTCTTTGTCCATTTACTATGAATGGCTCCCCTGAATTTCCCTCGATTTCTACTGCACCGCTATTTAGAACCCTAGTTATTTTGAATGGGCCAGACCATCTAGAACGTAACTTTCCTGGGAAAAGTTTAAGTTGAGAGTTGAAAAGAAGAACTGTGTCCCCCTCTCTAAACTCTTTTCTTGCTATTCTTTTGTCATGCCACTTTTTGGTTCTTTCTTTGTAAATGCAGGCATTTTCATAGGCATCAAGTCTCAGTTCTTCAAGTTCATGGATGTCTAGAATCCTTTTCTCGCCAGCTTCCATGTAATTGGTGTTTATGGCCCTTATGGCCCAATACGCCTTATGCTCAAGTTCTACGGGCAGATGACACGACTTTCCATAAACCAGTTTAAACGGGGTGGTTCCTATAGGAGTTTTATAAGCAGTTCTATATGCCCAAAGAGCTTCATGAAGTTTAATCGACCAATCTTTCCTAGATGTTGCAACGGTTTTCTCAAGTATCTGTTCAATTTCTCTATTGGAAACTTCGACTTGTCCGCTGGTTTGAGGATGGTAAGGTGTCGCTATTCGACTTCGGACCCCATATTTGAGCAATAATTTTTCAAATATTTTCGAAATAAAATGAGATCCTCCATCACTTATAACAACTCTTGGCACTCCAAATCTAGAAAAAATAGTGTTTTTAAACAATCTAATAACTACTCGTGCGTCATTTGTGGGAGAAGCTATGGCCTCGATCCATTTTGATACATAATCTACTGCAACGAGTATATACTTGTTTCCACAGGAGGAGGGAAAAGGGCCCATGAAGTCAATACCCCACACGTCAAAAACTTCCACCTCTAGAATACCCTTTTGCGGCATCTCATCGCGTCTAGAAATGTTACCTGTGCATTGGCGCCGGTCGCAGTTTAAGACAGCGATATGGACGTCCTTCCAAAGGTTAGGCAAAAATAGCCCTGATTGTAGAATTCTTGCGCAAGTCTTAGAGGTGCTCGCATGCCCTCCATACGGTGCGGCATGGCAATGAGATATGACATCTTCTATTTCAGATTCAGGGACACATCGACGGAATATTCCATCGGCGCCTCTTCTAAAAAGCAAGGGCTCATCCCAATAGTAATTTTTTAGATCATGAAAGAATTTCTTCTTTTGTTGGTAGGTTAAGTCAGGTGGAAGCGCTCCTGCTGCTAGGTAGTTGACAAAATCAGCGTACCAAGGCAGTGGGGCTTCTATACGGCATGATACTTCGTTGGGTTCTTGAAACTCCAAAGGGTCTTCTTGGTTTTCACTTTCTTCCTCCATATGGGCTATAAGCCTATCATACGGAGAATCTTCATTGATGGGAACTGGTTCCGGTTCTTGATGTTCTATCCTAGAAAGGTGATCTGCCACTACATTTTCGGCTCCTTTTTTATCCCTTATTTCCAAATCGAACTCTTGTAGAAGTAGGATCCATCTCAAAAGTCTAGGCTTAGCATCCTTCTTATTCAATAAGTATCTAATTCCAACGTGATCGGTGTAGACAACTATTTTTGCTCCTACCAAATAGGAACGAAATTTATCTAGTGCGAAAACAACAGCTAGAAGTTCTTTTTCTGTGGTTGCATAGTTCAGCTGTGCACTGTCCAAGGTCCTGCTTGCATAGTAGATAACATGAAGCTTTTTGTCCTTTCTTTGACCTAAGACAGCGCCAACGGCAAAATCACTAGCATCACACATTATTTCGAACGGTTCATTCCAATCTGGCGGCTGCATAATAGGTGCGGTAATTAAGGCATTCTTGAGTAGCTCAAAGGCTTTCAAACAATCGTCATCGAATATAAATTCAGCATCTTTCATTAGCAATCCAGTCAGTGGTTTAGTAATCTTAGAGAAGTCTTTAATGAATCGTCGGTAGAAACCGGCATGTCCAAGAAAACTGCGGATTTCTCTAATGGTTTTCGGAGGCTGAAGGTTTTCTATTATTTCTATTTTGGCTTTATCTACTTCAATCCCTCTTTCGGATACAACATGTCCTAACACAATCCCTTCTCGAACCATGAAATGGCATTTTTCCCAATTCAGCACCAGATTGACTCTGACGCATCTCTCGAGAACCAATTCTAAGTTCGATAAACATCCCTCGAAACTTTGCCCACAAACAGAGAAGTCGTCCATAAACACCTCCATTATATTATCTATAAAGTCGACAAATACGGCCATCATACATCTTTGAAACATTGCAGGGGCATTGCATAGTCCAAACGGCATCCGTCTATATGCAAATGTTCCATAAGGACAAGTGAATGTAGTATTTTCTTGATCGTTGGGATGAATAGGAATTTGAAAGAATCCTGAGTATCCATCTAAATAGCAGAAATACGAATGTTTAGCCAGTCGCTCAAGCATCTGATCTATAAAGGGCAAAGGAAAATGATCTTTTCGAGTGGCTTTATTCAATTTTCGGTAGTCTATGCACATCCTCCATCCAGTTTGAATACGTTTTGCTATAGACTCTCCTTTTTCATTACTGACAACCGTTACTCCTCCTTTCTTAGGTACGGCATGTACTGGACTGACCCAACTACTATCTGATATCGGGTATATGATACCAGCTTCTAAGAATTTTTGTACTTCTTTCTTGACTGCATCGCCTATGATAGGGTTTATCCTTCTTTGATGTTCCCTAGAAGTCTTACTATCGTCTTCTAGCATAATGCGATGCATACAAATGGATGGGTTTATCCCCTTGAGGTCAGAGATACTATATCCCAGTGCAGTCGGGTACTTCCTTAGAACATGGAGTAACTTCTCTGTTTCTGTCTGTCCCAAGTCAGCGTTAACTATGACTGGTTTTTCAAGCTTTGTATTTAAGAATTCGTACCTTAGATTTTTGGGTAGCGATTTTAATTATATAGCAGGTTTCTGTTCATCGGATGATGGTTCGGGTGCTAGTGCAAGACATTTTTTTGAGTAGTCATCGACGAATGGTTCGTTACAATTATCATTTTCGAATAGAGGAGATTCGGTGAAGTCAGGTGATTTCACTTCCACTTCTTTTACGCATTCGTCAATGATATCTAGCAAACAGCACGAGTCATTGATAGCTGGGGCTTTCAAGAATTGAGCTAAAATGAATTCGACTTTTTCTTCCCCTACTTCGAAAGTCAGCTTTCCTTTCTTAACATCAATTATAGCTCCGGCTGTTGCTAAAAATGGTCTTCCTAATATAATCAGGACATTGTAGTCCTCCTTTATGTCCATTATCACAAAATCAGTAGGAATGAAGAATTGACCAATTCGAACAGGGATGTTCTCCAGCATACCTACAGGATATTTGACAGAACGGTCCGCAAGTTGAAGAGACATTTTGGTTGGTCTCAATTCTCCTAACTCAAGCCTCTTGCACGTAGATAACGGCATCAAACTAACACTGGCCCCTAAATCGCATAGACCGTTGTCTATAGCGTGCTTTCCTATTACACAGGGTACTGAGAAACTCCCTGGATCTTTAAGCTTAGGTGGCATGTTATTTTGAAGTATAGCGCTACACTCGGCGGTGAGGATAACCGTTTCGTTATCTTCGAGCCTTTTCTTGTTAGATAGAATTTCCTTGAGGAATTTCACATATGAAGGCATTTGGGTTATGGCTTCCGTGAATGGTATAGTAACATTTAGTTGTTTCAGAAGTTCCACGAATTTCTTAAATTGCCCTTCATTCTTGTTTTTGGCTAATCTTTGCGGATAAGGTATAGGTGGTTTATATGGTGTTGGAGGCACATAAGGTGGTTCCTTCTCCATGACTCCGTTACTCTTATCATCCGCATCATTGGTTTTCGTTTTTTCTTCCTTCTCAGTTCCTTTCTTTGGACTTTGATACATGGCTGGTTTTGTAAGTCTCGGGTCAACCGGTCCATCATATTCGGTTTTACTTCGCAAGGTTACGGCATTTGCTTGCCCTTTTGGGTTAGGTTGAGGCTGGCCAGGAAAAGTTCCAGACGGGGCTGGTATTGTTGGTTGCTGTTGGGCTACTTGAGTAATCTGGGTTTCTAACATTTTATTATGCGTAGCCATTGCATCAAGTTTGCTGGTCATTTGCCTCATCAATTCGCTTGCATGAGCATTTTGGTTCGCAAATTCCTTATTCTGCTGTATCTGGGCGTTCATGAAATTTTCCATCATAATTTCCAGATTTGACTTTCTAGGTGCTTGTGGAGCTGGCGGTCCTACTTTTTGAAAACCAGGTGGTACAGCAGCTGCCGAACTTGATGGTTGCAAGGCATTATTGTTTTTGTAAGAGAAGTTCGGATGACTTCTCCAACCAGGATTATAAGTATTTGAGTATGGGTTTCCTTGGGTGTAATTCACTTGGTCGGTGGAAACACCGGTTAACACCTGACATTCAGTATTTGTATGTCCAGGGGTACCACATACTTCACAGTTAGGAGATACAGCAGCCACGGTAGAGGCTGGTTGTGTTACGGCCAAGCTTTCTATTTTCTGAGTTAATGCATCCATTTTAGCATTGATGCGGTCTATTGCACTAACTTCGTACATTCCGCCTTTCGAAGTTGGTTTCTCCATAGAAGCACGTTCTCCTCCCCATTGGAAGTGATTTTGAGCCATATTCTCCATGAGTTCAATGGCTTCCTCGTACGGTTTATCCATTAAAGCGCCACCAGCAGGAGCGCTTAGGTTCATTTTCGTGTTGTACAACAGACCATTGTAGAAAGTATGGATTATCAGCCATTTTCGAGTTCGTGATGTGGGCAAAGCCTCATCATGTCCTTATATCTTTCCCACGCGACAAAAATTGATTCATTGTCTTTTTGTTTGAATCCGTTAATTTCTGCCCTTAGCATAGCTGTCTTACTTGGAGGAAAATAGCGGGTTAAAATGACTCTTTTTAGATCATCCCATGAAGTAACAGAATTCGCAGGCAGAGACTGGAGCCAAGCTCTAGCTCTATCTCTTAAAGAAAACGGGAAAAGACAGAGTCTAATTGCTTCTTGGCTAACACCATTTGCTTTCACAGTGTCGGCGTATTGCACAAAAACAGATAAATGTAAGTTAGGGTCATCCGTAGGACTTCCTAAAAATTGGTTCTGCTGAACTGCTTGTAATAGCGAAGGCTTCAACTCGAAATTGCGTCTTTCGATTTCAGGGGCAGCAATGCTGCTATGCGGCTCATCTTGCGATGGGACAGTGAAATCCTTGAGAGGACGGTTTTGCGGTGGTTGGGCCATGTTTTGTTCTGATTCGGTTTCGGTTTCTGAATCAGAATAAGGAACGATAGGATCTGGAAGGAGATATCTTAAGCAGTAATCGTTGATTCGGCGCCTCAACAAAAGAAAATGCTCGATTTCGGCAATCGGTTCCACTGGCTCTTCGCTTTGTAAGCGAGTGCTGGGCATACGATTGAAAAATTACAAATAAAGAAAAATTGCCTTAGTCGTTACTGTGCAACGAAAGAGACACAACAAGACTAATTCAGTCCCCGGCAACGGCGCCAAAAACTTGATCGCGACTTTACGTGTTTAGTCGGATAGATACTGCAAGCATACAGGGTATCACATAGTTTTAAAAGATTGTCGAACCCACAGGGATTGATAGTCAAAAGACAGTGTCCTAGAATTGCGGTGTAAGGCTAAAGCAGGAGGTTATTTCGATTAAAGAAAATACTTAAAGAGAAATAGCTAAAATAATGGGTTTTAGAACAAATAAGGAAACTGAGACCGTAGAATGATTTCCGGAGTTCTTAGGGACTCTAAAGGGTCTGAGGCTGAAGTAATGTCAAAGTCGTTCCAAAGGAAATACCAGTCTAAAGGCCTAATCTCACACTCTCGCGCTATTGATCGGGCCACACCAGATAACCCCGAGATTTTGCTCTCGCTCACTCGGTAATTAAAAGGCGCTTTTTGAAAACGGGCAAGACCGAAAAGAATACCTAAAGCGCTCTCGCTGTGTTTAGGATCCAGTGTTTTGTGCCTACTATCTGACGAGTACCTCAAACTCTCGCTCTGTTGGACTCGTCTTAGTGCATTCCTCACTCTCGTGACGAAATGCTGTTAAGCAGCCTCTCGCCGTCGCGACTAGTTTACTTAAATTGAACTTAGACAACAAAACTAGAATTTCAATCATACAACAGTGTTGGTTGTCCTATAGAGTCCCGTCGAAACGACGGTCCTCAAACTACGGACTCAAACAAGTTTAGTTAATCATAGTTAAATGTATCATTGAATTATTAACAATGCTGAATTTTAAAACGTGCATATTACTTTATTTAGGGTTTCTTAATAAATTTTGCTCTTTGGTTAAGAAAAACTTTTTGAAACAACAGCAAGTAAATAAATGCAGAGAATGATAATCGAAACAAATAAACAATAAAACAATAACCTGTAAATGCGATGAAATAACTGAAAAGAAATTTGTATTAATTCTGCAAATCGATCCAAGTACCGCAACGGAGTAACAAAGAAATAAGTACAAGAGTCGTGATAATCACTCAGTGTGAGCAATTATCACTGTGGCTACTAAATTTCTAGTTCTGGAGAAAATTCGACAGAGCTTCCGCAGGGTATATTTGGATGATCAATACTGGGCTGGAAGGTCCTATTTATAGGCAGGATCTGGCTCCAAGACGGTTGGGGAAATTTGAATTCAAACTGAATCCAAAAACTGCTTCTGGAAAACTGCTCTCGCGATGCATGGCGAACGCCATATGCCAATGGCGAACGCCATTTTGGCTGAATTGAAATCTGCACGTTTTGGGGCAATGGCGAACGCCATTTGGTTCCCCTTAGGGAATGGTGAACGCCATTCAGCTAGAAGGATGCAGAATGCTCCAGTTCTGCTCTTTCTCAACTCTTCTTGCCACACTTCTCGTCCTTTTCCTTAACAAAGTTGATGCTGGTCCTGAAATCACAAAGTAGAAGAAAAACATAAGTACACAGTACAAAATACGGTAAAGACTCGATAAAAATGCGACTAAACATGCACGAAATGAATCGAATTAACCTATACGAAATCGAGTCGTCAATTCATGACAGAATCATACCCATACAGAGTTACAAAAATTCACCACAGATTCGTCACAGGCTCAGCACAAATTCGTCAAAATGCAAACACACAAAATACATCTACCTTAAACCCATATCAGACATATTAACCCGGATTAACCCCCCATACCTCGAATTTTCCAGCAAAAGACTCTTCCTTTTGGGGTTCTACGGTTGATTCTCTCGTTCTCTGTGCCCTAGCCTCCTTTCCTCAGCTCCCTCTTCACTTCTTAGGTTGCACATAATATCTCTCATAATTTCCACTTTTCTTTTTGTTAAACCTACCTCTTGGGTCCTAATCATGATTTACCCATATTATCCTCAATTAACCTTCTCAATATTACCATCTTATCCTTAATGGCCCTCTTAATTATTTTAATTAACAATAATAATAATAATCTAAATAATATTCTAAATATTCAAATTATTCTATTATTATTACTAATAAAATAATCTAATTAATTACCAATTCTAATTGCCTCAAAATTCCATTAACCCAAGGCTACCCCACAACACCACTCAAAGTCGTCAAGCGTCACAATATCCATCAAAATTCACCAAAACACTGAATAATCATAATAATTCAATTAAATAAATATTATAATTATTTTGGGGTGTTACATGGAAGGTCAGATTTGTTAATGAATCGCCACTTATTTGAATTGAACGTAAGACTGAGCCTGCCTACTGTCAATTATTTGAAGAGGAAATTGATGGAAAGCCGTGGTTCCACGACATCAAGAATTATCTGCAAAATCAGGAATATCTAGCTGATGCCACAACTCTTAACAAAAAGAGTCTGAGAAGGTTGGCATCCAAATTCTTCCTCAGCAGTGATGTGTTGTATAAAAGAAACCACGACATAGTTCTGCTTAGGTGTGTTGACAGACATGAAGCAGACCTGTTACTTCAAGAAATTCATGAAGGATCATTTGGAACTCACGCCAATGGTCGTGCTATGTCTACAAAGATTTTGAGAGGTGGGTATTATTGGTTAACCATGGAATCTGATTGCATCCAATATGCCAAAAAATGTCATAAATGCCAAATTTATGCTGATAAGGTGCACGTGCCTCCAACGCCGTTGAATGTTTTATCATCACCGTAGTCTTTCTCTATGTGGGGGCATTGCCATGATTGGAGCAATTGAGCCTAAAGCTTCCAACAACCATAATTTTATCTTGGTTGCAATCGACTACTTCACAAAATGGGTGGAAGCTACTTCCTATGCCAATGTAACCAAGCAAGTGGTTGCCCGCTTCATCAAAAAGGAGATTATCTTTGGTTATGGAGTTTCGAGCCGAATCATAACAGATAATGGGACCAATCTGAACAATGAGACCATGAAGGAGTTGTGCAAAAGTTTCAAGATTGAGCATCACACCTCTCCTCCTTATCGTCATAAAATGAATAAAGCTGTTGAAGTTGCGAATAAAAACATCAAGAAAATCCTGCAAAAATGATGAAGACTTACAAAGATTGGCATTAAATGCTACCATTTGCTTTGAACGGATACATAACTTCAGTGCGAACTTCAACAGGGGCAGCCCCTTTTTCATTGGTGTATGGGATGGATGCAGTCCTTCCTATTGAAGTAGAAATACCATCATTGAGGGTATTGATGGAAACCAAGCATGATGAAGCAGAGTGGGTCCAAGAAAGATTTAATCAACTGAACCTCATCGACGAGAAGCGCATGACTGCGATGTGCCATAGTCAGTTGTACCAGAAGCGGATTAAGCATTTGACAAGAAGGTTTGTATCCGAGAATTCCGAGAAGGAGAACTCGTACTCAAGAAACTCTTGCCAGTTCATAAAGACATGAGTGGAAAATGGACTCCCAACTATGAAGGCCCATTTATTGTGAAGACAGACTTCTCAGGAGGATCGCTAATTCTCACAACAACGGATGGTGAAGAGCTTGCACATCCTATGAACTCTGATGCAGTCAGAAAATATTATGCCTAAAAAACCTGCTAAGTCGAAAACCTAAAAAGGTGACTTAGGCAATAATGGGTATCCCGATGGATCAAAACCTATGAAGGAGATCCAGGCAAAAATTAGGGATGAAAAAAAAAATAAGAGCTCGCTAAGTTGAAAATCCGAAAGGGTGATTTAGGCAAAAATGAGCGTCCCGGTGGATTGAAACCCCGAAAGGGCGATCCAGGCAAAAGTTAGGGACAAAATGCATTTCATTGAATCATATGGTGTTCACCTTTGCAGAAGATCAAAGCAGAAGTCCAATCCAGCCGCTCTCGTCAGAAGTAAGGTTTTGGGAAGTCTTAGTTATTAGGGCTAGTAGTTGTTATTGGATTCAATGTAGCATTTCCCTATTGCCAATTTCAAATTGTAATATTCCATGGAGCTTTGTCATTTGCAAGCTACCATTCTTTAATAAAATCAGATTTTTGCCTCTTCAATTCTTTCAATTTATGTTTTTTCTACTTTTCTTTGTTATGCAAAATGACATTATTTGTTAATAATGATTTTGAAAGTGAAAAGTTTTTTAATTTGAAAACCGTTTTGAAAACACAATGAAAAGAACATAAAGTTGCTTTGACCAGTGGAAGGATTTGAAGGAAATCTTTATTCTTCAAGAAGTCTTAATGTTGCAGAAGCACTTTTAGACCATTTTTAGTAAATCCCCAATGAAGAATAAACTGACAGTGCTTGTTGATTGATCCATTGATCATGAATCTCCCCAGTCTACATCATGTGATGCATGTTTATTGATGTTGAGGATTTGCTCCCCAGTGGAGTCAGCTTTATTTCCCACTGAAGTTACCATATTCTCCCCGGTAAGCTGCCTTGGATTCATACTTCCCCAAGTGAAATGGATGTATGCCCCCAGTGAATCTTTAGACTCTGTTGTTCCTCAGTAAATCCTTAGACTCCTCTATTCCCGGTGATTTCTTGTGACTCCTTTTGTCTGCAGCGAACTGGATATGTTTATCTATTCCCCATGGAGTTTCAAATTATACAACTACAACCATGACTTTGGTATGTGCTTCCCCAATGAGGCGGATATTTATTTTATCCCCTATGAAGTCTCTAATCATGGGTAATCCTTTCCTAATAGACATTTCTCTTCCGATAAGGAAATCAGATTCATGATGGCAATCCCCCAGGTGAAGTCATGGTGTTATATTCCCGAGTATAGTACTTTTTTCCCCATAGAAGGTTGAAACCTTGAGGCAAGAATGTGATTCCACATATGGGTTTCTATTCATCTCTTGATATATGTCTCTTTCTTGCAGAGGTTGGACGAGTGTCTTCGTCGAAATGTTTATTTCATCTCCAGTTTACTTCTCCTTGTTTGTTTTGTCAGCATAATCATAAGCATGACATACATACATTCATACATTTATGCATGGCACATGAGCATGTTTGCTAACTCGATGTTTTTTGTTCTTTTACTTGGGCTGTGTTTATCACCAAGTAACCGGGTTTATTTCCTCTCTCCAATAGAGTCGTCATCCTTAAGTAGAAAGTGCACATCCTTTCTTGTTCCCCACTGCGAATGATCCTCGTGGAAGATTGGTTGCTTCAGTTATCATTTCCATGTTTGGATAAGATAAATCCCCACTTGAGTTCATTCCTCAATGGGTAGAGTCTTGTTTGACTGTTGCTCTTTAGCTTGTTCCTAGATTAAACTTGGGTCGTCACCATTATATCCTCGTGAAGTCTAATTTTCGTTGGCATCCTTGTTAAAGTCCAGTTGTTGCTGGCATTAATCCGTTGGAAGCTGGTCATGATACCTTTGCTTGCGGTTTAAGTCCATTTGTTTTTGGCACGTACAAAAGAGTTTGATTACCCTGTACCTTTCCTGATGTTTCCTGATAATCCTGTTTGATCTCTTCGTTTAAGGAATTTCCAGAGGCTTGGATGTTTATTGTTGTTTGAAAACTCTGGCATCGTTTGGTTTGATCTTATTGCTATGAGGATCCTACCTCATCCTAACACGGTCCAATTGATATGAGGATCCTACTTTTGTTCAAATTTTATCGTTATGAGGATTGTGTCTTGTTTTGCTTGATCCTATTGCTATGAGGACTCTGCCTCGTCGTTGACATTATCCTATTGCCATGAGGATCTCATTTCTGTTCGACCCTATTGCTATGAGGATTGTTGTCTTGTTTTGTTCAATCATATCGCTATGAGGATTTTGTTTCTTTCAATCCTATTACAATGAGCATTGTGTCTTGTTTTTACATGATGCTATTGTTATGAGGACTCTGTTTCTTTCAATCCTATTGCTATGAGGATCCTACTTTTGTTCAAATCCTATCGTTATGAGGATTGTGTCTTGTTTTGCTTGATCCTGTTGCTATGAGGATTCTGCCTCGTCGTTGACGTTATCTTATTGCCATAAGGATCCCGTTTCTATTCAATCCTATTGTTATGAGGATCTTGCCTCGTTTTGCATGATCATATTGCTATGAGGGTCCTGCTTCTGTTCAAATCTAATTGCTATGAAGATTTTTCCTTGACTTTGTTTGATCCTATTGCTAAGAGGGTCTTGTTTTTGTTGCAATCCTATTGCTATGAGGATTTCATTTGTTTTGCATAATCCTATTGCTATGAGGATTTTGCTCTTTTCTTCCTCCTGTCGTTATGAGGATTCTACCCTACTTTGTTTGATTTTATTGCCATGAGGATCTCGTTTATGGTTGATCCTATTGCCATGAGGATCTCGTTTCTGTTCGATCCTATTGCTATGAGGATTGTTGTCTTGTTTAATCCTATCGCTATGAGGATTTTGCTTCTTTCAATCCTATTGATATGAGGATTGTGTCTTGTTTTTACATGATCCTATTGCTATAAGGATTCTATTTCTTTCAATCCTATTGCTATGAGGATTGTGTCTTGTCTTGTATGATCAAATTTTTATGAGGGTCTTGTTTTATCTTTTTGTTCTAGAGTGTCAGTCGGTCATGCCTGAACCTGTTGATCAATCACTCCAAATGTCCGGTTTTGTCTTTCTTTCCCTAGTGGAGACCGTCTTTTTAGTTCTACCTCCAGTGAAGATCTTTTCTTTCTAGATTTTCAATCGGTTATGCCTGAACCTGTTGATCAATCACTTTAGCTTTCCCCCAGTTTATCTCTGTTTCCCCAGTTTTTTGTCATCCCCAGTGAGTTGCTACCCTTTGTGTTGACCTTTACCCCTCTGTTTTCTGTCTTTGTCTGCATTGTGCATTATCATATCATCATATTATCATGCTAGAGTTCATGGCATGTCAGAATTTTCATAGTCTCTATTATCCTTAGCATAACATAACATTGCATCTAAGGGCAAAATTTTCATAGTCTCTATTGTCCTTAGCATAGCATAACATTACATCTAAGGGAAAAATTTTCGGTTTGCTATATATAAATACATTTCACCTTGATTTTATGAGGATTGTCATCGCTCATGCCATCTTGATTTTACCCTTAGATTTTCATCATCATTTGCATAAGCATTCTAGGTCAATCATCCTGGCATAACTAACCCAATTATTAAGCTTTGTTGTCTTGTTTCATTTGTGGAAATTAGGGTTTTGTTCAAGAAACTTAAAGCACTGATTAATCAAGGTTTGGGTGGAGGGTCAAGCAATCAATTCCTCATACACTCTAAGGGTTCCCAAGATGCCTTTTGGTTCATCACAATTCATTTCAAGGGCCTCCTAAGTGGATAGGAGAGGTTTTGAATTCATCTGATTAAAAAGTCAACAGAGGCACCACAAAAGTCAACTCTTGAGTTTTTGGTCAACCATGGGAATTTCAAGTCATCTTCCATGATCTCTGGAGGTTTGATTAAGAAAAATCAAGTGGAATCATAAAATCAGGAAAATTTGAAAATTAGGGTTTTTGTGAAAATTTTCTAAGTGTGGAAATCAAGAATTCTAGCCATCTTGCAAGAACCATATCTCACTCATCCTTGAGTCAAATGGAGCAACCCAGTGATCATTGTAAAAAAGACATCTTATACTACAAGTTTGTAGAAGGAATCATGTTCAAAAGATGAATATATTTGGAGTTATGAATGTTCAAAGTTGGTAAAAATCATGATTAGGCATTTCTACACTTAGAAGATTTTCTAAGCATAAAATTCAGCCTATTTTGGGCATTTTCAAGACAATTTTCCTAAAGGATCCAAGCTTCAATTCAAAATTTCTTCAACATCAAAGTTGTTCCTCGTGATCTCAGCTTTCCATACATACCAAGAAGTCGTCAAGGGGATTAATATAACTCAAGTTATGTCATGTTGAAAATGGGTGTCCAAAGTTGCAAATTGCATGACCTAGTCATTGTGCCAAATTTTTTAGGACAACATGTTGAACAGGTTTTCAAGCCAGTCTTTCACATCCTTCCAAGCACAATTTCAAAGGAATTTCAACATGAAATTTGTTCATCTACCACCCAAATTTCCATTGGGCCCAAAATCTCATCGTTTTAAACAAAACTCATGAAGTTATGATGTGCTCAAGTGAGCATCATGCACATGATTGCACCATGTCACCATGTTAAGTTTTATGAACCTAGTGAAACCAAGCCTGCGCAACACCTAAAACCTCAATTCATGTGCACCAAAATCTGTCATGTATGATCCCTAAACCTGCCAAATTGAGCATTCTTTTCTTATGACATACAAAAGGTATTATGACATAAACATGGGAATATGTAATCACCAAACCTTTGCAGCTAGTCTATTGATCTCTCACTCTCACCTATGTTGCATCATTCTGTCCACAAGCCAACAAAGAACACAACCTAATACCTGCACCATGAGCCAGCCCAAGCTACATTACCGTCAGGTCATTTTTCTCAAATTTTGACCAAAAAAACTTACCTCGAGGTTTCACCTCAGTAACACCCTCTCTAACCACAATAACCCCAAATATATTGTCAAAAAGGAACCCTAAGTGTTTGGTAACACACATGAAGCAAAACAGTTCAAAACACTTCGCTTTCCCTCTAAAAAAACCACTTTATCGAAACTCTCTCCCCCTCAACTTTCCTTCCATTTTTTGCTCATATTCCTCTTCCACAAGACCTAAGGAGGCATTTGGCACATTTGTTTGAGGTGTTGTAGCTCAGAAAGAATCTTGCAAAGCTCCACTTTTGGTAAAAAAAATTAATCTCTCTCTCTCTTTTATTTCACGTGCAATAGCTTCTTTTTTATACATATTTGGATGTTTGGATTGAAGTAAAATGTTTATGGGTTATCGTTGTGCCATTTCATGAGATTCCAGTTTGTGCATTGATTTTTTCGTGGCTTGATTTAAGTGCCTTAGAGGCTTCAAATGGTGAAACTAATGCCATATTCGTGTTCCCCTTGAAAAATCGTGTGGAAATGTGGTTTGTTTTATGAGATTTGTCGCATTTTGAAAACAAGCTCCGGCAGCCGTCTCCGGAGAAGACGACTGGAGCCCTAGCTCCAGCGTCTGACTTGTCCTTCCATTTTACTTGCTGACTGCACAGTTGGCGCATACGTGGCTCCAAGTCATTAAAATTCCACCATGGCATCCATTTTCCTTTTATTTATTTTACTTGTTTTATTTGTTTTTCTGATTTTTATTTTAGTTTGGACATGGGCCTGGCAGAAATGCTAACCACACCTCCATATTTTAAACCCACGCGAGTTACAATAGGAACCCAGTTGTTTCTGTTTTTACTTAACTCACCCCCTCTTTTCTTTTTCTTTTTTTTTATTTTCTTTTTCTTCTTTTAAGTTTTGATTTTTATTTTTAATCTTCCACTCATTTAAAAAATCATCAAAAAATATTTTTAAATACTATGATGTTTTAACTTTTTTATCATTTTTTTATTTATTTTTAAAATTAATTTTGCTATTTTATTTTAATTTATTTGTGAGATGTGTTTACCAAAACACCCTTAGACTAAGGTTTTGATTTTGAATGCTTTAAACATTGCTTTCTTGAGAAAATATTTAGCCATGTTTTGACACATGAATATGTGATGTTTGAGTATTTTTGTTGAGCTTTGGTGATACTTGTTTGATTGCTTTTTACTTGACTTTATGGAGCTTCGATTTGTGCTTGATTAGTGAGGTACTATGAACTTGTTGATAGATTTTGTGTGAGCATTTATGCTAATCTTTTGAGGATATTTTCCTCACATATTCTTGAATGCGTTGCCATGAGGTAGAGCCTTTAACTTGTGATTATTGGATCATTTTACCTTTTTTGATTGATGCCTCAAAATAGGGTTGCTTTGAACATGATGTTGTTATGTTTTGACCTAGTTTTGGGACATACTTCTTGTGTGAATCTCTTTGATGATTGGTGCTTTTAAGTGACTTGAATGCTATGTTTTAACTTCTGACTTCCATTGTTTCAAAGTGTTTTTGTTTGCTCATTTGACTTCCTTTACTTGCATTGGATGTTTGAGTCTCTTTGTGGTTGATATGGATCAATGCATGCTTAATTCTTTGTTCATGATTTTAACATGAGGCTTGCCAATACTTCCTTGACATATTGAGTATGATATTGAGTGGTTGATGATGTTATGCTACTGCCCTACCTTGGTTTTGTGCTCTAACTTCCATGTTTGGACCATTTTGGAACTCGTCTTTATGTGAGCTAGTTATTGACAAGTGTGGCTAGTGTTTTGGTGATTGTTTGAGGTTCTCTTGCTCATTTCTATACCTTTGAAAAGTGTTGAATACATGTTGATTTACCTACTGACCTTCTTTGATTGTCATCTCATTTGATCCATATTTGCTTTTGTATTTTGATTGATGATGTTGACTAGTGTTTCACATCTTTGCATGCCTATGCTTTGCTTGTTGGCTATCATTCTTAATATGTCATATGTTTTATTCTTGATACTATGTTTTTCCTTATAAGATGATCATTCCTTTAGCATGTGCCTTACTCATGTTGCCATTCATTCATGATGATATCATTTATGCTTAAAGTTTTCTCCTTTGCTCCTTATTGTTTTGGTTGCCTATGCCTAATTCCAAAGGAAAAAGGTACCCCTCTTGTTGACTCATTGTCATAGTTAAGATAGTTTAGCTTTGCCAACCATTCCCATGAGACTTTGTTTGAGTCTTTAGTTTTCCCATCCTATCCTTGGGATTAGAGTTCTCAAACTATATGTGAGTGTTATTGCTATGAGCACTCTCACCTTTCCCCTTTTAACCTACCCTTAGGTTAGAGTTTTGTAGACTCTATGTAAGTGTCATTGTTATGGACACTTACCTCCCCCTTTGGAACCTTGATCACTATCAATAGTTCCTCACCCGTATTTAGGTGAACTACGAATGCTCTGATTCCATCCTAGTTAGGATACGTAGGCACGAGATGCAGCGTCTTGGCGAGCATACTTAGTAATAACTTTAGGTCTTTCCCTTAGAACTTACCCAATAGCAAACAATGACATAAATACAAATGAGAGGTTCATGTAGAGTACTACAAATACTAAGGATTCTAACACCTTCCCTAGGTATAACCAACCCCAAACCTTAGATCTCTTTGCTTTGTTGTTACATAGCGCACTTAGGGTTTTCTTCGATCTTTTCCCCTTCCTTTGGATAAATTAAAGTTCGGTGGTGAACTTCAAAGATTTATGATTCAAGCTAATTCAATAGCTTGATATCCGATTCTCACTGCAACACATGTCAACTCTTCTTGATCCAAGTGAACCTAGACTCTAACTGACAAATTGGTTTGACATTGTAGCTTGCTTTGTGAAGTACGGATAACTTAGCTTTGTTATTGGTTCTGAATGATCACTAGAAGCTGATACATTTAATAAGTGTGGTGACAATATATTGCTCTTCTAATGTTGATACCTTCAGCTTCAGAGTCTATGCCAACCTATATTATCAGACTTCACTTAGAGAACATTCTTCAGTTCTGAACCACCAGAAGCTAATAACTCAGCTTCTCTCAAATGCGTCCTTTTATCAGATCCTGAGTAGATTCTTCTTAAGCATTGGAACTTGCATACTTAGAACACACATTAGATAACAACATTGTTATTTCAATACTTTTGTTATCATCAAAACCTTAAGGATTCTTGTCATAAACAAATCTTGTTCTAACAATCTCCCCCTTTTTATGATAACAAACATAACTATTTAAGAACAATGTTGGGCTATTTTAATTTACTTGGCAACATCAAAGTCTGAGGTTTGTAAGCTCCCCTTGAGTCTAATAGTCCAAAGGTTGAGGTTTGTAAGTGTAATACCCCGTATTATTTAAATGCTCGATTGAAGATCAGATGAGTATCTATATACTCTATCTTTGGATAATTGGATTAATAGAATTCTCTAAATACTTTATGTATTGTTAATTCGGATCAATAGAGCAACTGGAGAACTCTGAAGAGATCAATTATTTTAGATTCAAGAAAGGATTTTAAGGTAACTCTAATAATCGATCATTTGGCGTTAGACGATAAAATATCAATTGGAGATATTTTACTCTATTGGATTATATTATATAATATTGGTATTATATATATATATATATATATATATATATTTGAAAGAGAAAGAAATAGAAAGAAGAAGAAGAAAGTTGGTAAGAAAGAAGAGAAAGGAAGAGAAGAGAAGAGGGAAAGAGGAAAAGCTTGGGAAGAAGCTTGGATCTTTGTTCATCATCTTCTTCAACCTCCTCTTCGATTATCAGGTGGGTTCTAGTTAGCAACTCTAAGTTCTAGAAATCTAGGATTTTGAACTTAGGTTAGTTTTGAGAGAAAATGATTAAACGGGTAAATCAATGAAATCTAACGGATGAAATTCGATATAAATTATGTGGTGTAGTCGTATTATGCATGTGATCAATTGATGATACTTGATTTGATGTTTGGAAATGATCTGGTGTGGAAAGGGTGGGATTTGAGGCCCTTGGAACCCTAAAAACGCAGCTGAGAAATTCTACTTCTGGTACGATTCGCCAGGCGAATCAGGAATCTCCAGGCGAATGAGGTCTCGCCACTGGTTCGCCGGGCGATGTATTGGCGAAGGGTGATTCGCCAGGCGAAATCCTAAATCGCCAAGCGAAAATCATGAGACAGAACATGTTTTGCTACTGGAACTTTTGGATTTTTCTAAAATGAGGATTCGCCGCTGCTTCGCTGGGCGAAGTACTGGCGAAGGGGGATTCGCCAGGCGAAATCCTTAACCGTCAGGCGAATCTGGCAGTTTTTCAATAATTTATTTTCTTTAAAAATCCATAACTTTTGATCCATAACTCGGATCGAGACGTTCTTGGTACCGATGGAAAGCTATGAGAATATTCTACCCAATAAAAAGTGAAAATTATGGGTATGATGTGGGATTAGTTATTTAGTGGAAAATGAATGAAAATAATGGTTATGTGATATGTTGAAAATCCATATCTTTTGGATCGTAAGTCCGATCGAGGCATAATGATAGTCGATGCAAAGCTGTGAAAATATCCTACGGGATAAGAGTGAGAAATATTGATTTGATACCCGATTAAATGATCGGAGGGAAACCAAGAGTTATGTGACTTATGATTGAATTATTATATGTGATTCTATTATGCAAATTGTATTATGCTATGTGCAATTAATTATTGTTAAACATGATCGAGAGAATATGCATGCTTAAAATGAATTAGGAAGAGTGAGAAAACTTACCCCAAAACAAAATGGCATAGTTTAAGATTGTTATAATTCTAGTTTGTGACTAGGAATTGATAGAAACTCTGGAAGGCGACGCTCGTGCATTCATTGACAAGTTCTGGCCTAGAGTAGATAACCTAGATGGCAAGGCTCGGGAACCTGATGTAGGAAGATGCATCCGTGACGAGATTGGTCTAGGTGAGAGTGAAACACTAGTATGGAACATGTGTGGACCATTGTGATATTGAGAAAAGACAAAAGAGGTCTTAAGGCGAATGTGGCCTTGTGATTGTCGAATACAATCACGTTTGTGTGTGAGATCACGTAATCGTAATCATTTATCTTGAGTTGCAGCTTCATGAGTCTCGAGCTCCTCTGAAACGTATGCATGACTACTTGGCAGGTTTGATTCCCGCGTGCAGTATGAATGGTGCTCAGGGAGCGTATGCTTGTGATGGTTAATGGCTCGTGTGAAGTGACGGTTCATAACGGTTAATGGCCCGTAGAACCCGAATCCATTCGTATGTCAAGTAGGTTACCAGGATCCATGACTCGGGTCGACTTCTAGACGTAGAAATCGACGGGAAAAGGGGATGCCTTTGTGAGGTTATCGATTAGTGATATTTTGAGTTGGTGAACTCATGACATGTTTCCATATAGTGTGAGATTGTGAACTCAAGGTCATTTCCCTTCCCGTTTGACTTGAGTTAGGTGTGATAGAACCTTGTAAAGCCGAGAGGACCTATAAGATAGGGAACTCACTGAGATTTGATGTATCTCACCCCACTATTGTTGATTATTTTCAGGAGGTATTTGCAGGTTTGATTTACAAGTGGAGCTATGCTTGGATGTTTCAAGAGAAGCTTAGTTGAGCTTATTTCCGCTGTGTATTCGTTGTATACAATTGAGGATATTATATATTGATCTTAGATTTTTATTTTGGCTAGTTTCCATATCTTGTACCATAGATTGTGTTATGTATTAGAAATGGTCAAGTATGTGAATTACGCCATTAGGCACTTATGATGGTGTCAGTACCAAATAAAATGCTTGTATTGTACTATTCTAGGTATATATTATATAGGGCATTACAGTAAGCTCCCCCTAAGTTCTATATTCAAGAAAACTAAAATATATCTCCCGGGTAAAACAAATAACCGAAGTACCAGAAATTTAAAAAAAATAATAAATGAACAACATTTAAAATCAGAACGGGTTCAGATTCTCATTAAATACTTCTATATCTTTCTCCCCCTTTTGTCACATAAAAAAGAATAAAAGAGAAGAAAACGAAAATAAATACTTTCATAAATGTAAAGCAGACCATCATTACTTGATCAGTTCCCAAGGAAGAGAAAACGATTCAAGTAACAGTGAGCATTAAAGCATGTACACTGCATCCTTAATAATTATTGGTCTTAACACTTTCAAGATCAAGAAAAGGACTTTTATTCCATCGTTTGGGTTACCCAGACTCTACTATAAAAGCAACTGATGCATAAGTCTTTCGTCAGCATCCTTCAGAGAAACATGGAAGCAGCATCTCTACCATAACAGAGATTCCAGAGGATGCTACGAGTCTGGAGATGCAAGGTACACAGAAACCAACAGGTTCTAAAGCTTTTGAAACTAGTTCTTCGTCCTCCTAAGGCAGGTTCATCATCAGCTGTAATGAAACCTTTTAAAGTATGTTCATCAACAACTACTTTGAAGCCTAAGAAGAATTCAACAAAGAAGAAGAAGAGGTCTAAAGACATGATGGCATTTCAGATTGTTATCTTCAAATGTAAAGATGAAGATGAGCCAGAATACACATGGGAAAAATCATATGAGTCTTAGGGCTTTAGAAGAATTATATTAATTTAATCTTAATGTCTTCATCTTATTTTGTAATCTCCCTTTTCTGATTAATTAAAATTTATTTTGACCATTATTAATTTTGTAGTACATTCCTTTTACTTTCTTTTGATTTTCTGACATATGCACGAACGAAGTAAGAAGGAAAATAAAATAAAACAACAGATAACAAAGAGCTATTAAATAACAATTACATTTGTTTAAGAGAATCTTAATTAGGGGATACTAGACATCACTTCCCAAGAATTAAAAGTTAAAAGATTGATTAGACTAATAAATATTAAAACAATAAAGACTCAAGGTAACCGACGAATAAGCTCTATAAAACGTTTAGCAGACCACTTCTCTAAATCACTTAACCTTTAAAACACAAAGATGTATAAGCATAAACAAATATGGGTTCCAAAGAGAGACTTTAGAAAGACATCACTACTAAGAGCAACAACTCAAGCAAATGAGAAGAAAGTAGCAAATGAAGAGTCTTCAAGAAAGTAGATTTCCTTAGAGGCACAATCAACAACAACATCCTTTGTTGAGACACATAGAAGGAGAAGAACTTCTAAGTCACAACGCAAAAATCTCCAGAGGAAGGAGGTTTTTGAGTTTACAAAGGAAGATTGGGAGGATTATTTAAATAGTCTAGATATGTCAGATGAGTCTAGGGAATTCCTTAGAATTGATTCAAATTTCTAGAAAGTCTTTGATAGAAAAATGTAATCACTTCCAATATTTCAAAGAGAATGTTGATAATTTTTTAGAGTTTTATTCCTAATTTTTATTCTCTGAACAACATAAGAAATACACATAACAATTAAGACCACACAAGAATAATTTTTTTATTGAAACAAAAAGATTGTTTAATACAAGGTGATAACAGTTACAAGGAATACAATTGCAGATAACCAAATTTAGAACCTCTCACAGACAACTTCTTATGTTATGATAACTCCTTGTTGGATCAATAGTTCAGAAATAACTCGTCCATAAGGAATGGAGAATGTATTTTCCTTGTGAAAGGATGAAAGAGTCCTTTTCAGATGGTCAAACATAACTTGAGGAAGATCAATTTCCATGTCTGAATTGAGAAGAAATGGCAAATATTTTTCAATAGAATCCACAAGGTCTAGATCCTTGTCCTTAGGTAGCAAGTTTGAGTTCATAATCTGGTTCCAAACAATTGCACCAGGACGAATATTTGAGACATGAGAAAGGTTTAATGGATCTATAAAAGTACGCCAAGTAGGAAGATAGCATTCCTAAACAAGAGTACTTGGAATTTATCCAATCTCCTCACTATTGATCACATTAGCAATTGACTTAGAGGTTATTGTTACAGAAACACCAGAAACTTTAAAAAGGATAACATACTCATAATTTAGCTCAACCATGGATGCATTAAACCAAAATTCTTTGACAAGATTTGGATAAGTAAAACCACAGAGCATCTCAAAGTATCCATTCCAACCTTGTTCAAAAACAGTCTTCCAGAAGTTAAAACCTAGCTTAAACAACTCTTCAAAATCCACAAACTTTTCATTAATGACAACTAATTGATTCAGGGAGGAATTGGCTAGATAATTCATCTCAGGTTTGGTTTGATCAACACAACAATAAAAAACAAATATAAAGAAAGGATCTGAACAAGTTTTTGACCAGAGAGGAATAAGAATCTTGTCAGAGGGACAAAAAAGGTGACAAGAAATGATGTTTCACAAAGACAAGGAATATAGACCATATGTAACACCCCCTTTCTATACCCCCAAATAATCACATAATCATTTAGGCACATACTAAAAATTCCGTCAGAGTATAATTATAAACATAGTATAAAAGAGGTTTGTCACATTATACATGAAATTAAAACATTCAACACCTGCTCAACAATTGATATGCAACAGTGGGGTAACTTTGCAACAGAGGAACTTAATCCTTACACCCACATCTCAATATTTAGAATAAAAGCGGAAAATCTAAACATTGAATAACATCAAACATATATACTTATATATATCATCAAGTATTATCCACCAACATAATTCATGTTTACATAAACATTCATCAACAAGATACATGTACAAATGTATCACAAAAGAATCATATACATCCTAGCTACCCGGTGCTACATATCAGAGCCGACCGACCAAAAGAATGAAGACACGCTTCACAAAAAGACCACCAGCATACCTACTCTGCAATGCCTCATAGAGCATCATAAAACAGCAGAAGGGTGAGAAATATTATCATAATAACAATGCATATAATTATATATCTTAGCATAAAAATGCACATATTATACATGCTCACCACAATTCATCACAACACACTCATATACATCACAATGTATATATATTCAAAACCAAGCATATTCATCATGCATACTTTCACAATTCTTATCCTTCCACATAAACATACATATTCATGTTTATTCATCAATACACACTTATAAAGATGATAAATGCAAATCATAGAGACCGACTCACGACTCTATGCAAATGCAATGCGGTACCAACTCAATCATCTCAAGTTCACTCAGGAACTTATTGGAACCATCGCTCGTTACCAATGTAACTCCCCGTCAGGCCTACGATGTTCACCCATTGCTCACACCTCACATAGGCACACAATGTTTATGGTTGCTCACACCTCACATAGGCACACAATCCGATTGCTCACACCTCACATAGGCATACAATTGTTTGTAATCATCGCTCACACCTCACATAGGCACACGACGTTACAACGAATTCTCATTAGAATCACACAACACAAGAATGTACATCATTATGCTTCACATACAAAATGACTCAAGACATTCTTGAAATGCATACATATTCACAATATATTCATGCATTCATCTCATACTATCACATACAATCTATATACATTCACATCAATGCACTATTGTATGATTCACATCCAAATACACATTCAAAACGGTAAAAGTCGCTAAATAACACTATTCCCGACTTTCTGACATAATTAAATCAGCTAACAATTTCCAAATCATCATAATAAGGAAGTACAGCTTAATAGCTTCACAACGATACCAAGAATGTAAAAATCGGATAAGCGGATCAAAAGTTACGAAAGAAAAACGAAAACGATATTTGAAAAATCACATTTTTACACTTCTCTTGTCCATCCGCGTATGGACCAATTCCATACGCGTATAGTCCAAAACTCGTACGCGTACAATACGCAAATCAACAGATGGCCGGGAAAAATGAAGTCCCATACGCGTATTGGCCCTGAAACGTGCCTCCCATACGCGTATTGCCCAAGTCAATACGCGTATGGCCTGCCCCAATACGCGTATGGCCAGGCGAAAATGCAGAATTTCCTGCATAATTTTCTCTGCGTTTTTCACCCAAACCATACCCAAATTCATCATCTAAATCCAGAAAAATACCAATTTGATGTACAATAACATATATCTATCATGTATCAGCAACAAGGAACACGAAAACATCATTTCCAACATGATTAAATCGAATTCTAACACTTTCTACACAAACGGGTTTATACAAAAACTCATAAAAAATCAACAACAACCACAACACAATCATACATAATGATATACATTGATAAGATAATAAGATTTCACACCCTTACCCGGATAAATCGATTCCTAGAAGTTGTTTTGAAGATTTCCAAGCTTTTCCTCTCTTTTTCTCTTTTCTCCTCTTCCTCTTTCTTTCTCTCCTTTTTCTCTCTATTTTTCTTTTCTTTCTCTTTCTCTCCTATTTCCTCTTCTTATCTCTTTTTCTTTTCTATTTCTTATTTTCTACTCAAATTCAATTAATTCATTTTCTCACACAATTCTATTTCCACTAAATTTCTAACTTATCATTAATTGAGAAATGTCTAAAATACCCTCCATTCTAATTTCCCCGAAAACTCTCAGAAACGGTAAAATATCATAACATGTCAACATAGCATATTAACACACCAATTTCACAAATAAAATAATTTATCACTCAATTTAAATAAAAGACTCAACAAAATGGGAATAATCGAAATCGGGGCGTTACAACTCTCCCCCACTTTAGAAATTTCCGTCCTCGAAAATATTACCTGATTCAAACAACTCCGGATACGACTCTCGCATCCTACTCTCTAGTTCCCAAGTCATATTGCCTTCCACAGCGCCTCCCCACGCTACTTTCACAAGCGCAATATCCTTACCTCTTAGCTTCTTAACTTCACGGTCCAAGATCCTAATCGGTAAAGCTTCAACCGTAAGGTTATCTCTCACTTCAACCTCGTCTATAGGGATAACATGTGACGGATCTGGAACATACTTCCGAAGTTGCAAAACATGGAATACATCATGCAAATTCGAAAGATTCGGAGGCAACGCCACACGGTAAGCCACAACACCAACTCGTGCAAAAATCTGATACGGACCAATAAAACGAGAAGTCAACTTCTTCGACTTCAAAGCACGACCCACACCCGTAACCGGCGTAACTCTAAAAAACACATGGTCGCCTTCTTGAAACTCAAGATCTTTCCTTCTCTTGTCATGATAGCTCTTTTGTCTACTTTGAGAAGCTTTCATCTTCTCCCGAATAAACTTCACTTTCTCCGTCGTTTGTTGTACCATCTCCGGTCCAACTATCGTTCTCTCACCGGTTTCATGCCAACACAAAGGTGTTCGACATCTCCGACCATACAAAGCCTCAAATGGTGCTATACTTATACTTGAATGAAAACTATTATTGTAGGTGAACTCAATCAATGCCAAATAACTATCCCAAGCACCACCTTGCTCGAGCACACAAGCACGCAATAAATCCTCCAACGATTGAATTGTCCTCTCGGCTTGACCGTCCGTTTGCGGATGATAAGCCGAACTCAATCTTAGCTTAGAACCCAAAGCCTTTTGTAAACTCTCCCAAAACCTCGATGTGAATCTAGGATCTCTATCCGATACAATACTCTTAGGAACTCCATGTAACTTCACAACTACAAGAACATAAATCTCGGCTAACTTCTCCAAAGGATAACTAATATCAATTAGAATGAAGTGAGCAGATTTAGTAAGCCTATCAACGATTACCCAAATAGCATTATGACCTCTTTGTGTATTCGGCAATCCCGTAACAAAATCCATCGATATACTATCCCATTTCCACTCCGGAATGTCCAACGGTTGCATCAATCCACTAGGCTTTTGATGTTCCACCTTAGACTTTTGACAAGTTAAGCACGCATACACAAATTGAGCCACATCCCTCTTTAATCCGGACCACCAAAAGATTTTCTTCAAATCTTGATACATCTTATTCGCTCCCGGATGAATACTTAAGTTACTTCGGTGTCCTTATTCCAATATCATCTTTTTCAACTCCGCATCATCGGGAATACAAATACGACCACAGAATCTCAAAACTCCGAAATTATCAACCTTGAAATCCTCATTCTCATTCATCAACAAATCAACGAACTTCAAATCCAACTTTTGTTTTTCACATACGGTTGCAAGAAAATCATTCGTAACATGTAGCATACCAAGTCTCACACTTCTCGGCGTCATTTCACAAACCAAACTCAAGTCTCTAAAATTCTCCAAAAGTTCCCATTCTCTCATCATCAATGCGGACATATGTAACGACTTCCGACTCAAAGCATCGGCCACTACGTTTGCCTTACCCGGGTGGTAATTCAAACCAAAATCATAATCCTTCAAAAGCTCTAACCACCTTCTTTGTCTCATGTTCAATTCTTTTTGATCAAATAAATATTTCAAGCTCTTGTGATCACTAAAAACTTCAAATCTTGCACCATAAAGATAGTGCCTCCAAATTTTCAAAACAAACACCACGGCCGCTAACTCCAAGTCATGCGTAGGATAATTCTTTTCATGCACTCTCAATTGTCTTGAAGCATAAGCCACAACTTTTCCATCTTGCATCAAAACACCACCTAAACCAACCAATGAAGCATCACAATACACAACAAATGGTTCTGTCAGATTTGGCAAAATCAAGATCGGAGTCGTTGTCAACCTTCTTTTTAGCTCATTGAAACTCTCTTCACAATGAATATCCCAAATGAAAGCCTTTCCTTTACAAGTCAATTGCGTTAACGGAAGTGCCAACTTCGAAAATCCCTCAATAAACCTCCGATAATAACCCGCCAAGCCTAAAAAGCTTCGAATCTCCGTAACTGATCTAGGAGCCTCCAATTGCATCACCGCATCAATCTTGGATGGATCAACACTAATACCACTACCAGAAATAACATGTCCAAGAAAACTTACTTCCGATAACCAAAATTCACATTTCGACAACTTAGCATACAATTATTTCTCTTTCAAAATTTGTAACACAATCCTCAAATGCTCTTCATGCTCCTCTTGAGACTTAGAATAAATCAAAATATCGTCGATGAACACAACCACAAAACGATCTAACTGTTCATGAAAAATATGATTCATGTATTCCATAAACACACCCGGCGCATTAGAAACCCCGAATGGCATCACAGAATACTCGTAATGGCCATACCGTGTCCTAAAGGTCGTCTTTTGAATATCCTCTTCTTTCACACGAATCTGGTGATATCCCGATCTCAAATCAATCTTGCTAAAAACACGCGCACTAATCAATTGGTCCATCAAATCATCGATCCTTGGAAGCGGATACTTGTTCTTAATTGTCACCTTGTTTAATTGTCGATAATCAATGCATAACCGCATACTCCCATCCTTCTTCTTTACCAACAATACCGGAGCACCCCAAGGAGAAACACTTGGTCTTACAAATCTCTTGTCCAATAAGTCATTCAATTGCTTCTTCAATTCTACCAACTCCGATGCCGACATACGATACAGTGCCATCGAAACCGGTCTAGTACCCGGAACTAGATCAATAGAAAACTCAACTTCTCTTTTCGGCGATACATCTGTAATATCCTCCGGAAACACTTCTGGAAAATCACACACCACTGGGAACACATTGAGCTTAACTTTACTCTCCACCGACAATGATGCAAACAAACCGAACAATTGAGCTTCGTCCGCTAAAAGTTTCTTCAACTCTTTAGTGGATAGGAAACTCTCATCTTCATCATCTTCCAAAGAAGGAAACCTCACTAAATTGTGATAGCAATCTATATGAACTCGATTAAATCGCAACCAGTTCATATCCAAGATTACGTCCAATCCCTCCAACGACAAACACACTAAATCCATAATGAAGTCTTTACCATACATGGTCAAAGGACAACTTACACACACCAAAGACGTAGTTACCGACCCTGAAGCAGGAGTCTCAATAACCATCTCACCACCCCAAGAAGTCATAAACAAATTCAAATGCTTAGTGCACTCATGAGAAATGAATGAATGAGTCGCTCCCGTATCAATAATAGCAACTAAAGGTGTACTATTAATAAAACATGTACCTTTAATCAAACGGTCTGCACTAGTAGTGTCCGTTCCCGCTAATGCAAACACCTTTCCGCCCGCTTGAGCTTGTTTCGGCTTAGTACACTTAGTACTAATGTGACCCACTTCTCCATAATTATAGCACTTCACCATATTCCTTCTACAATCGGTAGCAGCATGCCCAAGGCCTCCACAGTTAGAACATTTCACCACAGTCTTCCCACACTCAAATGATTTATGACCCATTTCACCACACTTGTAACACTTAACGGAACCGGAACCTCCTCCTCCAGATCTCCTATCAAAGTTTCCCCTATGCTTGCCCTTATCAACGGGTGTCACATAAGGTCCACTTCTAGCTTGTTGCTTCCCCTTCCTCTCATTCAAACTTTTGTAATGTGTAGAACGAGCCTTGCTATCTTCCTCGAAGATTCTACAACATTCCGTCAAATCCGTAAACCTTCTTATCCTTTGATATCCCACAACTTGTTTAATCTCGGGACGCAAACCATTCTCATACTTAATACACTTTGAGAACTCAGCAGTAATTGCAGCATAGTGAGGATGGAATTGAACCAACTTCACAAACTTAGCAGTATAGTCCACCACGGACATACTACCTTGTTTAAGTTCAAGGAACTCCATCTCCTTCTTCCCTTTCACACTTTCAGGGTAATACTTCCTCAAGAACTCGGTACGAAATAAATCCCAAGTTATCTCTTCATCATCCACCTCAAGAACTTGACACATACCGACCCACTAATCGTCGGCTTCTTCCTTCCACATGTGAGACCCAAGCCTCACCTTATTCTCCTCCACACAGCCCATGACTCTGAAGATCCTTTCAATATCTTTCAACCAAATTTGAGCACCATCGGGATCAAATCTTCCTTTGAAAACCGGTGGTTGATTATTCCTGAACTCGTCATTAGCATTCACGTTCGGCGCACCTTGCACCGCCCTAGCCATTGCTTCCAAAGCAACAGCCATCGCATTGTCGTTTCTACCAGCCATATTCTGATTATTCCCAAAAATGACAACAAGGTTAAACAACAGTTCAACCATCACAACAACAAGACAGACACAACTGACTCAACATTGGCTCTGATACCACTTAATGTAACACCCCCTTTCTATACCCCCAAATAATCACATAATCATTTAGGCACACACTAAAAATTCCGTCAGAGTATAATTATAAACATAGTATAAAAGAGGTTTGTCACATTATACATGAAATTAAAACATTCAACACCTGCTCAACAATTGATATGCAACAGTGGGGTAACTTTGCAACAGAGGAACTTAGTCCTTACACCCACATCTCAATATTTAGAATAAAAGCGGAAAATCTAAACATTGAATAACATCAAACATATATACTTATATATATCATCAAGTATTATCCACCAACATAATTCATGTTTACATAAACATTCATCAACAAGATACATGTACAAATGTATCACAAAAGAATCATATACATCCTAGCTACCCGGTGCTACATATCAGAGCCGACCGACCAAAAGAATGAAGACACGCTTCACAAAAAGACCACCAGCATACATACTCTGCAATGCCTCATAGAGCATCATAAAACAGCAGAAGGGTGAGAAATATTATCATAATAACAATGCATATAATTATATATCTTAGCATAAAAATGCACATATTATACATGCTCACCACAATTCATCACAACACACTCATATACATCACAATGTATATATATTCAAAACCAAGCATATTCATCATGCATACTTTCACAATTCTTATCCTTCCACATAAACATACATATTCATGTTTATTCATCAATACACACTTATAAAGATGATAAATGCAAATCATAGAGACCGACTCACGACTCTATGCAAATGCAATGCGGTACCGACTCAATCATCTCAAGTTCACTCAGGAACTTATTGGAACCATCGCTCGTTACCAATGTAACTCCCCGTCGGGCCTACGATGTTCACCCATTGCTCACACCTCACATAGGCACACAATCTGATTGCTCACACCTCACATAGGCACATAATCGTTTGTAATCATCGCTCACACCTCACATAGGCACACGACGTTACAACGGATTCTCATTAGAATCACACAACACAAGAATGTACATCATTATGCTTCACATACAAAATGACTCAAGACATTCTTGAAATGCGTACATATTCACAATATATTCATGCATTCATCTTATACTATCACATACAATTTATATACATTCACATCAATGCACTATTATATGATTCACATCCAAACACACATTCAAAACGGTAAAAGTCGCTAAATAACACTATTCCTGACTTTCTGACATAATTAAATCGGCTAACAATTTCCAAATCATCATAATAAGGAAGTACAGCTCAATAGCTTCACAACGATACCAAGAATGTAAAAATCGGATAAGCGGATCAAAAGTTACGAAAGAAAAACGAAAACGATATTTGAAAAATCACATTTTTACACTTCTCCTGTCCATCCGCGTATGGACCAATTCCGTACGCGTATGGCCCAAAACTCGTACGCGTACAATATGCAAATCAACAGATGGCCGGGAAAAATGAAGTCTCATACGCGTATTGGCCCTGAAACGTGCCTCCCATACGCGTATTGCCCAAGTCAATACGCGTATGGCCTGCCCTAATACGCGTATGGCCAGGCGAAAATGCAGAATTTCCTGCATAATTTTCTCTGCGTTTTTCACCCAAACCACACCCAAATTCATCATCTAAATCCAGAAAAATACCAATTTGATGTACAATAACATATATCTATCATGTATCAACAACAAGGAACACGAAAACATCATTTCCAACATGATTAAATCGAGTTCTAACACTTTCTACACAAATGGGTTTATACAAAAACTCATAAAAAATCAACAACAACCACAACACAATTATACATAATGATATACATTGATAAGATAATAAGATTTCACACCCTTACCCGGATAAATCGATTCCTGGAAGTTGTTTTGAAGATTTCCAAGCTTTTCCTCTCTTTTTCTCTTTTCTCCTCTTCCTCTTTCTTTCTCTCCTTTTTCTCTCTATTTTTCTTTTCTTTTCTTTCTCTTTCTCTCCTATTTCCTCTTCTTATCTCTTTTTCTTTTCTATTTCTTATTTTCTACTCAAATTCAATTAATTCATTTTCTCACACAATTCTATTTCCACTAAATTTCTAACTTATCATTAATTGAGAAATGTCTAAAATACCCTCCATTCTAATTTCCTCGAAAACTCTCAGAAACGGTAAAATATCATAACATGTCAACATAGCATATTAACACACCAATTTCACAAATAAAATAATTTATCACTCAATTTAAATAAAAGACTCAACAAAATGGGAATAATCGAAATCGGGGCGTTACACCATAGATGTATAAAACAATAAAACATCATTACCCAAGGGTTCTTACTCAACAAATTTTTGATTACACTAGATGATTTTCGACTTTATGGAATTTAAGTAAGACAAGGATTTTTTTTACTTAAATCGCTTATTAGAAGTAAAGATTCCTTCTCTGAATCTCAGAGATTGACAGTTTTTAGAAGCTATCTGTCATCAAATTATGGTAGGATTAGAATTTAAGTGATACATCTACTATTGGTCATCAATATTTGATATTCCATTCATAGTTAATCATTTCCTCTTAAAACTGGAGATTAAATTTTCAGATAAATGTGCTTGATTCATGAATGTTGAGTTGGTTTCTCTGACAACTGATTAACATCAGTACTATCTTATTGTTTCCATAAATATGATCATCTTCTAGTTAATGACTTATTTTGTATAGTCAAGTACAACATAATTTCTTTTTAAAGATTTCTGAAGATTATTTTTTATCAGCTAAAAGAATTTATCTAGAGATCTATCAAATACTTTGTATCCACTCATACTTAAATAATTCATTGAGTGAAGAAGTTTGCAAAGTAAAGAACATAACATACTTTTTTTTTTAGTTTTTCTTGGTTAGGCTTCGGGCAAGTATTCAGATTTGTCCATGGAATTTGAATCTTGTCTTCAAGTGGATTTTAAGTCAATGAAACTTATACCAATGATTCCATTTTCTTATCCAAACTCCATATTTTTTGCATTCTTCAACCTTTGAGTTTGGTGTGTAGGCTTTTCTTCCATCACAGGTTGTAAGCAACCATTGATCAAGTATCATGGAAGATGCCATGCTCTTTTCTTCAGTGATATCTGCATCAAATACAATTTAGGATTTTGGTACCCATATATCCGTGGGTCCTGAAATGTTAGTCCTGCTAGGCGTTCTTTTACTTCAAGCCTTAGTATAATAGTAATACCTTGATTCATTCCAGAATTTGAGTTCTAGGATGAGTTTTGGCATTAACAAAACATGTTCTTAGCAGAGTCTTTGATTTCATTATCTTGGATTCATTTATTATCAAACATTTGACTTTATAATCCTTGATTTTGAAATCTCTGACAAGCATAGATTCAGATAGTGTTTGCTATCAGAAGTTAGCATAAAATAAGTTTTCAACACTGTCTAGTATTGCTAAAAACAAAGAAGAGTTGAAAGGTTTCTCAAGGAATTGTCCTTTAACACAAATTCTATGATAACTTTCAAATTCCTTAGGAGCAATGGAGTCACTTAAGATATGATCTTGAGAAGCATACTCCTTATTACCAAACAATTTTTTTCAAGAGACTTGATCTTCTCTTGAGAGATTTTTAGATCTTCTTTTAGATTATCAATCTCTAGCTTCATGATTTCAGCTTGTTTATTAAAACAACTTGAGTGATCATGAGCTCAAAAAAATATTGAAGCAAGTTAAATTTGAAGTTACATGTTTCTCTTAAATATTTGATTTATTCTTGGATTTAGATGCTTTTTCAGAAGATGTAATGGCCATCATAGCAAAATTACCCTTTTAATCTCTTTCTGAATCCTCAACTTTGTCCTCTTTATTTGGATATGCTTTGAAGAACTCTGGCATTTTCTTTTTGGGTTTTTCTCTCTGGTAGCATTTCTCCTTGTTCTTAAGATTGAGAAAATAAGTTGAAATATGATTATTTTAGAAGCTTCTGAAAGTACTATTTCCATCAACAAATTTCTCATTCCTTTTAGCCAGCTGATAAAATCTTTTGATAAGGAAGGCCAATTCCTCATCATCAGACATTCCATATGAATTTTTTTCAACAGGTTTGAGGAAACTAGATTTTTTTGACGGCTTATCTTCGTCTAATTCCTTTTATTTACTTTGAAGATTGCTAATCAAACTTTCAAGACTCGCCATACTCAAGTTCTTGACTTCCTGAATAGTTGTGACTTTTAGTCTGAATCTAGCAGGCAGACTTCTCAGAATTTTCTTGAAAAGATAAGATGAAGTGTAACTTGTTAAACTCTAAATGATTCCCTTCAAATTTAGAACACAAGGATTCAAAGATAGTCTTACCAGTAGACATATCAATGATGTTGATATTCTCAGAATGAAGTATAACATCTACCATAATGCTTCTAACTTCAAGATGATTTCTGTAAAACTTCTTCTGAGCTAGTGTGAGAGATTTTCTATCTTTGATCATCTCAACACCATCAATTTCTATGGCAATACCTTTCTCAAGGGTATTCCATAAATCTTTCATCAAAACCCTTTATCAAGATCAAAGATATATGAGTAAGCTTTTGCTTTTCCATCATTTAAATTTAGCAGAGTCACCACTGAATATGGGAGGATTAGCAAAGCAAAATCTTTTTCATATGCTACTTGATTCCTTCTTGAAAAAAACTTCAGCAGACATTTTTTTCTCTTTAGATCTTTATCTGCACCACTGTTAAGTATTATACACAAGCCATGCTTTGATGCCAACTGAAGGTGAGAAAAATACACAAGAAGGGGGAAGGGGGTGTTGAACCGCGTTCATTATTTTCGCTTTGATTCTGAACAGAGTTCAGATTCTAAACCATGTTCAGATTCTAATTATAGGTTGCAACAGAATAATAACATAAGCAAATAAATAACAGCAGAACACACAAAGATTTATCCCGGTTCCTCCCAAACTGAGAGTAGTCTAGTCCCTTTGCAGCACAAGAGATTTTCCACTATAACCAAATCATTATTACAATTGCTTATGCCCTCGAGCATAAGACTTTTCTGCTCAGACCCTCAGCCCGAGACTTCCTGCTTAAACCCCCCATGTTCAAGACTTCCTGCTTAAATCCCACAGATTCAAGACTTCCTGCTTAGATTTCACGAATCCAATACTTCCTTGCTTAAACCCTTTAGGTTTAAAACTTCTGCTCATACTCTTAAGTACAAGACTTCCCTGTTCAGATTCCATGAATCCAAGACTTCTGCTTAGACCTTTAGTCTAAGACTTTCCTGCTTAATCAACAACTGATCTAGACTTCAATGCTCAAGCACATAGCAAGAAACTTACTTAGCTCAAGCTCACAGCAAGAGACTTTGATGCTCAAACACATAGCAAGATACTTTCTTTCTAAACTACTAAACAAAATATATTTAGCAGAATAGACAACAAGGTGTACTTGATACAATCAGAGGTACATGGTAATAACCATAAAAAAGATCATAACTCTTAAGATTTCTAAGATATTCAATGTTTAAGAAATCTTAAGGCTTTGTACAACTTACAACAAATAACATAAATTCTGCATACTCGATTATGTTGCCATTGTTGATCTTGTTACTCTTCCATTCTGATAGAAGTGTGAAACACTTCTTTATTCTTGGCTCTTTTTCTTTATTTTCCTTGTTGTTGATTCCAGATTGAATTTTCAACTACTTATATAGCAATTACATTATGGTAGCCGTTGGAAGAGATAACTTATACAAGTGTCTTTGTTACTTCATAGTACAAGAGACGTTGAAGATAGATACACCAAAAGATCTTTATCCATTGTGTAACTCTTTTAACCATAGCGTCTTCCTCGTGATCTTGTACTATAGATCAGTTGAGAATGGATATCCGTAAAGCATGTCAACTCTTCTTAAGCCATGTGAACACAAACTCTAGCTGACAAACTGATTTAACATTGTAGCTTGCTTTCTGCAGTATGGATAACTTAGCTTTTTTTACTAGTTATGAATGATCACCAGAAGCTGATACATTTAATAAGTGTAAAGATAATATATTGCTCTTTTGATGCTGATACCTTCAGCTTCAGAGTCCACGCCACCCTATATTATCAGATTTCACTTAGAGAACGTTATTCAGTTCTGAACCACTAGAAGCCAATAACTCAGTTTCTCTCAAATGCGTCCTTTTACCAGATTATGAGTAGATTATTCTTAAGCTTTGGAACCTGCAAACTTAGAACACACATTATATAACACCATTGCTCTTTCAATACTTTTGTTATCATCAAAACCTTAAGGAATACTTGTTATGAACAAATCTTGTTCTAACATATGAACATCGAACTGAATGACGGCAGCGCCGTTGGCAGCAACCCCCTGGCTATTGGAGACAAATGATTGAAAATATGTCAAATATGCCAGGACTCTCGCACCAACCACCTTTTCCTCAGGTCAATACTCAAAGACTCAAAACACCTTAGGAAAATCGTCGGAGACCTCGAAGGCAGGCTAATGCGCCAGAATGTGGAATCAGGGGCGTTTCAATCAGGCGAGTAATTGATTTTCTATTCAATTGTTGTCAGCTTGAATTTTATGAAATAATAGTATAAATTAGTTTTAATTTTCTTTTATATTTCAATTTTTTAAATTAAAATTAAGAAAATAAAATAAATAAAGGAGGAGCCACTGCAGGTGGCGCATACAAACATGAGCTAATAAGAATAACGTTTATGTGTTAAATAATAGTGCATACGCCAACCACAATTACTACTCTTTTTTCCTTCGTTCTGAAACATGGTCACTTTGATATTAAATTTGAAATATTGGTTATTTTCGTATTTAATTTTTAAAAAATTGGTTATTTAAAAAAAAAAAAATTCTATTTTGAAACTAAGAAAGTGTTGATGCAAATCAATTGGTAATTTCCCCCGAATAACCCCTCTTTCCCAAACCCACAAAAGAAGGGTCCGAACCGGGTCGAGAAAAAAAACCAACGGAAACGTGATATGAATTATGAAAACGGCCAGCACCGACCGCCTTAACGGAACCACGATCTCTGACAATTCTCACTCTCCGTCAGATCTCGCTCGTTCTTCCTAATCTTCCGAAGAACGAGCACAACAGTATCTCCGAACTCCGATTCCAAAACCCTAGAATCCAACGTTCCCGTCCGATATCAGGTTCCAATCACCGGATACAGTTTCTTGCATTTTCCGAGCGTCCTTTTCAGCTGTCACAGTAAACGCGGTACTTCGTTTCTCATCCTGATCGATCTGTCTCCACATTTGGCTTCGATTTCGCAGTGTGATCGTTGTGTGGGTTTAGTTGACTTCCTTGCTTTTGAAGAAATTTGCAAGTTAGTTGTTTTAGAAGTGAGAAATGCAGCGTGCTCCAGTTACAGTCGAGGAACAGTTGTTGCATAAAGCGATTAACGAAGAGTGTCCATGGGAGAATCTACCGAAGCGGATTCAAGCTACTCTGTCTACCAAAGACGAATGGCACCGAAGGTTAGCATCGCTTCCAATTCTTTTAAGCAAATTATTTGTAATGATTGAGTTTTAGTAAGTAGTAGTTATCCAAATTAAGTTGAAGATGTTTGAGGAGTGAACACTCTGTGTTCCAATGAGTTGTAGTGGAAAATGAAGAATGATAAGGGTTTGAGTTTTAGAGCTTCCGTAGCTATTGAGATAGCATTTCTATGTTGGTCAAATATACCAGAGAGGCTTTTGTAGTGAATTGTGTATCTTTTGTAATAATTTGTTGTTGCTGTCATGTTGTGTCTTATATTACATAAACCTCTCTTTTTGTAAGAACTGTACTTGTGTATACTGTTATTTTCTGTAAGATGTTTAAATACATTGTTCAAAATGTGCAACTCATTGTTACCGGGCTCTTTTCATCGGTTATGTGCACGGTTGTTAGGTGGTATTACTGTTACACTTGGCTTTGTATGGTATATCAATGCAACTAAGGAGCTAGCTACTAAAATATGAAGCTTTTCTTGCGTAATGACATACAATAGAGTTAGTGTATTACGCACAACCCTTGAGGGAGTTTCAAACATACCAAACTGTCTCTTAGATAATTGTATACATATCAAACATATCTCTTAGATAACTGTAGGATAGAATGAATTTGCACTTGAATGAGGTAACTTTTGATTTTGAGAGGCTATAGTGTATTCTACAAGAAAATTTAAGAAACGATAACATTTGAGAGCTAATTCTCTATTAGAAATAGTATTTTAGTTTGTATAATTTAGTATATATCCACAGTGCTCTACATTATGCTTATTTCAAGGCTATTTTGTTAATGCCTTGGAAGTAAGTTTTTTAGACATATTCTTAATATGCTTTTTCTTTTTTCCGGATATGGGAATTACATGCAGGATAATCGAATGCTGTATAAAGAAGAGGCTTCAATGGAATAGCTGTTTTGCCCGGAAAGTTTGTAAAGAAAGTGAATATTATGAAGATATGATGCGTTACTTGCGGAGGAATCTTGCTGTATGTCATTTAGAGAGGGCTTTGTGAGCCTTCTTTCTGAGCATATATATCAAATACATTATTTACTGATCAGAAAACTTTGATGCTAGGACATTTTTGGGAGAAAGTTGAAGTTTTAATGCTTCACAACCAAAGTTGGAATTAAAAACTTGTCTCTGGTTCTCTTTTGCCATAGGATTAGTTTTTATAAGTAATAAATAAACTAACCATATTATTATTTTTTTCTATAACAAAGAACTCATGCAATTTCGCATCCTTAATGAATGCCATTTGTAACTGCTAGATGACCACTGTCTGGATGCTGGGCAGTGACGTTATGATTTGATTTTTGTTGCTTGGCATAGGCATTTAATGTGCTTGTTTCTTACTTGCAGCTGTTTCCTTATCATCTGGCGGAGTATGTTTGCCGTGTAATGAGGGTGTCTCCTTTCAGATATTATTGTGATATGATTTTTGAAGTAATGAGAAACGGTAAGTTTCTTGTTGCATTTCTATGTATATTCACGATACTGGATTTATTAACCAGGTTTCTCTAATGGTAACTTGCTTGTTGCATAGTATTTGTATGAATATTTTTTACTGTGAGTTCATCTGTAACTTAAATGGCTGTAACCAGAAGAGTTAGATAGCCATTTTCATTATTCTTGAATTGAAATTTGTTTATGCAATAAAAAATTACGGATCGAGAGTGAGACATATCTAATGTAAATATGTAATGCTGATTTGTGAAAACTTTCTAAAGGAAATGCCTATTGAAATTGTGGAATTTTAGATAAAAAGGGAGAGAAATTATAAGAATTTGAATGTTATTGATAATAGTTTGATACTAAACTTGATGCAAAAGACTAAACACTAATCCCTATTTAATGGGATACATAAACTCGATTTTAACTAAATAGAGAAATTAGGAAACAGATCATAACAATACAACAACAACCAAGCCTTATCCCACTAAGTGAGGTCGGCTACATGGACCAAATACCATACTTTTGTCCAGTTCGTTCATTAATCCCGAGATCTTTCTTGATAGTTTCTCTTATAGTTTTTCCCGGTCTTCCTCTACCTTTAGCGGTTTGACTACCTTCCATTTGATATACTCTCCTTACTATAAAATCCACTTGATTTTTCCCTACATGCCCAAACCATAACAGTAAGTAATCGGAATTTAAAAACTAATCTTAAAAGATGATCTAATATACTCTAAAATAATATAAAAGATATAATAAGATATCTTCTAATATTCTAACCATATCTATTAATGAGGTAGGCACTTATAACAACAGTACAGCAAACATTCTTTTTATCCTAGAGTAAATTGGGATTTGGGCGGGAACGTTTGTGCTACAGGTTGAAATTTAATTAGTTGCTGCAGTATTGAGTACATATGGCGCAGTAGAAAGCTAAATCACGTGTGTTGAAAGTTGGGTATGAAGAAGTGATTAGATGCTTGAGAGTTAAGAGTATACTACAATATCTATTGAACCTGATGTGGATCCACTTGAAATATAGAGAATGAATTCATCTGAGTTGCTCGAGAGGCTAAACCCTCAGCCTTGTGTAGTTACAATTCAGATCTCCAAATTATAGGGATAAGAATAAGAGTTAATATAAGAAAGATGTAAACATAATATCTACATGATATGAATAAAGTAAATCAGGATCAAATTAGCGTGCTTGAAAATTGATGGCGGGACAGAGTCAAGTGATCCGTGGGACAAGGTGAGATTGGGTCTTGATAGAGGAGGAGACGATGAATCAAATGGGGGCAATGGTGACCTGAAATGTTGGGGGAGACACACCCTCAAGTGTTGGTAAGCTAACAAAAATGCTATGATTGATGCCTCCGTAACGGTTAATCTAGACATGTTGTAGCTGATGGAAGTGGCATGAGCTGTGAGGTGTAACACACATTGAAAAGAGAGATGACAGAGGAGGGACATATGTGGTGGAGATAGGGAGAAGGTGCCAGATGGAGAATGTGACCAGATAGATGATGACTAGAGGGAATGGAATAATCCTGGAAACATTGTTACTCCATACTTCAGAGTCAAGTGCAGTTGGGTTATTGAGGATGGTACCCCTTGAAACTATAAGTTTTTTAGATGGAGAAGGACGGAATTAAGACATATGGACTGAATGATTTGAAATTGATATTGATTTGATGTTGTTAGAAGCATTTTTATAAAATATGGATAAGGTACTGATCATTAAATTAAAAAAACAATGAGATATAATAAAATGTGGAAACCAATCGTATGAGATCATCTAAGATGCTCATAATTCTTTATGATGCAGTAATAATACTACCTATGACCCTACATGTAACACTCATTTGATAAATTAATACAAATTAATAATTATGTTAATTTGTGCTGTAACCTTAAATTTGTCAACAATTTGTACTACGTTTCCATAATTACGTTATGGTTATTGGTGGGGGTGACTAATCAGGTCCTTTCGGCCCACTGTTCCATCAGCCTGCTATAAACAGGTCAGGTTGACTTAGCAAGGTGGGTGGAAAATCCCACTTCGCCACATGTTGGCAGATTAACCCGTGAAAAAAAAATACAATAAAACATATGGAAGGCATTGAGTTTTAGGATGGCTGTTCTGCAAAGAATAGTCTAAAAATTAGGTAAAATATAAAAAATGCCTATAATTAATAGATTAGTGAAAAAGAACCCTTTTTCAATGGGTTATGTGGTGGGTCAAGACAGGTTGACAATCCCAACCTGCTCTACCAAAAGACGGGGTAAACAGATAAACTCAATGTGTCCAACCCATTTTGCAACTACTCATTATCTCACTCTCCATGTAATTAATTATCCACATAATTAATTTGTATTGAGATTTGTCACTCCACCTCTTTTGCAAATCCTCACACGAGATGATGAAGTAATTAAGTGTATCTTGGTTAAAAAAAATTACTTCGAAAGAGAGTTTGGAGAAGGTTATTAAAGGGACACATAAATTTTACAAAATAGAAGGGTCTTATATATAGGGACGAAAGTAGTATTTGGCCTTATGTTTTTACATATTTCAACAGCTTATACCATTGAGTCTGATGCTAGTTTACACATAATGGAGGTGTAGATGATGATAATTTTATTTGAATTTATTTAACTATTGATTGTTGTATTTACATCACCTCAATTTCTTAGTCTATTGGAATTTATAATTATTAAGGAATTTGATCTTTTACTTTTACTGGCTTCCTTGTGTAATAAATGTCTAACCACTTCCTGCATGTTTTTATAATTTGCAGAGCAACCTTATGACAGCATCCCAAATTTTAGTGCAGCAGATGCTTTAAGACTTGCAGGAATTGGGAGAAATGAATTTATTGATATAATGAACAAGTGCAGATCTAAGGTACTGGTTAAATTGACTGTATGGCTTACCTAAAATATTTTTAGCTTGAATTTCCTATATAATTAATTATAAGATAATTTGCATGTCTTTGTTTCATTCCTTGTTGAAATCATAGTACTAATAATACCTTCTAAGGTTTATTTTTTCTTGGCAGCAAGAATTTGCTTCTAGATATATTAAACCAAATTCATTTATCGACCATCTAATTAATTGACACTTCTGAGATTGACTTTGTTATGATCTACAAAAGCTGTCATTAAGGTTTGTAGGCTAAGCAACAGACATTTTTGAAATCAAATTTCTAAGACATTACTTAGGAAGGTTCATTTGTATGTAATTTTTCATCGGTATTTGATGTGGAATAGGAAACCTGGATAATTAGGGAAGTAATAAAGGGAAAAGCTGAACTTTTTAAAGAGAAGACATTTTGTAGTGAAGAGAGAAAGATTGGTTCCCTTGTTACTACCATCACATGTCTTTGACCAGGCTTTCATTCCTGACAAATTTGAATTTAATTTCCTTGACTTGACCTGAATTAGTCATGTCTGAAACTGGATAATGATTTCTTGAACATCATTGAATATCTTTAGCATCATAAAGTTAGATTCTTATTACATATAAAATTCTTCTGCCTTAAGATTTAGTTTATATGTAATGCCTAGGATATGTTTGTATTTGTCCACGTATATAATGTAAATCTGCTGAGTGACTCGCAAACAATTAAAGCACAGGCAGTTTTTGTGTCATTTTAAATTGATTTCATGTCTTTTTTCTCTGACCTTTCATGTCTTATTTTTGAATATTCAGAAAATCATGTGGAAACTGAACAAATCAATTGCAAAAGAACTCTTGCCTACACAACCTGTAGATTTTCCTATTGAATCTTGGTGGGGAGTTTGTCTGGTGAACTTTACTTTGGAAGAATTTAAGGTGAGGCTTGAATCACCCTTACTAAATGGAGGCGGGTTCACTTACAATAATGTTGTTCACTGTGTTAATTTGTTAATGCGAGTTAATTATGATATTCCCTTAGCGAATTGTTTTTGTTAATCTTTTTTGCCTTGTCCTTTTCCTTTATAGAAACTCTCTGAAGAGGAAGTTGCCACTATAGACAAAATATGTAAGGAGGAAGCAAATTCATTTATCCTGTTTGATCCTGAAGTTATAAAGGGTCTCTATAGACGTGGATTGATCTATTTTGATGTTCCAGTGTATCCCGAAGATCGGTTCAAAGGTGTGTTTTCTGTTAATGTTTAATTCTGTATTTTGACTTTCTAGGTTTTACTTTCCTAAAATCATTTTCCTAGGAATGATACCTAAGCCACTAAGTTGTCCCTAATGCATTATAATCTGAAGGCATGCCTTGGGGGAAATATATTCCAGCAAATCAGAGTTGTTGATCAATTCATTTTTGTCTGTTCAAACTTTTGAGGTACCTGTACTTTCACCGACCCAACTGACCATATTGGTTCCCCTAAAATTAAAACTAAACTGTTTTGTTTATGGTTTCACAACTGAACTAAACCAAACATTATCGGGTGTTGGTTTTTAGTTAATTAGTTTCAATACAGTTAATTTGTTCAGATTTCAGATGATAAAGGTACAATATAAGCAAAAAAACACAAAATTGATCAGTACTTAAAATCATGTGGGAAATGATAAACTAGGAACAGTCAACAGAAAGTAAAATAGGTGATTCACCACCCCTTAGTCGTTATAATAGAAGGGTGCTGTATGTTTCATGATTTTTGGTATTTCTTTCCAACTATATTATATGTTCAACATTTTAATTAAATCTGTATGTTTAAATGATTGAAGTGATTTTTTATTTTTATTTTTTATTTTTTATTTTTTAAATATTTATTGTGTTTCAGTTTCAAGGCTTGAAGGTTTTGTATCCAACAGGGAGCAGTCTTATGAAGATCCTATTGAAGAGTAGTGCATTTTGCTCAGCTTATTTTCATACATTTATTCCAAATATTGTTGCTAAAAAATTTCTGGAAGTAACATGGTTTCTTTTTCTTCCAGGTTATTGTATGCAGTTTTTGTTGTTTCAAATGAAAATGCATCTGTTGCGGAATTGGCAACAACCCTACAGGCTGACCTGTCACAACTGCAGGCTGCTGCATCATTTGTATGTCGATTGGGATGGGCAACAAAAGTCATTGATCCATCATCTATTCTTCAAGATACAAGTATACCTGGGTCTCCAAGAAGTGCAGTTAGTGATGAAGATGTTTCTCTTGCTAGTCATGGTTTTGACAATATCCATATTGATAATGATATTCAAGCGGATGCTTCGGGTTCAAGCAACCATGGTCCTCGTTCGGCCTATATGCGTGTTGCCTTCATAGTTGATGCCAATATAACATCCTATCTTATGATGGGTTCTGTTTCACCAGGTTTATACTTTACTCTATACATGATCCCACTTCTTGCCTCTTAAATCCATTTGCTAAAATTTCATTGTTGAAAAGTCTGTTATGCTGACATAAAAGGTCATATTGATTGTTTGGATGAACGAGCTGTTTTTTTTAGTTATCTTTGATGTATATGCTTGTAATTACTAACCAGCATCTGTAGGTAATCTTGGCATTCTTGTTTTATAACGCCTTTTTAATCTGTTGCAACTCCTTTTGAATTCCATCTCTATCTATATTTTTCAGACTGTTACCATTAGCATTCTTTAGGTGATTTTTTATTTTTTTTTCTACATTCTCCTCTCCCCCTCTTTTCTTAGTCTTGAAATTTTTCGATGCAATTGTTCAGTAATGAATGTTCTTTAAGCTTCCAACATTTCTTAGCTAAACTGCAATGCCTAATCTTTTGATGCAATTGTTCAGCAATGAATGTGTTGGTTTATTACAATACCTAAATTATTTTTCCGAGCCTTGTTTTTGCAAGACTAAAACAATCTGACAATGATGCACTGAGTTTTTTTTTTTGAAATTCTGAAATTATTTAGAAGAGAATAGTAAATAAGCCGGATGAGCCTTGATATTACAGTCTGGCAGCATCTGAAATAGTTTTATTACAGTATTGAGACAGCTTGACAAAATCTTTAGGATTTTGCTCGGGTTTGCTTTTTGATTTTGTTTGAAAATAAAATGTAGCAGATAGTAAGAGGGAGTGTGCAACATAATGGGGACCTCCAAACATGAGGCTTGGGAGATCAAAGGACATTATATGAGAAAATGTACAAAAAATATAACAAAGCTGCTCATTCGCTAATACATGTCCAAATGGAGACTTGGTTGAAGCAATCATCAGCTGAATACACATTGTTGAAGCAATCATCAGCTGAATACACATTGTTGAAGCAATCATCAGCTGAATACACCTTGTTGAAGCAATCATCAGCTGAATACACATTGTTGAAATAATCATCAGCTGAATACATCTTGAAATAGTCATCAGCTGAACACCAGAATATCTGTAAAACTCTATCTCAAGTTGAGAGCAAAAAGAGACACTCCTAAATTTTAATCCAAAAAATGTACCAAATGATTGTGTGAAACGCCCTTGGCAACAAGGTTCTTACCTCCTTTTTGCCAAAGCTTTGAAACCTGAGCATTCATGTTTGAGACTATGCACAAGGTCCAAATTCTAAGATCAATTAATAAATATTAAGTTCAATCATGAATTTAAGTTTATGGGATTAGAACTTTTTTTTATCAATTAATAAATCCGCATGTGTTTTAGTTCTATGCCAAAGCAGTATAGTTGTTCTTTTTGTCTATTCATTTATGTGTTAGTTTGCTTATATCATTGATTTGTTTGATTCTATTTGTCTATAATCTGAAGTAAACCATTCTTCTGGCTGAACTTTGTCAGGTCTGAAATCTCATGCTGTTACGCTCTATGAAGCGGGTAAATTAGGTCATGCCAGCATTTCTGATCTTTGCAAGGATCTTAGCACTCTGGAAGGTGCAAAATTTGAGGGAGAACTGCAGGAATTTGCCAATCACGCATTCAGCCTGCGTTGTGTATTAGAATGTCTACAATCAGGCGGAGTTGCTTCTGATGTGAAAGTCGAGGAAGGACATGATAAAATGAATATGGCTACTCCAAGCAACGATGGACCAAGCTCTCTAACAGCTGAAATATCTTTGTCTGAAAAACTAGGAGACTCTGGGGTTACAGAAACTGAAATAAATAATGATGATTTATTGAGTTTAGATTTGGAGAAGTCTGCCGAGGCTTCTGTTTCCTATGAAGTCATTCCTAGTGATGGAACCAGTTCTATTACATTGGAACGTGATGCCAATGACATACTGGATTCCAGTAATAATGAAAATCTCCAAAACAATGAGAAACTAATGGTTGAAGGGTCAGATGTTGGAACAGAAATGCTAAAGAGGAAAAAAAAATATCGTGTAGATATTCTCCGCTGTGAAAGCTTGGCTTCTCTTTCACCAGCAACCCTTGATCGTTTGTTTCTTCGTGACTATGATATAGTTGTGTCCATATTGCCTCTTCCTCATTCATCAGTTCTTCCTGGACCTGGAGGTCCTGTTCATTTTGGTCCTCCCTCGTATTCTTCTATGAGTCCTTGGATGAAATTGGTATTATATTCAACTGTAGAAAGTGGGCCTCTGTCAGTTATTCTCATGAAAGGACAGTGTCTGCGCTTGCTTCCTGCTCCATTGGCTGGCTGTGAGAAAGCTCTCATATGGTCTTGGGATGGTTCCACAGTAGGAGGGTTAGGAGGGAAGCTTGAAGGAAATTTAGTGAAGGGAAGTATACTTTTGCATTGTTTAAATTCACTTCTTAAGCATTCGGCTGTGCTGGTGCTGCCTCTCAGTAAGTTTGATCTTGATAAATCTGGAAAATTGATTACTATGGATATCCCTTTGCCCTTAAAGAATGCCGATGGCTCAATTGCTCCTGTTGAAAAAGAGTTAGGAATATCCGAAGAGGAAAGTTCAAAGCTGAAGTCTCTATTGAGCGATTTGGCAGACAGGATGGAACTGTGGACAGTTGGATACATCCGCTTACTTAGATTATTTAATGATAGAGAGCCTGAGCAGTTTTCACCTGAAGAAAAGTATGATTGGGTTCCGTTGAGTGTTGAGTTTGGGATGCCATTATTTAGCCCAACGTTGTGTAATGATATATGTAGAAGGGTGGTGTCATCTGAATTGCTTCAATCTGGATCATTTGGTGAACACCATCATGCAGTGCAAAGCTTAAGGAGAAAATTACACGACATTTCTTCAGAGTACCAAGCAACAGGGCCTGCTGCTAAGGTACTTTATCAGAAGGAACAAGTTAAGGAATCCTCACGACAGCTTATGAACTATGCTAGTGGAAGATGGAATCCACTTGTGGACCCTTCGTCTCCCATTTCAGGGGCATCAAGTGAGCATCAAAGGTTAAAACTTGCAAATCGACAACGATGCAGAACTGAAGTTTTAAGCTTTGATGGCAGTATTCTTAGGTTTGTATACTTCCAAACCCTCAATTCTTGAAGATTGCTGAATTTTCTTATCAGATAAATAAGTGAATTCCTTTAGCATGTCTCACAAACATGAATTAGGGGTTTCATCATAAATAATTGCCCATCTTCTTTTATAATCTAATCTAGTGATGATTTTCTTATACATTCTAAATTTATAGAAGTATATAATTTGCGATTGCACGGTGCTTTATTGAAGAGAATGTTTGAATATCTTATGTGTTTATATTTATGGTAGTCCTCATTTCCTATTCACTTGATGTTAGGATCCTAACTTTGAGCAAAAAAAAAAAAAAAGAGACTAGAATAATGGTGTAAAACGGTCTCAAGTGAATAAAGATAAAGATTTCAAAACATGAAGTATTTCTTATTTCTGTACTGAGATTGAAATAAAAGATACAAAAGGTTTATGATGAAGAAGATAGCCTTGCACACAAAGATTGGAGTGATCCCTCATGGTTCATATTCAAACCTCCAAAGCTGGTTTTTCCTAGGTTACTAAGAGCACTACAATCGACATTAAGAACCGTAGTCTTAGTGTCTCCATGTTACCAGGAGATCTCCTTAGAAGGTCAAAGGACATGAGTTGAAGTCATAACATCAAAGGCATTATAATGGACACCGATTCATTGTAATGAATCACAGCCTAAACATAGTGTAGTCATCTATTTTTTGTCAAACTTTGTATAGCAACCCTAAGTTACTTTCTTTTCTCACTCTGATTTATGACTGAAAATCTAGAATCATTATGGGGTTTATATATGATGCATCTGCTTATATTTTTGCTAGGTCATTTGTTTTTTTCTCAAAAATGTCATTTGTGTTATACGATTCGAAAAATTGGTTTTCGAATTCAGGATTCGAAAGTGGATTTGATAACTGTGGATCCACTATCCAACTGTGTGGGATGCATTTCTGGTGTTTCATGTTCCTGTGAGATTGATTCCTCCGCCACCAGTATTATTAACAGCATTTATAACTGTTTTACATCCTTATTTTTAATTGGAGGTGGTTGTAGTGATCAAGAGTTATATTGACAATATTTTTTTTATACAACCTCAACATTATAGTAAGAAACCTAGTATGGATCCTTTCCATCCGTCCGATATTTATAGTTATGGTTTGTAATTATTCCAATTCTCAGAAACTATGTACTTTGGTGCATGCAGATCTTATGCCTTAGCTCCTGTTTACGAAGCTGCCACAAGGCCCATTGAAGAAGGCACTCAAGCCAACACGATAAAAGCTGAACCAGATGATAATGATAGCAAAGAAGTAATTCTTCCCGGAGTAAATCTTCTTTTTGATGGTTCTGAGTTGCACCCGTTTGACATAGCTGCCTGCCTCCAGGCACGTCAGCCTATTTCCTTAATAGCAGAAGCAGCAGCTGCCTCGGCATCTTTAGCAATCAAATAGTTCTGCAGTTGCTATAGACTACAGTATTGCGATATCTATACATGCATGGCAATGGTAGGGATTGCTAGGGCTAGTTTGTTTTCATCTTCAAGCTTGTTGGTCAAACTTGGCCCACAAAGTTGGGCTCAGATTGAAGGTTAGTTTCATTTTTTGCTTGCATATATTTTACATGTTATCTCACCATTTTAATGATTGTAAAATGCATTCAATGTTCAACCTTCCAAGTATGCCACAGATTTATCACTGTTGTTCTTGAGGCTTATTGGCCCTGGTTTTCTATTTGAAACAAGGATGAATGAAATGATGCCCTAATGGATATATGCCAAACCTGCCGCCTGAAATATTTTTCTTTTATCTACGCAGTTTATATCCATTCTTGTGTAATCTCCTGCTATAAAATACAATACAATCTTTGTAAATCAGGTTTCATCTATTTTGTGAAAAGAGGAAATATGTAATCTTCCTTCAACAGTTCTAGAGATAGGGTTTTTTGTTCCTGTGACATACTTGCGGAATGCATATTAAGCAATCCTTAATTCATAGTTAAGGGAGAATATGACCATTTGGTTTATCATTATTGCGTTCCATGTTTAAAATGTTAATTTCTTGTCTTTAATTTGAGTTGCATCTTCTTTTATTGTTTATGCTTTTTTATTCACATGTTAATTTAAAATAATAAATATTAAGCGTGGCATAAGCTATCAATTGTGGCACACGTCCCATCCTTGCAAAAGAAAAAATAAATCTTACTATGCATTTTCACTCCAACAATAATGTAATCAAGTGCTTCTAGACAATTCTGCTCTTCATATTTTATGAGGTATAGCAAAATGGTTGAATTTAATATAATAGATTTGGATGGTAATAAATGAATTGAAACAATTTAAGACGCAAAATGCAGGATCAGTGAGTTTTCGCAATTTCACAACTTCAAATCATTAAGATCTTCTGCTTGATTCATTAGCTTAAGAGCATTTTTAATGTTGCAATTTACTTTTGGGTTCTTTGTGAGATCTATTAAGACACATTATTTTCAAGCAATTTATTTAATTTTCACTCCAATGGTACAATTCTAAAGAACTCACATTAGGTTTCATCACTTTACTTAATATATTAATATGTTATTCATATTAAATTTTATTTTATTTTAAATAATAATTTAAGTTATTTAAATTTTAATTAATATATAAATAAATAAAATTAAAATTAAACATAAAATTGTGAGAAAGAAATAAACTTATGAAATTAACTTAATAAATAAATCTAATAAATCTATAAAATTTATAAAATTGTGAGAAAAAAATAAACTTATAAAATTTAATGTGAAATAAAATAAATAAATAAATTTAATTGAACTTAAATTCTATAGTAACATTATTATTATTAAATTGTTAAAATAAGATTTCTTAATGCACCACCCAAGTTTCTTAGGCACTATGTGAAATTAATTTTTTGTTCTCTGATTCCGGATGTGCACATCCGGACGGACCAAATTTTTGAAAAACGTTGATATCCGGAAACAATTCTGATGTGCACTTTCAGAAGGATTTCTTATTAATTCGCGCCCGACCTTCTTCCTCCCCCTCATTTTTCAATTTTTCATTTTCCAAACTCTCAAACTCTCAAATTTTCAATCCCACAAATCTCAAAATTTTCCACTCGAATTCGGCGCAGAGCAACTTCTACAACGATCAAGACACTCCAAATCCTCCGTATCTCATTTTAATCGGTAAGTTTTCAAAATTTAGAGTTTCGGAGTTATTTTCGAGTAATCGATTTAGAGTAGACATTTAGGTGTAGAAATTATTAGGCTGTATAAATAACATAGGTTAGAGACAATGTAGGTATTTTTTACTACTTCAAACGGATGATCAGGGCATTAAAATGCGCTTTTGCATGTTACAGTGGTCATGACTGCCATTTTTAAACTTCAAAAAACGTACCGGATGTGCAGATCCAGAAATATTTTAACGTTTAGTATTCTGAGTGTTTCCGGATGTGCACATCCGGAAATACCTAACGTTAAAAATTCTGTCCTTCCGGATGTGCACATCCGGAAGACTATTTTTTTTTATTTTGTTTGTTTGTTTGTTTTTGTTTAATTATTTAAAAAAAATCTAATTTATTTATTATGCTTTGCAGATTAGATGGCTGACAGAGACGATCGTATCATACATGGACGGACAACTCAACACGCGTCTGTCCGACGTGAGCGGACGCAGTCTACAGCCGAGGCTTCCGACGCAGAGGGAGTTGGGGTATCCCCTACAGCTGAGGGACATCCTACACCACAACCTTCCACATCACAGGTTCAAGCCACTTCCACATCACAGGTTCAGGCGACTCCCCCGTCAGCCGCCGATTCTACATCTCGGAGACGTCGGGCTTCTACTACTGGTGCATCAGGGTCTCAGCCCACACGCATACGTCGTCGGGAGACTCCAGCTCCATCAGCTGCTCCTATTCCTGTTCCTGTTTCTGAGGGTGATCACCCAACACATGAGGGTGGTGACGGCGATGACGATTTCGATGAGCTGGGCGGTTACCCCGGGGGACCGTCTGATATGTCCCTACTCGTGGGGTACTCTGAGCATACTGCCAGATATGTCTGGCTAGGACAAGTAACCTTTCTCGGTTTATTTATAGAATTGTTTACGTTGATAATATTTTCATTTGTAACATTGTTTAATTTGGAAATTTTCAGGCGAAGGATTCCCAGAAGTTCTATAACCATAGGGGCAAGGTTATAGACATGCTTGAGCTACTGCCAGAGGATGAATGGTTCACGTCTGCAGTTGCTGAATCTGGTCTTGGAGGCCTGTCTAGGATTGGGTATTCCCAGATCCAGTACGGTATGCTGATGGCCTTTGTTGAGAGATGGCACCCTGAGACATCCTCATTCCATCTACCATACGGCGAGATCACGATCACACTCGACGACATCTCGTGCCTTTTACATCTACCGATCACGGGTACCCTTCTCCGTCACAGTAGGTTGTTGAAGGCGGACGCGATTGAGATGCTGGTTACATACCTTGGGGCTAGCGCAGATGATGCACTTGAGGAGGTGACCCAGTTGAGGGGCGTACACGTCCGGTTCAACTTTCTGATACACAGATTTAGTGAGGCGTTTGTAGAGGCAGGACAGGCATCAGGAGATCCAGCTGAGGTGGAGATCCACAGGCAGCGCGCCCTGAGATGCTACTACCTCTTTTTGCTCGGCACGCAGGTGTTTGTGGACACCAACGCCTATTATATTGATGTCGTCTACCCAGGTACCTTCTGGATCATACAGAGATCCATGGGTACAACTGGGGGGCGGCTGCGCTGGCATTCACCTACTCTAGGCTCTCTAATGGTTGCCGCTGGGCAGCCAAGACTGTGGCAGGCAGCTGTACGCTATACGTGGTAACAATCTAATATTCTAAGTGATTTTTTCATTTCTTTCTATATTCATTATAATGTTTGACACCCATGTAATATTTTTCATTTCAGGCGTGGATTTTATAGCACTTTCCCAACATTACTGGTTGGGGGAGTGTCGAGGGGTACACTGAGAATATGCCATGTGCTGTTGCATTTGTCCTGCTCAGAGGGAACCAGGTGTCGGACCCCTTCAAAGTGTATCTTGATCGGATGGCTGCTGAGGACGTTTTGTATAACCCCTATGCCGATCACCGTGTGACGCGCCCGTTCGATGAGGTTTGTTTGTTCTCAGGATGGTTGACATGCAGTTTGACCGTTACTGCCCGATACCTGCCGGAGCGCGTCTTGCGTCAGTTCGGTTATACGCAGACGATCCCCAGGATGCCTCACGAGTCTGCTCCTCTAGGCTTGACCCGCAGGCAGATAGATGAGCTATATGTTGACTACCAGTCCCACTTGGTACCGGAGGAGGCTCGGGCGACCAGAGCGGACAGAGGCTGGAGCGTTGCTGCCGGATACATCGTGTGGTTCTACACCGTCTCACACCCATGCATGGTGTCCATTGCTGAGGGATCGCCACCCAGACCTGCTTATCAGGAGATATTAGAGGAGCGACAGTCTCAGCTGGACCATACTCAGGATGTCCTACCACGCTGTCGTCAGATAGAGCAGATAGCGCAGCAGGCCATTGAGACCGGTCACCTCCCTGAGGGCTCTGGTGTCAGACTTGCCGTGGACAGGATTATTGCGATTGCTCGGGGGGCACTTCAGTATCGCAGACATCGATCCAGGATGGCAGGTAGGGGCAGAGAAGCAGGGGATCCAGGAGAGATCCTTCGCCATACGCAGTAGTTTTTGGTTTGATGTATTCTATTTATATTAGATGTATGCACTGTATTTTGACAGAGTTTTATTATATATATAGATGTTGTCAAATGTATATTAAGTTGCGACGATATATTAATATATGCGACCAAGCAACAAAACTGATTTTAAAAAAATAAATAAAGTTCTAATGTTTTTCGGATCTGCACATCAGGAATGTTTTCGGATGTGCACTTCCGGAACGCATCAACGTTTTTGAAAAAATTGGTGCATCCGGATGTGCACATCCGGAATCAGGGGGCAAAACCGGAAATTCAGGTGGTGCCTAAAATACAAGGGTGGTGTGATAAGAAATGCTCTAAAATAAAATTAACTTAATAAATAAATCATAAGCAAATAATCTATTAAAGAAAAAAATTGAAAAGAAAAAAAAAGTAGTATAATAGTGTTAGTTTTAATATTAATTTATTAATTATATTAAGCTGGAGACCATTGCTTCAAAGTGCAACGGTTGACCACTGTGGCCAACTCCACTGGTTTAAAAAAAGAAAATAACGTTTGCCAGCTTAGAAAAATCAATGAAGAACTCCCATTGGAGTTACTCTAAGTAGAACTTTAAAAGAATTTTTGAATAGTATGATTGATGAGACTTGCGATATTTTTTAGATCACGTGTCATCATCAGAAGCTTTTACTTGATAGTTGAAATCAACTTCTCCTATCATAGAGAACTCTCAATCATCCCAAAAATCATTTGACTTAAGGAATTGTTATCTTCAAAGTTGTTTCATCCGTTGTCATTATCAAAACCAATCTATGGTCATACCTAAGAACATATTGATCCACAAGAGGATCCTCTTAATGCACTATCAATGTTGTATTTAATTCAATATTTTGACAAATCAATCTAGTTAACCTGAGTGAATTTAGGAGCAGTTGGAACATAATAAGTAACACAAAAAAATAATGTAAGTAAATGTTTGGATATTAAATCCTTGACCAACATGTTGGTTAGAGTAACATTAATAACATAAGCATTTTTGAAAGAAAGTTCACTAGAGGGAGAGTGATTTCAAACTAGTTTTTCTTTAATATAAGTGAGAGGAATAACACATTCACTTGATTTTATTGATCTTTAGAGATTAACCAATCCTTAAAAAGAGCAGGAACCCTTGTGAATGAAATTAAAAACTTTGGCAGACAAGATAGCTCATACATAAAAATTCAAATCATCAACAATCACTTTATCATTCTAGTTTTCATTTCAAAAAGATAGAGAACACTTGCATGATAGATTTACAAGTTAAGTTTTACCATCAAGGAAAATAGGCGTCCTTTTCAAGAAGATAACTTAGCTTTTGTTTAAGGTGATATGTGTTAGAAGATGAATGCGCTTTGGTTTACCTTTAAAAATAGGGACCCAACATAATTAAAAGGGAGACTACCAGTTGTGAAATCAATAATGGTGGTAATACTATGCATCCTGAAGGATGGAATAACACCAACAAACAACTTGCATTTTTTAAGGCTGATTTAAGATTTCCTTTGCAAAAAAACCATAAAATCATTTTCAAAAAGAACATAGCTAAAAATGAAAATGCCTCTAGGACCTCTCGTAGTTAATCTTACCATTGACTACAATATTGGAGAGACACTACTAAGCATTTCTTTTGAAATGCAAACTAAAAAATTCCACAAATGTATCGTTAAATGATGAGAGAACGCTTAAACATTATAGATTTTAATTTAATTGTTGTTGTTACCATAAAAATTCACTAGAAAAATTTTCAATTTTGTCAACAAGAAGATTGATATAGTTCTTTGAATAAAAAAAATGAGGGTTGATAATCTATTTGGACTGAGCACTCTAGTAATTTATCTTGAAATGGGTCACACGATGCCCCAAAGACTCTAATACCAAGGCAAGTATTCTCTAGCCCTACTTGTCTTAAGACATCCGCAAGACTTGCGGTATCAACATACTCCATCAGGTCACAATTATAAGATAAAATAATTATTTTCACACGTATTAAGAAAATTAGTTAAGTGTAATTAATTTTCTTGATTTCATGTACAATTAAAGTAAAATTTATGATAATATCCTTAGTTTATTTGATGAATCAACTTTCAACACTAAATGCTTTTGAATTAAATTAAGGGTATAATAGTAATACAAGTATTAATTAGTCTAAAATTTAATAACTTTTACTTATAATAGTGACCAAAATTTAAGGTGTGTTTTTTGCTTATAATAGTGACCGGAATGAGTATCTTTTTTTATACTCAACTCAGATTACCTGATAATTCTCCTGATTTTAATACTCCCACTCGGGTTATAAACGCTATTACAAATTTAACAAAAAAATTTATGGTTATGTGGTTTCAATTTCTTAAATACACCTGTAATATTTTAGTAATATTTTAATTTTTTCATTTAGACTTAATTATCGTTCTTATTTTAATAGCTAATATCCTTCGATTAGATTGTGTAACTAGAACTTGACAAATAATCACCATTCTAACAAACTTTCTGATTGATATAAGAATGATGTAGTAAGTTTTTTCTTTTTTTCTTTTTTATTTTATTTTATTTTATTTTTTTATAAAATTTTTATTGTTATCTCAATTTGTTTGTTCTATCTTGAGAAAAAAACTACAAAAATATGAATAACGGCAGTTAAAAAAGCAATTGGCCTTACTAAGTAGGATAAATCTCAGGCGGTTATTCAATCTAAAAGTCAGTTAATCCTCAATGCCTAAAAATAACAGAATGAGAGTTGTCAAAACGACAAACCTTATGTAGGCTCTTATTTCAAATTCTGTCACGAGAAAAAAATGTGATTGCTCTAGTCCTATAGGACTTATTGTATATATCTATACTAGAGTAGAGACATCTTTAGTTATTAGTCGATACACTGAAACAATACGTCTGATATTTGAGCTAAAAACGTTAGACAGTTAATCTAAAATTGTAAAAGTGTCTCTAGTTTAATTGAGAAAAGTCTTTTAAAAGGTAGTTTCACTTATAGGATATTGAACGCATGAATCACACTACAAAAGTAAGTAGTTCATTGGTTACGGACAAGATCATATGCTTTGAAAGAAGATATGATCATTTTTATCTATTTTATTTATGCAAGAACATGAATTATCATAACAAAATGAAAAATGAGAGTTTTACATACGCGAGTCATAAGAGGAAATCGTAGCCTTGAATATATCTTTTATAAAAATTAACTCAATCAAAATCATTTCAAATAAAATTATAAACATTTTAGCTAATTATGAAATACACAAACTCTGTAATCCAATCAGTCTCTAGCGGAACAATACTCTTTTACTATTCTAATAGAACCTTACGCTTGTGGCCTATCAAAAACCCATTTGAAACAATTATTGTTGTATTTAGCGCTTCTCGGTATAGAGAGGGTTGTGCTACTTGATAAATTTCATCATTATCTTCCTTACAGTTTGCCTACTCTTTGATGAGGAGAGTCTCATACGGCTGATGAGAACCTTCCTCGATAATCATCAAAATGGGCAAGTTTTCCATTCCCTGCCCTATACTCCTTAGATCTTCTCTTGTCCGAGTGAGAGAATATCAACAAAATTCATTTTCTAATCACATCCTTAATAACATCCTTCATATCCATATATTTGTTGGCATTATGGCCATTGCGTTGGTGAAAATGACTCTACACAGATTTATCCACTACTAGACATTTCTAAATAGGCTTTGATGATTCAATATACTCTTATTTAAATTTTGAATTGATGAATTTAGATAGAATGCGCTTATTCATGGCGTTCAAGTGATGTAGTCTCTATACTTCGATGAAGGTGCTAATTTTCCTTCTCGGTTATCACAGGTTTTTTCCCGACTTCTCTTTTTTCTTGGCCCCTTGCTAGGCGTCCTCGTTACATATTCTACTTGTTTCTCCCTACTTGAATCTTCCTCCTTATATTGCCCCGTTTGTTGCTAATTTCTCTTCATACTATACATTTTTTCCAACCATGGATAACAGACTATTGAAGGTTTTAGGGGCTTTGATGCCAATTTTTTCAAAAAACATGGATCTCGATTGGAGCCCGATACTGAGCATGCATTTTTCATTCCATCTTTCTCTTGCCTAATAGGACCTAAGTTTTCCATAAAATTGGGTTGCCTTTGAGATTTTGTGAAATGTGAAGAAGAAAGTCTATGGAATTCGCTCCATGAGTTGATAGACTCATTCCTCGGTCCTCTACACCAGGCCATGACTCCCGCCTTTAAGGTTGATTGTCCTGTCATAAGTGTCCATCCCCAATTTTTTTGGGAGTTCTCACCGGATAGGGTACTCATTGATCCTCATGATGAAGGAATTTCTAAACTTAACTTCTTCTTCAAAGTCCTCAAAGGATGAGGAATGGATGATTCTTTCGGATCGAGGACACCAGGTTCTGTTCCTTTGGTGACCTCTCTTCCTTCCTCGGTGTCAGGGCATTTCATGATTTGTCATCGCATCGTCAGAGTATCAGAGTTTGGAAACAAAGATAATTCATGAGTTCTCCCTCTCGAAATTATTCGTTATGAAGTTCCAGAACTGCAGGTTGTGAAGTATGTTATTTCATTCTATAGTGGATCTATGTTTTCAACCTTTGGGTTTTGAATTTCCCATCCATCACAGGGGGTGCAAGTGTAACACCCTTCTAAACCCCGCGGAAAATATATAATTGAATCAGAGTAAATATCATGCATTTCACAAAAGGGTGTCACATATATTTTCCAAACCTCTCAAACACCTGTCGAGCTCATCAACACTTAAATGATTTCACATTTTTCAAAAAATTTCACTTAGCATGTAGCAGCGGATTTAAGTTAATCATGATAGACATAAATAAAAGTCTCATGCTCATCTCATTCATAATCAATACTTAAGCATAAAAGCCAAAACTTCATACAATTCCAATAAACATAAAAGCATAAAGTAGAGTAAATAATGTATCTCTCAAACATAAACCGAAACAATCCCAGTGTTACATGATCAGAGCACGACTCGACCCAACATAAATAAAAAAACTAAATCAGCTACTCCAACGGCTACCTCGCGCTAGAAGCAACTCTACTCCTCGGTACCTGAGCGATGTCGTATAAAACATCATTCCAACAGAAGGGTGAGAATTCACATAATTATTGAAATCATAAGATAATAATTAATTTAAAAGCATACAAACATAATTACAATTATTCTCACACTTCAAGGTTTCATCAACAAAGTATTACTCAAGTAACCATACTATTCACAAGTATATCCACACAATCCACAATTTCACTAATTCAACAATTCACATAAATACACATATACACAATGAGACTCAATACAAAACTCAATGCAACTCATGCCATGTGGTACCTGCACTTGTTATTATTTTTCGGTTTTTACATTAAACCGGGTCCGTTCTCTAGACCAATAACACACAAAAGCCTGTTCTCTAAGCTTTCAAACTCCGCTCTAGGTTTGAGACAAGTCACTAGCTCCCACAGAACTAACAAGCATTGCCTCTTGACACAAATGATGCGCATGCAACTCAACAATCATATGCAATTAAGACCATTCACTAATCTTAATATCATGCATATCTTCTATAATTCATCACACTTGAATTACCACACATTGCACACATAATTACATTTCAAAAGCATAACATTCTTACTTCAAACATCATCACCACAATTAGCAATTAATCCACAAGTATTAACTCGATTCAATCGCAACACACAAAACACACGATATCGATTAAATATAGAATAATTAATCCATCACCAATATTCAATAATATTCATTATTCAATAAATAATCAATATGTTAAATAAACAATCAATATTTTAATAAATAACCAATATTTAATAAATAATTAATAATTAAATAAATAACCAATATTTAAATTAAATAATCAATGTTTTAATTAAATAATTAATATTTAATAAAACATTTAATCTTTTAATAAAAATTCTAATTTATAATAATATGTATACATGCTACAGTAAAGAGGGTAAAGGATCCCCCACATTTATAAGGGTGGCGCTACATTAGATTGTTAAGGCAAGGGTATTACTTCTACTCATTGATCCCGCTACAGGAAGAGAAGGAGCAATATATATATATTAAAGTCTGCTTGGTAACACCAGAAAAAGAGCTTTTAGCTTATAGCTTTTAGTTTTTTAACTCATTTTTATTAAAAAACTCTATTTGGTAACTGCATTTAGCTCTTAACTTTTAGCTTTTTAACTAGTTTTTAGTTTTTTTTTCAAAAGCTATTTAAAATAGTTTTTGAGCTTGTAGCTTTTAGCTTATGACTTTTTATTCCAATTATACCCTTATTATTTTAAATATATACTCTGTTAAAAAGTTAATTTTAAAAGATTGAATTTAGAGAGATTTTGAAAAATGTTATAGAAAATTGGAGGAAAATTAATGAAATTTAAAATATTAGACAATAAACTTGTTTTTGTTATTATTTTAAATTAATATAAATAAATTCAAAATTACAATGTATTATTTCACATATTTTATTAAATTTCATTATAAAATTAGAAAGAAAAAAAAACTATATTTTACGAAAGAATAAGTTAACCAGATTGAGAATCGTAGTTATTAGGATTAATTTTACTTTTATGTCTTCATAAATGGCTTTATAAAATACCTGTACTTCATGTATGATTTGCTGGTTCTTTTTATTCATTAAATTTCCTTGTCAATATATTCATACAAAATAGCAAAGTTCATAAAATTTATATACAAATTTATATATTTTGATGATATTCAATTTTTCATATATATTAACATTGTTTTGTATTTTGTTATTAATACATTTATTTTTATAATAAAAATTAATTTAATAATATGATATAACAAGATAATAAAATCACTAATTTCTTAATTAAAATGTCTTTTTATGTTATTTTGTAATTATCAGCTAGTGTAACAGTTAATTTACCAAACACTCAAATTAACTTATCAGCTATCAACCATCAACTACCAACTACCAACTATCAGCTAACAGATACCAGCTAACAGCTACCAGCTAGTTTTACCAAACAGAACGTTACTATACTCTCTACCAATTCGGCGCAGCTTTTAATGAGAATGGGGTGCTCACAATTCATTGCCTACCAATGTCTTACCTGCTTGTACATGGTGCTACAGGATATACTCCATCCATTTCATATTATAAGCAAATTTTATTTTTTGGATACATTGAATAATTAATGTATCTGATCTATATATATATCAGATACATTAATTATTCAATGTATCTAAAAAGTAAAATTTGCTTATAATATAGAACGGAGGGAGTATTAAAGAAACTATCCTAATACTTCCTATCTCAAAATAAAAGTCTTTCTAACACACAAAATTTGTCTCACAATAAAAATCTTTTTATGTTTTCAAAACAATAATAATTCATTCTTACCAACTTTACCCTTAATAAATATTATCTACACAACTTTCAAAATATTATATCACATTACACTTTTATGACAATCAATAATAACTAAAAACAGTTTTATAAAATTGTTATATTTAATTTTTCAATTATTATTTTTCTTAATCTATGTGCAATAATCTTAAATGACTTTATTTTAAGACAGAGGAAGTATATGTTACTTCCATTGCTACTCACTTAATGTTGCTACAGTGACTAAGGAGTCACTTCCTAAATATATACGCTGCATTTCATAAAAGGGTACTTTTTATTGCCACTTATTAATTGCTACTGTGTAATATATATATATATATATATATATTCCATCTGTTTTATATTATAAGCAAATTTTACTTTTTAAATACATTGAATAATTAATGTATTTGATCTATATATAGACCAAATACATTAATTATTCAATATATCCAAAAAATAAAATTTGTTTATAATATAAAACGGAGGGAATATATCATTACATTCCACTAGTATTATGCTACAGGGCTTATGAGAATGAGTGTCCACTACATCTTATTTCAAGGGTGGCGCAACATATAGGTGGGGAATTCATTGCTACCTTAATATATGGCATTTCGGGCACAACAATTAACGAGGGATGTAGTGATTCTACTCATTAATATTCTTATTAAAATAACTAGCGTCCAGCCGGGCATTTCCATGCCGTCTGTCCGTTTTTTTATAATGTACGAGTGAGTTAAAATATAAATGGTATTTTTGTGTGTCTTTATTTTTATATTTATTTATAAAATAATAATAAAATAATAGAGTGAAAAAAATATTCAACTCACTATATAGCAGTTAATAGTAGAAAAATTAAATTTTAAAATAAAAACTAATTAACAAGAAATAGAGATTTAAAACAAAAACTAAAAACAATATAATTAAAAAAAATAGACTATACCAAAAATCATGTTTTCCCTTTATTAAAAAACCCAAAAATAAAAAATTTGTATTAAATAAAATAATAAAATCATTAATATAAAGTTGTATTAAATTCAATACACAATTCTCAATATAATTTTACTATATTTATCTCTTAACTTGTGCCCCAAAAACACAAGTTAGCATTACCCTTGTATATAATATAGAAATATAGGCAAAGAAAGTTACATTGCATTTACTAAATAATTTTAGAGCAGCGCTACAGTATAGACAAAGAAAGCTACATAATTCATATAATTCCAATGCCACTTCATTATTCAAATATATATATGCTCCATTATCGCAATCGCTAGATTTAAAGGAATACCCCTGCGCTACAGTAAAGAACAATTATACAATATTCTAAATTTTTAATTTCAACGGTTACTCTAAATATTAAATGGGTTTCTATATCATATAAAATATCAATTTCAAACATAATAAAATTAACACATTTCAAAGATTAATGTTAACCTAACAATTTCTAATCTCATAGAAAATTTTGGAATTTTTATCTTAAATATATTTCTACCCACTAATCATTATCATGTAATTCCAATAAATGAGTGAAAACCTACCCTTACCTTTAGTTGATGAATTCTTAAGCTTTTTTCTTCTCTTCTCCACTCTTCTTCTTTCCTTCTTTCCAACTTTTCTCTCTTACTATTCTTTCTACTCCTATCAAACACTAATATTATCTTTAAGCTATTGGACCTATCTTAACCCATTCCCACTTACTATTCACACACTTAATCTAGGCCCAACTAAAAATCTAACAATTCTACATAATTCTACTAAATAGAATAAATCAAATAAGTTACTTAATTCAAATAATCCAAATAAATCAAGTAATTAAATAAATCAATTATTTCAATTAAATCCAAACAAATCAATTATTTCAAATAATTCAATAAATCACATATTTCAATTAAATCAATTAATTCATATAAATTAAATAAATAAATTAATTTATATAAATTCAATAATTCATATAAATCAAACGATCCATATAAATTCAATAAATCAAATAATTCATTTAAATAAAATAATTCAAATAAATTAAATAAATCACATAAATCAATTAATTCATAAAATCACTCAATTAATTAATACAAATAATTAATCACTAAAATTGGGGTGTT